>JBBBDQ010000395.1:1825000-1905000 GCA_037127315.1 Ascarosepion bandense
CATTAATCTTAGAAAATGGTTATAAACAGCTGGCATTTAAAAAAATTTTGAACGACTTTATCACATGCATAGCAGCTTATAAATGTTTCAATTTTTTTTATACATTATGCTTCATCCTGTACATGGTCCAGGAACCTCTTGGGGAGGAGGGCTGCATTAAGGGGTAGTTTATATGGATCGGAGAGGAAAATTATTATTCTCCAACTAAGCCTCGGAGATGCTTCTGAACTCTACCAAGATTGGAAAGTGAAGCCCGGCAGCTCCGGCGCAGATAGGACAACAGTACCCCATTCTCGGTCTGATGTGGCTCTTGTAAAGGTAGAGGATAGCATGAGTACTTACTGGAGCCGATTATTTTACCGGCATCTTTAGCGATGGATCGTATATAGAAATTCCACTTGAAGTCGTATGTGAGTCTGAGCCCTAATATCCTCTCATGGATGTTATTTGGGTGTAGTGCGTGTCTATGCCTGTGAGTGAAGTTTTGTAGTGTTTCTTAAAGTGTTTTCTCCTGCAATAATTCAAAACCTCCCACGGGAAAAGCGAAAGATTGGCTTTTTTAAAAAAAAATTCAATTTATTTATTTATTTTGGAGAACATGATTCCTTCAAGACAAACAAGGATTTTAAAGTAAACAGGCTCTCGGTCTCTAAATTTCTCGCTTGAAATCTCTCTTTCTTTTCGTATCTTTTACTTTTCTTTTTTTTCTCTCTCTCTCTCTCTCCCCTACCATTTCTTGCTTGCTTTCTTTCTTTCTTGCTTTCTTGCTTGCTTTCTTTCTTTCTTGCTTGCTTTCTTTCTTTCTTTCTTTCTTTCTTTCTTTCTTTCTTTCTTTCTTTCTATTTCTTTATCTTTTCTTGGCATACCAATTTTTGCAATTATTTATTTTCCTTTCTTGCAAGATTTAAAATAGCAAAATTTGTTTCTGATAAAGTGAGGAGTCTTGATATTTCTTTTGATATACAAATGTTTCCATTGATTAATGTCTCAATTTATTAGGGGTAAAAGAAACAACAACAAACAAATATTAAATATAAATTTATCTCTACTACATGTAGACCTGTGTTCCTCAACGGTTTTTTTTTTTTACTTCACGGCACACTTGTAGAAGAGCTAAAACACTAGAATGCCCTTTAAATTTTAATAAAGAAAAAATTATACATAAAATTTGATATTGTGGTATTCAGTCAGTTAAGTGACATAGGTGATACACGCTTTGGACAATCATGTCTTGAAAGTGACATGACTGACTGGGTTAAATATTATCCCGCAGTAGGTTGCCATTGCTTTCTGAGGTAGACACGTTGCCAGCCAAGACTATAGGATCCAATCTGTCCTATTATTTAACCCACAACTGGAGGGAAGAGATACCTATTTTGGTATAGCATTCCCAAAGAAAATTAGCGTTACCGTTTTCAGTTAGAGGGAATAATCTATTTCTTTTAAGGCCGATGATGACTGATTTAAATCCCTTGATGAAGACAAAAAGAAAAGGATTATACACTCCTTCAAAAAACTTAGCAACTAATTTCAGCTATAAAATAACAAAGACATGGAAACCATGTAATTGGTATCTTTATCTTTTTAAAATAATTTTTTTTTTAAATATTAAAAAATAATTAATAAATTAGTCTTCTGGCGCACTTGGGTGCACCTGGCTACCTAATGAGTGCGCTCGAGGGCACCGGGAGAGTTTCACTGATGTAGGCCATGCCCCTATTTAACTCAGTATCAGAAAAAGACTGGTGAAATTCCTTGGGCACATTATGTGGAAGGACGACTTGGAAACCTTAACTAACCTTCACGAGGCAAATTGAGAGCAAGAGAAGTAAGAAAAAGGGAAAAAAAACCCAGTTACCTAACAATCTTTTCTGAATAGATAGCGGAACCAAGAGAGGAGCCTTAGCGGGAGAAAAACTGCTAAGAGTCACAAAGGATAGAATATTGTGTGTAGTAATTTTTGCATATATCCTGAAAGAAGAACGACTAACTTTTTTTTTAATTTCGCGAGAAACAAAGAAAAGAGTACTAGATTGTTATGTGATGTCAGTTCTTCAATATGCCAGTGAAATCTGGGCAATCAAAACAAAGATAAAGGAAAAATGTGAAGCAATTGAATTAAAATGTGGTTCTACAGAAGGATGCTGCGGATATCATGGATTGAGCATGTGAGCAATGTTGCGGTTTTAGAAAGAACAGAAACGAAAAGAAAATGAATACTGAGCATCAGGAAGAGACAGTTGAAGTTCCTGGAACATGCAATGAGAAATCAGGGCTTGGAGAACCTGATACTAACACACCGGATAGAAGGAAAAAGAGACAGAAAGCAGCGGATAACATATTTGAAGGGCCTGGGCAGGTGGATGACAGAACGAGGGTTGTGGTTTATAACAGGAGAAAGCGTGTTAAGAGCCGCTAGGGATAGAGGGATATAGAAAACCATGATCGCTTACGTCCTGAAAGGACAGGGCACATAGAAGAAGAAGAACCTTTTATTAGCTGTTTAGCATGCTTAACGTTTATTATCTCCACTCCCCAAATTCTTACACTCCAAAAATATTTATGGTTTGAAATGACCTGCAAAGGATTGATAAGACGTACAGCTCTGGCCAAAAGTTTTGCAACACTATGTAAAAGTGCAGTTTCAGATATTTTTGAATACCGAAAGTAAGTGAAACCATGAATAATCAATAAATAGGATGCGTTTAATTTGCTTATGCAAATTTTAAAAGAAGATCGTAGATGTTGGACCGTATTATTCATTCTGTACATCTAATTGTGATCCAAATGGGAAAAGGTCATTGTTCCGAATCCAAACGATTTGCAACCGTTGCTTTACCCAAAGCCGTCATGTGCATCAAATGAATTTATAAATATTTAATAATTACCTATATTGCAGTTGCATCAATGAAAGAATAAAGAACATTTAGGGTGATTCGGATGAGTTTATCATTGCTTTCTTGTCTTGTAAAATGTTGCAAAGTAATAATGACAAAAGAACCATTCTATTTTCATTTAGCAATAAATACTAAAAATAGTATGAAATACATAATTTCTTGGCAATAAATACTAAAAATAGTATGAAATACATAATTTCTTTTAAAAAACTAGAGTGGCCTAATAATTATGGCCAGTAGTATATATATAAGAGAGAAAGGTAACCCGTCTTGCAGGAGATGATAACCCAAAAGATTTTATCTAATTAGTACAAAATATCAGTTATATATATATATATATATATATATATATATATGTATATATATATATATATATATATATACCTATCCTAACCCAAGCCCACATCCACTCAAACATCATATCACCATAAATAAACCGTTTTCACCATTTAATTTTCATTTCAACTAATCACCCGATGAGAAGCGCACGTAGCAGCTTCGAGACGCGAAAATTTTTGTGTAGTGATACTATGAATTTATAAACCATTGTAACAACCATTACAATATAATGTTCTACGTTTTATCGAACACTCATTATAAAAGTAAATGCATGAAAAGTAGATAAAAAAAAAACCTACGTGTTCTACAACTTTGTTACAACAAACTATATATATATATATATATATATATATATATATATAAACACAAACTTATAACTATACTTGTTTCAAAAAACCCCTCCGCGTATCAACTTGGCAGGAATAAAATTGTCTTAAAAAGAGAAAGAGCTAAGCGCATGAACATCAGCCAGAGGGATTCGGACCGAGTCAGCACGTAGCCTAAACAAAAAACTCGAGACGAATAATCAACTAAAAAACGCTCAGTAATTAAGCAGATCAGAATAAACTGACGTTCCGCTTAGGTGAAACCTTGGTAGGTTTGTTGGCTTACAAGGTTTACTTGTATATATATATATATATATATATATATATATATATATATATATATTATGGACTCTCCCATCGATTTCGATGTATGAGTGTCTAACCTTAGTAAGACATCTACACAGAGATTTGTTTATAGTGGTGAAGGCATTGTGTAGTACCATCCACACTTTTTGGAACTGCTGATAACAAACAATCGGTGCAGAAACCTGCCACAGATCGCATGAAGAGCAGACCTCAATTATTTAACCCATAATTGGAGGGAACGGACGGATTAATACCTTTCCCAAGGGTACTAGTGCACAAGTGAATGCAGTGTGCTCGACTGGAATTGGAACTCGGCTCACTGATTACCCCCTCTAAGCCGACATCCACCGCACCACAACGAACATCCGTGAACGCTAACAGGGTTATATATATATATATACAAAAATGTCAAAATGTTGGTGCAACTACCTGCTAAAAGACCTAAAACTTTTGACATGAAAAAGAATACAAAACTAAATAATAACAAAAAAGAACAAAATAAAAAAAAAACTTACGCATGCAGTAAATTAAAGTGGTTAACTATTAGCTATCCAGATAGACCAACAAATCCTTCTCAATATCAACCCATACTATGTTACAATTCCATTTGTGATCTTCAGGCGACTAGAACGTCTATGTACATATAAAAGTTATATTTCGGCTGCCAGTATTCCTTAAAACATTTTTGTGGAATTTTTTATTGTATTTACTAGTTTTCGAATGGATTCTGATGTTGCATATTGTGATCAAAATTATCGATATACTGTCCGACGTTCATGTTTTTGTCTTGTTCGATTACATTCGATCTTCTCAGCAAATTATAAACATTATAATAATCGTTGCCACTAAAAATACATTCACATGCACTGACTATCGATGTCACATCTGCTCTGCTGTACAGGTTAGGGATACAAAGTAGAGTCTGCAATATTACTGGGTCCTGATCTGGTATTTCGGCCTCAGTTACTTTCCCACTGCCTTAACGTAGCATCCATGTAACTTTTCTGTAAATATTTTCATGGTAGTTGTTCCGATGAGCTTTACTTTTTCATCCCTAGACTTAATGAATGTAAGCGCGGCACTAAATTAAGGACAAGGTCACACAATTTTACAATTGAACTGGCTGTCCATAAACTTTCTTGCACGTTCTGCACGTGAAAACCCCTTTAGGCTAAATGCATTCGAGTTAGTTTGGAAGGGAATTGTTAGTATCGTTCATTCAGCAATGAATTAGAACACTCTTAGCTATTAGACGTGTATAATGATAATATACACGCTAAAAAGTCTGCCTCCTTCTACCCGTAGCTCAGAGGTACAATCGCCGACTAACGCCAATTCGGTCAGGTTTCAATTCTGAGTAAAAAGCAATCTGCTGTCTAACCGTACTGATGAGCTGTGATACAGCGAAACAGATCTGTCTGCGGATGACTATTTACGCTTTCACACCTTGATTGAGCACTCTGGAAGAATGGTAGACTTTGAAAAACAGTAGCTACTCTGCATGTACGCATCGTTTATTCAGCAATGAATTAGAACACTCTCAGCTATTGGGCGTTTATAATGATAATATACACGATAAAATGTCTGCCTCCTTCTCCCGAGCGCCCGTAGCTCAGAGGTAGAATCGCCGACTGACGCCAGTTCGGTCGAGTTTCAATCCTGGGTAAAAAGCAATCGGCTCTCTAAACGTACTGGTGAGCTGTGATACAGCGAAACAGATCTGTCTCCGGATGACTATATATATCAGATTAAATAAATTGCAAACGTTGTGTCTGCTTATTTTTAATAAAATCCGTTCATACTCACGGATAATCTTTCGCGTATTATAACTGAAAGATGCCAAAAATGAGCTGTGATGTTGATATATATATATATAAGTGGAAGAGTTTAATAAATATTAATGTTCATAGTCGGCATTTCTATTTTGGAAGAGAAATCTGTTATTACAATGTGTAATTGTACGAATTCTTAGTTTTTTGATAGAATAATATTTTGGTATAATCTTTTTCCATTATTGTACCCCATACAATGTAGTAAAGCCACTAAGACTAAGCTACTCAGTATGAAAGAATAAGAAAACTGAGAAATATTAGTAAGGAACGATAACAACAGAATAGTAATTAAGAAGGTAGTAAGTAGATGACGATTGCATTTAAATTTTCGAAGATCAAAGTTGACTGGAAAGCATGGAGCCGAAAGATATTTTCACAAGCGAGAAAAAACGCTCTCAGCATATAACTTACAATTATATCTGGCCAACTCAACTCTAAATTCATGGCATCTTGCCGACAATATAGCACTGCACTTAAATTAAATCTAGGTACCATTATGACGAGCTTAGTGCCATTATAGTTTCTATAGAAAAGACACAGGGAAGCTACATTATTGGAGTGTGAAAGTGACTGAAACCTAGAAGCCAGGTCAGGGTCAATAATATTGCTGATTCTTCTTTGGATTTTATGAAGAAACTCTAAGGATAAGGCTGAAGCACCGGACCATATCTAGTAGTAATATTTGAAGAATTGCGAAATCATAGACTTATAAAAATGTAAAATAAATTTTAAAGAGAAAAGGTGTCTGACATGACACAGTGAACCAACATTTCTAGCAATTCGTTTTATTTTTTAATAATAATAACAATAATAATATTAAAAAGAAGAAAAAACAAAAAAAATGAAAACAGAAAGAAAAAAAGGAAGTACATTATGATTATTTTTCGGAGTAGCGTAAGTGACAAGTGAACTAAATGCAACACAAATCCAAACAAAAAAAACAAAAAGTATTTTGGCTGGTTGTTTTGTATTTATGACAAATCCACCTCGGCGGGTCATTTATTGCCAACTAAATTTTATTTATTTTATTGCTGGTAATACCTTTTTCCTTTAAACAATTTATTGTTGTTTGTTATATAAATTTTGTGTCTTTTTGAGTATCAAGATTCATTGGGATTTGTTTTTTTTAAGGTGCAGGGTGCCCAAGTCCTACCCTTGTTATTCCCAAGCGGTTCCCATCTAAGTACTGACCAGGTTCAACGTTGCTTAACTCCGGTGATTGCTCGAAAACCGATGTATTCAACGTGATAGGCCGTAAGCCAGAAAGAAAAGAAAAAAATAAAGAAATCATAATAATAATAAAAACAACAACAAAAGAAACAACAAGAAACAATTGAAGTCATCGACATGGTAAAGCAGAGGACATATAAAAAGAGATATGAAATAACAAGCAATCTGATACAAATTCAGAAAAACAAATAATGTCCAAAGAATAGATGTCGACTGTGTGTAATCACATCTGGGAAACGCTTAATGAAATACGGCAAGCTGCATTTAAAAACAAACCTAAGAATATGTATGTAGACATCATAGGGTAGTGAAAATGATACGCCGTGAATTTTTTTTTTTTTTTTTTGCAATTATGACTCTCTGTAAAAGACGCAAGATCCACTCGAGGTAGTGGGTTATAGAGTAAGAGATACAGATTATGCATAAGTGTGGAACATAACGGCTTAACCTGAAAGTTCTCTCCCCCATAATTGAGGCATTATATAGTTATATTATATTATATGTTATAGATTGCAGGAAAATAATGTTGGCAAAATCTTCACCTGTTCAGATATATATATATATATATATATATATATATATATATATATATATATATATATATTGCAGGAAAATAATGATGGCAAAATCTTCACCTGTTCATATATATATATATATATATATATATTGCAGGAAAATAATGTTGGCAAAATCTTCACCTGTTCAGATATATATATATATATATATTGAATGTATGTGTGTGTATGTGTATGTATATATGTATTCTTATTCGTTAAATGGTGTGTGTGTGTATATATATATATATATATATATATATATATATGTGTGTGTACTTCTATTGATATGTATATATAATAATTGTAATTTTTTTTTTTTTTTTTTTTTTTTTTTTTTTTTTTACCTAGTATTGTCTTTATTTAGTTTAATTTCAAATGACCTAATTTTTTTAAAAAAATAATTTTATTTCAAATCCTATATCTTTTTATTCCCTTTTATCAATAATTTATGCCTTTTTAAGTAAAGGCTTTTTTAATACTTCAACGTTTTGGGGAAATTAGATTTTTGAATTTGTCCAGCGTCTGTAATATTTAAAAAAATTTTTTTTCTTTAGTTTCTTTCTTTTTCCCTCCCTTCCTTCTTTTATCTCTCTTACCAACTTTTTTCCGTGTTGCTTTAAATGATTCAACACGGGGTCTGTTAATTTTTAGTTACATTCTCCCCTTTTTTTTTTGCAAACCCAGACGATGTCAATTTTTTTTTTCTTTTCTTATTTATTTGATTTTATTCTATCCTTTTCTTTTTCTTTTTCCTTTTCTTTTTCTTTCCCTTTATTTTTATTTTTATTTTATTTTATTTTATTTTATTATTATTTATTTTTTAATTTCTTTGCAATCTATTTAAAAAGGAAAAGTAGACTAATTTTTCTCCAGTTTCTGAAAGGTTTTTTTCTGTTGCTGAGGTGATGTGTCGCTCCCCGTGGGGATCGTCATATCGAAATGGCCATTCAACATCTTTGAATTAATCCTTTTTTAATATATATATATATATATATATATATATGAACAGGTGAAGATTTTGCCAACATTATTTTCCTGCAATCCATTCTGTTAATCTGAGAATATTAATCTGAGACGAAAATATTTCAGGTCGTGTAATTGACTTTTCGAAAATGTCACAGATGACATGCATTAGAGAATAAGTACCCAGCAAACACGGACAAAACATCCCGCAATAGAAAGGAGTGTCAAAAGGAAGATTTTTCCCATGACACCGTATTTTTTTGTCTTCACTCTTCGACAAAGCATATTTTTTTTAAACCGATGATTAGAATTCTAATAAAACCTAAACATAAAATCAAATTTTCTTTGTTTATAAGAATTGACAACCAAAATAATAAGCATTATTTATTAGATTGTTTAGTAGAATGGAAGGCAAAACAATAGCAAATTGCCAACTTAAACTTTTTAAAATTGCAAATAATATGGATTTTTTATAGTTGGTTCACATATTTGAATAATTTAGTAAATGCTTATAAATTTACGAATAAAAATTAATTTTTAGGTTTATTTCTTTATAAAATGGTAAATGATTGCATTGCGTTAATTCTAATTGTATCAGTTTTTAAAATGTAAATAAAAATTATTCCTGCAAATAAACACTAATAAATAAATAGTGTTTAATATTTTTTTTGTTGTAAATTGTAAAGAACCAAAAAACAATGCATAAGTTTACTTTCTTCGTGTGTTTATGTTTTATTACAATACTAATAATCGCTATTCTTCTTCTTCTATTAGACCTGTACCTTCATGACGTAGGTGACCACGATTTTGTTTGTTTCGAGGTTTAACGACCTATCAATTCTTATGGGATCATTTAAGGTCACAACCAATGATTTTTGGGTATGGTTATTTTATTTTACAACATTTTTCTTTTCGAGTATCAAGATTCATTAGGATTTGTTTTTAAGTTACATGGTCCCCACGTCCTACCCTTGTTATTTAACCCATAACTGGAGGAAAGGGGCGGATTAATACCTTTCCCAAAGGTACCAGTCCTTAAGTGAATGCAGGGTATTCAACTGGAATTCAAACTCGGCTCACCGATTTCTCTTTCCGAGCCGATATCCACTGCACACACCCGTCACTATACGCTTACAGCACCTGGTATTCGCAAGCGGTCACCCATCTAAGTACTGACCAGGCTCAAAGTTTGCTTAACTTCGGTGACCACGATTTTCCACATCTCCCTCTCCCTAGTGACTCTTAGCACGCTTTATTCTGTTACACCACGCAACCCCCGTTCTGTCCTCTACCTGCTCAGGCCCTTCAAATGTTATCCGCTGCCTTCCTCTATCTCTTTTTCCCTCTATCTGGCATGTCAGTATCGGGTTCTCCAAGATCTTCTTCCTCAATGCATGTTCCAAGAACTTCAGTTGTCTCTTCCTGATGCTCACAATTAATTTCCTTTTCGTTGGCATTCTTTCCAACACCTCATCATTGCTCGCATGCTACATCTTTCTGTAGAACTACATTTCAATTGCTTCAAGTTTTTCTTTCATCTTCGATGATATTGTCCAACATTCTATGTCGTACTGAAGAACTGACATCACATAACAATCTAGTACTCGCTTCTTTGTTTCTAGTGAAAGTTTTCTGTGTCTTAGTTCTTTACTCAGCTTTTGGAACGCGTCCTTCACCATGCCAATTCGCCTTCGGATCTCTGTGTCGCACTCTCCATCTCCTGTTAGAACACTTACTAGGTATGTAAATTTTTGTACTTGCTTTATTCTAGTATCCCCCATTTGTATTTAGCATTTTGGGTTGATCTTTTTGCTGATGACCATGCATTCAGTTTTCTTGCAGTTTATTTGTACTCCTTTTTGTCACTCTCTTCAGCTACCTTCTGTAGGAGGTCTTGTAGTTTCCTTCCCGTGTTTGAAATCAGCACTGTATCATCTGTATATCTTATGTTGTTCAAATTATTGCCTCCGATTACAAATCCTGGCATAGCATTTAGGGTCCTCAAAATATTCTCGCTGTACAAGTTGAACAGATCCAGTGAGGACTCATCCTTGTCTTAAGCTCCTTTCTATCTTTTTAAATCTGCTGAACACATTACCTGTCCGTATGCAGGCAGTTTGCTGCCAGTAGAGATTGACAATTACTCTTATGTCTTTCCCAAAAATGTCAAGGCTGCTGAGCATCTCCATCAATTCTTTGTGGCATATTTTATCGAATGCCTTTGCATAATAAATAATACATAGTTACAAGTCATTCTTCATATGTATTGCCCTTTCAGAGAGCATCCTAATTATAAAAAAAGGGCGTTCCTTGTTCCAGTGTCTTTGACGAACCCGCACTATTCCTGTCCTATCTCTGGCCTGATACTTTTTCTCGCTCTATTCATCAGGATTCGGACTATCAGTTTTGTAATGTGTCTCATTAAGTTGCTAGTTCGGTGTAGTTCGCACTCGTTTGCACCTGGATTCTTAGGCAGTGCTATGAAAATCGACTTGCATAGGTCGTCTGGTATTATTGCACTATTTTAAATTTCATTTATTATTTCTGTAATTTTCTCTCTGCCGAATTCTTCCAAGGCTATCAGCAGCTTTATTACAATGCCGATTAGACCAGCTGCTTTGTTTCTGTTCAGTTTGGCCATTACAGCTTCCACTTCGGACTTTAATATTTCCGGTCTGTCCTCCTCCTCATGTATTCTCTTTTATATATTCTTCGATTTTTACATAATCATTGCTAGTAAAAACAATAAACATGCTGAAGAGTGTAAGCGCATAAAATAAAAGGGGTGACGTGGGAAAAACTGTTCCTTTGGCACTACGGGAGTACGTTTATTTGCCTAGATTTTAGAAAGAACCGGGAACTCAATCCTCAATAGAGAGAAAAAAATACGGATAAAACTATACTCCTGTTCAAAAGACGAAGAAGGAAATGAATAGGGCAATAAGCAAACCTATCTACTTCAATAAAAATAAAAATTGTAACAAAAAAAAAGAGAGAATAAATAGAAAAGTAAGTATATCTCTTCCGGAAGTTAATCAAATAAATACAGATCGTTCTTCGTTTATATACCGTGTCCTTTCAGGGCGTGAGTTTCATGCCTACGTCATTATTGGTTTTTTCATAAGACATTTTTCTCCTCTAAGTAGAACGATTTTGTTTGTTAGAGAAATCATTGATTAAGCAGCAAATTAAAAAAATATATATATCTAAAATTGATTTTAGCATATTCTGGTATTAAGGTTTTATGGTATTTTATTGAAAAAATCTTTAGCGCGTATCGAAACAATAGAAAGATTATCGGGTGGGTAACCTAACGCAGGCATGCCAGGTGGTGCGGCTGCCACCTTAATAGCCAAACGTGTGGTATTGGTAAGCTGCAAGAACATTATGACCGCCCTGTCATAGTCATTTACTAGTCAAGGACAAAACTGGAGACAACCTCGCTGCTGAACACGCAGCCGTTACAATGACTTCGTCCGCCAGGTTATACTTGCGCTACAAGATGTCCTCTCAACGTTCTACTAAAACAGCGACAGCTGGAAAGACAAGGTAGCTTACGTCGGTGCAAAATAGAGAAAGGGTATTTCAGTGGCTAGGAATAGATCCGACATTTTTCAATAGCTAAATCCATTGCATCAGTCACTAAATCCACTGCTCAGAAGCAAAATCCACTGCTAGGAAGGTTGGGTCACTTTGTCGGGCCTGGATCTTTTTCCTCCTGAATCCATCTTGCATATATACAAATCAACTATCCATCCGTCCATGGAATACTGCTGTCATATATGGTCAGACGCACCCGCTGTTCATCTCAGTGTTCTTTATAGGCTCCAAAGGAAAATCAGTAATGTGATAGGTACCGACTTGGCTGCTCGACTCCAGCCACTTTCTCACCGACGGAATATGGTTTCCTTCTGCCTGTTCTATAAATATTTTCATAGCTTCTACTCCGACGAACTTAAGTCACTGGTGCCCCTGCTACAGGTGTTTACTCGTGCAACTAGACTAACAACTGGGTCCCAGCCATTCACTGTTAGATCAACCAAATGCAGACAACGATTCTACTCCAGTAGCTTCTTTTCTCGCACTTCTCGCCTGTGGAAGTTGCTTCCATATTCTTGCTTTCCTGACGGCTACAACCTCCAGAAGTTTAAATGCAATTCAATACCCATCTCCTGTATATCTTTTCCTTTCTCTCTACATTCGTAACTGTCATTATATCTGTGCTCCTTTCTAACTGGTTTGTCTTTTTCTTTACTCTCCTTCTATCTAATCATTTTACTCTTATGCATCCCCTTTCACATCAGTGGCGTTACCGTCTTGCTTGGGGGGAAACGATTAAAAAAATCCGACGCACAGTATAACTACATTAACAATGATTTTACAATAGAAATACATTGAAAATTCAAGTGGAGAAGATTGTTAGAGGTCAAGATTTGATGCAAAATTCCTTCGTAATTGAATGGTGTTAATATCCATTTCTCTATTAAAAAATTATAAGGAATATTCACTGAACGAGCAGTCACTACTATTTTCGGCTGAAATTATTAAAATATTTCTCTTAAAAACTTTTTAGGCAAACGGGGTTCTCAAGTCCAGTAGCTGTTATCGCTCTTTCCAGTATTAATGGATGTTTTCCCTTCCGAACCTTCTATGAAAAGTGGTGTGGAATATTAACTTCTTGATTATGTTATTACTATCAGTATAGCCCGGCGTTGCTCGGGTGTACTGGAAACTTTAAAACTAATCCATGGCCCTGGAGCTCAGACTCTTTGGACGTTGGCACGAAAGACTAAAAAGCAATAGTTGTTTCCAGTTTAAGCGAAACCATAGACTGAAAGAAAAATGAATAGATGTAAGTCAAATTTTGATTTCCTGCTATCGATCTCAAATAAGTTTTTTTTCATCATAAACTGAATTTTGGAGGCTAAATAAGTCCTCTGAGTAAATGGTATCATTGCTGAGACTAAAAACTACAATTATACCTACTTAGAGCCAAACTCGAAGCAAAAACTATAATAAAAGGGCTGAAAAAAATACAGACATACAGGCAGATAAACAGACACACACACAAACATCTTGCCTTTTATATATATATATTATCGATGTTCTGCACTATTGTAAGAACTGCAAACTTGAAACTTCTGAATATCGTTTCTTATGTCTTTGTCTATGAGTGTATGAAATTTGATTAAAATCGGTCCACTCCTTCTATAACCCGATTTTTTCGATTATCGATTTTCGATATTTACACAAAACCTAGCTAAGAACACTTGTAAAAGTCGTTTCGGACTCTATAGGTAACACACACACACACACACACACACACACACACACACACACACACACACACACAAAGTTCCATTTATAAATAAGTTTAGATATATTGGAGGAGCCTTGAATAATGGTTAGTGATTGAGAGATTGTTTGTTGCATTCACGGAGATGAAAATATCCCTGGGAAAGATATAAATGCGCCTCTTCTCTTCTCAGCTATTGGTAAACAGCAGGACAGATTGGATCTTATAAAAATTGGGTCTAAGCCGATGAAGGAGAAGGATAACTCTGAATTCAAATCCTCTTAAGTCTGGTGAATACGGCTACATGCCTGAAATCAGGGAAGAATCCAAATTTCATCCCTGGTATCTACATTGAAATTAAGTAAATAGCAGAAAAGATTGACTCCTATAACAACTGGGTTGAAACCGATATGACAGTTTCAGTACATCTAATCACGTCTCTAAAATTTCCAAAATACATCGCACAGACAAACAAGCGTCCCGACATCGTGTTGTGGTCCGACTCAAAAAAGACTATCTTCCGAATAGAGTTAACAGTCCCCTGGGAAGAGAACAGGTTAGAGACGCACGAGCTAAAGAAAAATCGATACGAGTCACTGCGTGCCGACAATGTTTGGAGTTGTAACATGATGCCTATTGAGGTTGGGTGTCGTGGGTTTCTGGGGCATTCAGTCATTTATTTCTTTTCAAAAATAGGCATCACTGGTCGTGGTTTAAAAAGTGCTTCGCACCGCATTCGAAGAACGGTACATAACTCGTCAAGTTGGATTTGGTCGAGATCAAAACGACAAGCAAACAAAATTCGCGCAACATCACGATCTAATATGCGCAAGTGAGATATTTGTGTGGTCATCTATAACGTCTTTTTTTTCTTCTTTCATGAGCGCGTTAATAACGGCAAACACATTCAAGAAATTGCTTTGCCGATACAAACTGCAAAGAGAAACGATCGTTTTATTTACTTCTTTATGAGAGTATACAAGAGGGACAGTCAACACGTTTATCTTCATACCCTGCCTGGTGACAAACGCTGCTGGTGGCGCCAGGGGTGGCGGTCCCGCCATAGCCACCGAAACCGTGACATCACCCCTGGTCGGCGGCTGATGAAGATAGAGTATCGCACGTGCTAACACACGTTGTATGTTACAAATTGAGAAGGATAACTCTGAATTCACAAACCTCCTAAATATGGTGAATATGGTTACATGCCTAAAGGCATGGTCAATCAGGGAAGAATCCAAGTTTCATTCCAAGTACCTATATTGAAATTGAAGAAAGAAAATATAGTTAGGGGTCAGGAATCAGTGGAATCTTCTCTTATAAAGAATGTAGAATGTATTTGATGTATACCCAAGAATTTACATTACATTAGATGTATACCCAAGAATTTACATTACATAGGATGTATACCCAAGAATTTACGTCATTATGTTGTGGTGCAGTGGGTATCGGCTCGAAACGAGAGGTCAGAGAGCTAAATTTGAGTTCCAGTTGAATTCATTGCATTCGCTTACATACAAATACCCTTGGGAAAGGTATAAATCCCTCTCTTCCCCCATCTAGCTATGGGTTAAATAGCAAGACAGATTGGGTTCTGTATGCTTGGTTGGTAACCATTTTACTGCAGAAAGTAATGTCAAACTACTGTGAGAAAATCTTCTACCCAGTCAGTCTTGTCTGTTTCGAGTTATGATCACCCAAGCGTGTGGCACTTTAACTGACTGACTGGATGGACAAAGATTTCATACAGGTTTTTTTCTCCTGAACATTAACGATTTAAATGGTGTAGGGCAACCGAATGCTTAGAGAGTTAGTGTTCCGAACATGCGACCAGATATCGAATCTGCCAATGGTCAATTCATCAAGGGGGTGAGAATTTGTTAGGCTTACGGCCAAGTCAAGTTGGAACACCAGTTCTAATACCATCACCAAAGTAAAGCAACCTTGAGCATGGTATTACCTAAATGGGCAAACACTTGGGAATACCATGTGCTGTATGAATGGATGAGCGTATGGTGTAATGGATACTGGCTCAGAACTCTTAATCAAAGAGCAGAGTTTCAGTACCAGTTGAGTTCGTTATATTAACTTACGCGCAAATATTCTTCGGAAACGTATGAATACACCTCTTCTCCCCAGCTATGGGTTAATCATTAAGATCCACATCACTAAACCATTATTACCCCATAAAAAAATATCAATTGCGTACAAAATATTTAGATTTCGGCTTTAAATCATCCATAAATATTGATATGCCATTAAAATTAAAGTAACCAACCAAGCAACGTTTTGTTAATTTTACTCTGGTGTAACAATCCCAGTGTGTGGCAATATTAGAAGGCGCCTGCCAAGTGATTCTTGGTTGATGAAACTGTATGGAAGCCATTGATTGATGTGCTAATATGTAATCATATGTCCTCTCGAAATGAACAGACAGAAGCTCTTTAACCTTGTTTGGTTATCTATCTAGAAATGGTGACCTGATAAAAACACTTGGAAAGATAACCACTACTGGGGTTGTATCAGCGTGTAAAACACCAAATGTCTGAAATTCTTTAAAAAGAGAAAGAAACTATGTCACGTTAATTCGCAATTTACCGCAGCGATATTTTTAAAAAGCTGTCCTTCCCTCAGTTTTCTCCAGCAGTTTCATTACTTGTAACGCATTGCATACTAGTCACGTTTCTGCCTTAATCAGTGTGAAATGATTACAAAAAAAATTATTAATGGTTTTTCTATAGACATGTACTGAAAATAGAAAAGGCAGGTATTGTTACTGGTCCCAGAAGTGAATTGAAAAGTAAAGGAAAGACATATCTGTGTTTAAGAAATGATTCAAGCATTCCTCATAAAAAAAAAACTTAATATTATATGCATAATCTAAATATTGGGTACCGCAAAATTAACTCCTTTTTTATTTATTAAAATTCATTGAACAAAACAAAATGACAGTATTTGAATTAATACAAGTAGTTAAAAATAATTCTTATTATATAGACATAATTATAAAAGCGTTTTGTCAAATTCTATTTGCAATTAATAAAGAAAAAATATGCATAGACATTTTCTTGGGGGCTGAGCCACCATTTATATAAATGTATCACTGTGTATTGTTAGGGTAAGAAAATAAACAAGAAAGTCATCAACATCTGAAGGATTTGAGCACTGAGTATATAATCCTGCTTAATCCTTTACCGAAGCCACGGGGATTAACATAAACAGAATTTCCTGTGTCCGCTTTGGTCTTGGTGCCAACAGGTTTGGTTTGATTTTTTAAGGCTTGTTTCGTTTTCTTTTATGCTGAAAGGTTTTTTCTCTATCTTTGGATTAGAGTTGCTTTCTTGTATTTAACTTTTCTTTTTAGCCATCGCTTATTTCGATTTGGATACTCCACCCAAGGCCCGAATCGAAACAACGAAATTATTTCGGATAAGAGCCGCCTCTTAACTTTCTTACTTCACAGACGTCCCGCTTAAACTCTCGCTCCAAAAATGGCTTTTCTATTTTGTTTCTTCTTCTCTTTTTTTGTTAACGCGAGAAATATATATTTTAAGTTAGCTAAAATCTTGATTGCTTTAATCAGAGTGCTACGCGTGAAATTCAAAAAAATTCACATATCTAAGTTTAATCCCATAAATGATAATAATAATAATAATAATAATAATAATAATAATAAAAAACAAGATAGTGCACGGCGTGTAGCTTAAAGTTTAACTGGACTTTTAATGACTATAGGGGTTTTGCTTACGCAGCAGAGACACACTATCTCACACACTTTCTTTTTTCTCTCTCTCTCTCTTTCTCTTTCTTTTTTTCTGTTTCTCTCTCTCACAGATTCTGGCTCGCATAAACTATATATATCTATGTATCTAACTACCTGTCTGTTAGTTTATTTTGTATTAAAATGCTCTTTTAATATAGATTTCAATATGCAAAATATGTTTATAGACAACTCCTTTGGACTTTGAAAAAATGTAGTCTTAACTACACCTCACCCGCAAATATATATCACCACTATTTACCTATAAACTAAAATTAACTTTAAAAGTATTGGATAATAAAATAGACCTTTGCTCAAAATACACAATTGGCCAGTATATACAAATAGTCGAGTCAAAACACAACACACATTGTTTGAAGATTACGTTTTAGAATTAAATATAATGTTCCCGCTGGGTGTTGACTTCAAGATTCACTTTTATGTTTACATACACTCCGTCCCTCATCCCAAGCACCCATGAATATATCATAACTTAAAACTATATTTGTCTATATTTCTGAGATGAGGTAGTATTTATACTAGTTATATTATTCAGACTATTGTCCTCATCTTTGTTGTCATTTCTACGAAGTTTCAGCCGTTGTACGGTCCGGCCTTCTTCAGGTGCTATGAAATTTGAATGGAACTCTTTATTACAATCACTTAAGGACACATGGTCCAGTGGATATAGACGTTGGTTAGGTCCTGTGACTTGACCCAAAGAGTTGTGAGTTCACTACCAGGCTACAGCAATGGTGTACAAGTAATTTACAAGGTTAGAGGAAGATAACTCATGGCCTCCAGAAGAGGCATTATGCAAGGAATTGAGTTCATATACACCAGTGATTGTAATAGAGGGTTCGATTCGAAATTCCTAGCATCTGAAGAAAGCCCGAGCTTGCAACGGCCGAAACGTTGTGTAAATGGCAACAAAGATAATAACAATAGTCTGAATAATGGAAATGGTGTAAACTTAAAACTATAGTTTGACCATATTTATATCCTGGTTAACAATAGAGCACTTTCACTACATTTATAACCTACTATGAATACAGAAAAGTTTAGCCTCAACTAATCCTTTAAAAAAATGACAACGCACCACCATCCCTCTACAAACTAAAATTAATAGAAAAAAGGGGATAATACAATAGACCTACATATAATGCACCATTGACCAGCCTATATGAATAGACAAGGCAGATCACAACACATATGCTAGAGTATGGCGTTTATGCATGAAACAGACAGTCACCTCTGGGTGATGAACTTAACATTCACACACACACACACACACACACACACACACACACACACACACACACACACATATATATATACATATATATTACTTCAAACTTTATTAAAGTGGATACTTCGCATTTGAAACAGACGCCCCATTTATATTTATTAAACAGTGTGTATTACGTCTATCGACCTGCGCCTTCGATAAATCTTAGTAAACAAAATGTGCTCGCCGACAGGGATCGAGCTTGTTTTCACCTTCTTAGGGGAAACAACTCTTTGATTTTGTAAACAAAGTTCTACTTTTTCTTCTTTACTGAAATCATATCATTTTCACACAGACTATTTTCTAGGAAGACCATATATGCTTAGTTTGGTACCAAAAGCACTTTCCAAAGAATTAAAGTGTTGTTCAAACACGAGTATCCACTTATAACTTTTTAAGTACTAAAAAATAACGGATCTATCACTTCTTTAGAAATTGCTTTATTTACGATTCGGGTAAGAGACTGAGCAGATATGGACTTTCAAGAAAATAATTTGGAAGAAGATGTGATTTCTTGAAAAATGGGAAAGAAACTTGCTTTGCTATGACGTTCATCGTTGACCAGTGGTAAAACACGCCAGATCAAACGTTGGTTTACCCCACACAAACGGGCAGGTATATTCAATCTCTTCCGGGGAACATATTTCCTTTACTAAGATTTATCGAATGCACAGGATTATGAATGTAATACACACTGTTTAATAAATAAAAACGGAGCGTCACATTCTGATGAGGTGCATCCACTATAAAAATATCTTCAAGTATTAAAATAAATCAATTCTTTGGAAATATATATAATCAGTCATCCGCAGACTGTCCTGTTTCGCTATATCACAGCTCACCAGTATGGCTAGACATCCGATTGTTTCCAGCCTGGATTGAAACCCGACCGATTTAACATTAGTCGGCAATTCTATCTCTAAACTATACGCACTCGGTAGGGAATCAGCAGATTTAAGCGTGTTATATACACAATGTAAATACACGCCAGTAGCCGAGAATGTACAAATTCATTACTAAATGAACGATGCCTAAACAGCGGTGAGTAACTACGTTTTTTTAGTCTACCACTTCTACAGAGTGCTCAATCGACAAACCCCAAACGTACTCATCCGTAGATATACATGTTTATACAGAGAAATATATATATATATATGGAGAGAGAGACAGTTAGAGAGAGAGAGAGAGTTAATGTGTTAGCGAGGGTGAGTGAGTTTCCGTAGATATATATGTTTATATAGAGAAATATATATATATGTATATATATATATATAGAGAGAGAGAGAGAGAGGGTTAGAAAGAGAGAGAGAGAGTTAATGTGTTAGAGAGAGTGAGGGAGTTTGTTAGAGATAGAAGGTGGGTGTGTGTTAGAGAAAGAGTGAGAGTGAGCATGCAATTAGGGTTGCGATCACCTAGAATCATATATTGACAGTGAAGCTCCGACTTTATTCGCAAGAAGATAAGTGCAATTTGTATTGCGATCCCCGAGAATCACATATTGATCGTCATCGACCTTCTTCAGCTGCAATAAGAATGATTTATTTATGGTTGTCATCACCTAGAATCATAGATCGGGCCTGATCCGCCAATTTTAATTGCAATAGGAAAAGTCCATTTCGGATCTTTTGAAATTGGCGGATCAGGCCCGATCTATGATTCATGTGAAAAAATGACATTCGAAAACATTTCTTGAAGCATAGAAAGACTAAAACAGATGCGACTAAACTTCAGTATAATATTTTGCACAAAGCGTGATGAACGTATCAATATGAACATATGCAATACTGAAAATTAAACAAGATTGTGTAAAAAAAAACAATAGTTTTATTAGGTTGTTCAGAAAATACTGTTTGATTTTAGAATAAGCTATTATTTCTGATTTGTTTAAACTGTTTACATCAATCAAATTGGAAACCTGAATGTCTAGAACATTTCTGTCATGAGTCACAAGTTTATTTATACCTTTACGATAAAATTTTAAAGTAGCAGCGAAGGATGACCATTTGTTGAAAGGCACGGTTCACGGACTAACTCGAAAACAAGCTCTCCTATCATTCTGAAGATGAGATTTTGATCTCGAAATATTAATGTATAATAAATAGATAATACCCAACAACTTCTTTACCTTCTTTTATTTTACTAAATGAATTGTGATAGCCTTCAAGACCTAACCTTACACCTAATATACATAAAGCTTCAAGCAACACCACAGTGTTCTCGACAGGCTTCAAAGGAGAATCAGTAATGTGATAGGCACTAACTTGGCGGCTCGACTACAGCCACTTCCCCACTGACGAGATGTGGCCTCCCTTTGTCAGTTTTATAAATACTTTCATGGCTTCTGCTCCAGCGAACTTAAGTCACTGGTACCTCTGCAACAGGTGCTTACTCGTGCAACCAGATTGGCAACTGGGTCTCACCCATTCATAGTTAGATTAACCAAATGCAGACGACAATTCTACTCCTTCAGCTTCTTCTCTCGCTCTTCCCGCCTGTGGAACTCGCTTCCATATTCTTGCTTTCTTGATGGCTACAACCTCCAGGAATTTAAATGCAATGTTAATACTCATCTCTTAACAACTTGACTCTAGTTCTTTCTACACCATCCTATATATCCTTTCCTTTCTCTCCACCGTTGCAACTGTCACAACACCTGTATTCCCATCCTTCACTTGCTCCTTTCTAACTGGTTCGTCTTTCTTCTTCACTCTCTTCCAATTAATCTTTTTACTCTTATGTAGCCCCCTGCGCATCAGTGGCGTTACCGTCTTGCTCGGGGTGATATTAAAAAAAACAAAGCAAAATGCAAAACTTTCCTAAAATTTTAGGGTTTAATCGCTAATAAATTTTTCAATGCAGATTCTCTATAATCTTTAACGAAAACTCTTTGGGCTCAAAAAGAATAAAAACCGTCAAGAACCTTGAAAAAAAAAAGAGTTAATCAATGGGCGAGAGATCAGAGGAATATGGCGCATGCAACAACGTATTGTATCATAAGTCGGTGGGCTTTTGCAGTGTCATCCTGGTAAAATGTGGCCGATCATTGTCATGATGTAAAATTAAAGATCGCTGATTAACTATTTTTTGTCGCATTTTGCATAAACCAATGTGCATTTCATCCAAATGATGGCAGTAAACTTTGGCAGTCATTTTCTCGTTAGATTGCCCGAAGCTGTAAAAGGTAACGTTAATGGCGTCGCGCAAAACAGTCACCATAATCTTCTGTTGATGCAATTTCGGATTAAAATTTTTTTTATGTCGTTTGCTGTGATCAAGCATCTAAGCTGTTTGTTTACTTTTGTCATCTATTGAACAGGTGAAGAGGCTCATCCTTGTTCCCTGTTTAGGGTAAGGTTTCCGGCTTTCTCTCTTCCAACCTTTTCACTCTTTTCTTTTTTTCTTTTTTCTTTTTTTCAATTGGAGTAGATAGACTAAACTATCGCCCGGTTCACACTCCACCCTCATCTATTGAACAGATGAAGAGGCTCATCCCTTGTTCCCTCTTTAGGATGTGGTTTCCGGTTTCCTCTTTTCCAAACTTCTCACTTTTTTTTTTCAATTGGAGTAGATAGACTAAACTATCGCCCGGTTCACACTCCACCCTCGTCATTGAACAGGTGTAGAGGCTCATCCCTTGTTCCCTGTTTAGGATGTGGTTTCCGGTTTTCTCTTTTCCAATCTTTTCACTTTTCTTCTTTTTTTTTTCAATTGGAGTAGATAGACTAAACTATCTCCCGGTTCACACTCCACCCTCGTCTATTGAACAGGTGAAGAGGCTCATCCCTTGTTCCCTGTTTAGCATGTAGTTTCCGGCTTTCTCTCTTCCAACCATTTCACTCTTTTCTTTTTTCATTTTTTTTTTCAATTGGAGTAGATAGACGAAACTATCGCCCTGTTCACACTCCAGTCTCGTCTATTGAACAGATGAAGAGGCTCATCCCTTGTTCCCTGTTTAGGATGTGGTTTCCGGCTTTCTCTCTTCCAACCTTTTCACTCTTTTCTTTTTTTCATTTTTTTTTTCAATTGGAGTAGATAGACTAAACTATCGCCCTGTTCACACTCCACCCTCGTCTATTGTACAGATGAAGAGGCTCAGCCCTTGTTCCCTGTTTAGGATGTGGTTTCCGGCTTTCTCTTTTCCAATATTTTCACTCTTACGTAGCCCCCTGCACATCAGTGACGTTACCACCTTGCTCGGGGTGATATTATTTAAAAAAATGATTCGTTTCTCATCAAAAATCAATATTCGTCCAAAATATGGGTTTTTCGAAATTCGTAGATGCAGCATTGAACACACTTCAAAACGTCGAACACTTTGAATTTCCTGTGGAATCTATTTATTAATTTTCATCACCTTTCTAATTATCTTGTGATAGTCCTATATTGTTGAAATACTAACAGGCATTATCTGATAAATTTCTTGGATATTCTGACGTAGATCTTGTTCGACTAGTGTTTTTGATGCTGATTGCTAGTTGTAGAATATCAGAAACAAAAGCCAAATCCTCCGATCACAGAGGGCACCTCGATGTGGTGTAACAGTTAGCAAGTACTGAGTTCAATCCTTACTGGGTACGCCATACGTTCGGCCTTGTGCAACATCTAAGCGACGCTTAGAAAATAAACCCTCTGGTCACAAGTGCATCCTTCACCACATGCTCTGTTTATGTTGGCTGTAGTTTATGACCAAACTTCAACTCTTCTGTGTTCAAATTCTAGATTAAGGTTATAAAATGTTTTAAATTTAAATGTGAAAGAGATTTATTTGAAATTAGTCAAAGAGGATACTTTAATCATTAGGAAGGTATTACATAAATTTATGCACTCGTTATATTTGTAACTGTAAATGATATCATTTGTTTTGAGATGAATTATTCTCTCCATTATGACGAAAACATATATATATATATATATATATATATATATATATATATAAGGAGTTTGTCTCTAAGAAATTCCTTATATATATATATATATATATATATATATATATATATATACACAAGGAGTTTGTCTCTAATAAATCAAATTCATGCCAACTTCGAAGTTTCGTGACAACAACGTTATGATGTTCTGACTCGTCAGGCTGTATATGTACACACACGCGCGCGCGCGCACACACACACACACACACACACACACACACACACACACACACACACATATATATATATATATATATTTTCATTGGGATCATTTTTTCTTTTGTTTTAAATTAGGATACTCGATAGTAACTACATTAATATATATGTTGCAGTCATTTTAGACGGCATATCGATATAAATGTTTTGCTGTTATTTTTGACGGTACTGCCCAAATCGTACAATTATATTTACTAATACAATTATTACAATGACATATTTTATTATGAGCAATAATACAAAAATGCTCAAATTTTATCAACGCAGGTGCTCAGACTGTTGCCCAACACAGTGTACACAGATTTGAAGACTACCCCTCAAGCTTCGACTTACATTTTCGTACAAGTCCCTTTTGTTTATGAATTTATAGAAATGTATCGCTTAGGAAATTTTCTAAATCACCAACATTTCTTGGTTTTCGACTATAACATTTGTCCTTAAGTACTTTCCAAAAGAAGAAACCCATCGGGAGTCAGGTCAGTTGAACGTTCTGGCTAATCTGTTGGAGATCTTCGGACAATCCATTTCTCAGAAAATTTTTCATCAAGATATTCACGGTTTTCTCTTAAATAATGTGGAGGGGCCCCATGTAGTTGGAAATGCAACCGATACACAAACCTATTCCATCTACTCTCCACCTACTTTTGGATCACCCTGTATATTAGAACACAGAAGTTTTTTCTTTTCGTTTATTTTCTGAACAGCTTAAGAGTTTAGATATGAAAGAAAAGAACGTTATCACTTCATTCTGGGTGACAATGATCCGTCAACAGGTGTCTCCAAGTTGTTCAGCAATGAATTAGAACACTCTCATCTATTGGGCGTGTGTATAGTGATAATGTAAACGCAAAAAAGGCTGCCTCTTTCTACCGAGCGCCTATAGCTCAGAGGTAGAATCGCCGACTGACGCCAATTCGGTCGGGTTTCAATCCTGGGTAAAAATCAATCGGAGTCTAACCGTACTGATGAGCTGTGATACAGCGAAACAGATATGTCTGCAGATTACTATATATATATATATATATATATATATATATATATATATATACAACAGTCTGTATTATAATAGAGAAGATTAATTAAATATAATTTAAGTGTTAGTAAGGACACAAAGAAAGATAATAATATCTGGGAGTTGTTTTATTAGAGGGCGGAAAATGTGAAAATGAAATTTGAAAGCGCATTAGGATAAACAATGATGTAATCCAAAAGCTGAGCAGAGTACCGAGAAATTATTAAAAAAACGCTACAGGCAATGAAATTGTACTAAACTGTTACTTGATACCTGTTCTTCTATATAGCAGTGAGTGCTGGACAATCTCCTCAAAGATGAAGAGCGATTCGAAGCAACAAAAATGTATTTCTACAAAATGATGCTGAGGATGCCATGAACCAAACATGTCAGCAACAAAGTTTTAGAGAAAATGGAAACCGAAAAACTTAACATCAGGAAGAGACAGTCGAAATTTCTAGGCCATATCATAATGAGGAAAGAGGATTGAGAAAATCTGATGCTCACAAGAGAGACTGAAAACAAGCAGGACAGAAAGAAACTGCGCATAATATATTTAGTGAGATGGAGTAAATGAATTACTGAACAGGGTTTTGCAAAAATTAAAACAGACAGCATTTATGAAAAACTACAAAGAGAAATGTTTGGAGAGTCATGAGAGGACCCCGAGGGAAAATGTGGCATAAATAATGTTGTAGAAGTCTGTGTCGTCTTTTCCATCTCCTGTTATAATAAAATAATGAGTTAAATTTCTGCACTTGTAGGATTTTAACATCTCCCCTTTGTAGATCACATCGTAGACTGCCTTTTTTGCTAATGACCATATATTTTGTCTTCGATAATTGATTTTTAATAGATTCTTTTTATTTTCTTTACTATCATGTCCCGGAATCTCTGCAGTTTTATTTTGTGTCTACCATCAACACAGAGACATCTGCATATATTATTAGATGATTGTCGTTCAGTACTAAATTCTGGAATGATAGGACCTTTAGCTTACTTAGAATTGCCTCGTCGCATAAATATAGATGTATATTTTAATATTAATTATAAAAGTACATTTTTATAGTGAAATTGCCATCAATACATTTTTATGAATATATTCAACAAAAGATTTTTGTAGTGAAATTACCAGCAATACATTTTTATAAATACATTCAACAAAAGATTTTTGTAGTGAAATTACCAGCAATACATTTTTATAAATACATTCAACAAAAGGTTTTTGTAGTGAAATTACCAGAAATACATTTTTATAAATACATTCAAAAAAAGATTTTTGTAGTGAAATTACCAGCAATACATTTTTATAAATACATTCAACAAAAGATTTTTGTAGTGAAATTACCAGCAATACATTTTTATAAATTTTGTCAGCAATATATTTTTATTGTAAAATTGCTAGCAATACTTTTTTATAAATACTACCAATATTACATTTTTGTAATGAAATTGCTAGCAATACCATTTTATAAATATTGCCAACAATAGTAAAATTACCAGCAATACACTTTTTATAAATATTGCCAACAATTTTTGTAGTATAATTATCAGCAATAGATTTTAAAATTATGAATTATAAATTTCATCGTTTACAAACTCTATATCTAAAAATCGACAATATACCCTTTTTTCTCTGGAAGTATAAAATTATACACGAAATATGTGTAGTCGGAGGCATAAAATTGCATTAAGAATATTTACATTTCGACATTAAATAACCCATAGTGATTAATATGCTGCTAAACAAAATCAACCAACGGACAACCACAGCAGTGCATGAGTGGAATGAGCTGACATGACGATGTTTATGTAAGAGTTATTTTAGTGGGGATTTCTGTCATTGTTTGTGATCCGGCAGTGGAAAGGCGCCGGATTAAAGAGGTCGCACTGTAGTTGGTAAATGTCGGTTGCCTAGTAAAGAAGACAGTTACTATATTCGGTATTTTTATTATTAAAATTACATGAACTAACATTACTTTATTGAGCGGCAAAAATGTAGCGTTTTAGCAGTTGAAACCTTTAAGTAGGTTTGAGGATTTGTCAAATAGATTCAAAGAAAGGAGAGTAACTTGCCAGAGCCAGTGGAGACATTGGCGAACTTGGAGATTTATGCACGTAGATAATCTGATTTTTTTTTTCTGCACGTAAGTATTTATACAAAGTGACATCATCACCAGCAGCGCGATATCGGGCAAGTTGTTATTTCATGAATGAAAAGTTATAATGACTTATCTCCGAGGAAAAGGGAGGAACACACAAAAAAGATGTCTAAATAGTTCTTACGTGCCTGAATAAATACTGTTGTTTGTCGGGGAGGAGTGGCTAGTGATACAGTAACGCTAAACATGTATTAGAATATATCTCTATCTATCTACCTATCTCTCTTTCAATATATATATATATATATATATATATATATATATATATATATATGTTTGTGTGTGTGCGTGTAAAGGTTGTGTGTAGGTGTGTATGTATATTTATATGATATTATTTTTCGTTCCCTCTTTCCCTTTAGATCTCTCTTAGACTCCATGTTTCTTTGTCACTTAATCCTTTCTGTGACTTTCTCACACACACACGCACACACACACACACAACACCCACCCACACACACGCACACTCAATCCCCCCCCACACACACATATAGAAAGTGTGTTTCTGTGTGTGTTAATGGCGAATATTTTTAGATTGTTCTAATATTATACACAAAATTCCCGATCAACATACGCTCCTCCTTTTGCACGAGATTTTCTTACGCATAGTTTTAGTCTTTCATGAGAGCGCCTTCCAAAAGGAGATGAAACGTCTTTGCAGTACAAGTTTTACCATTTTGTTTCAATATTTCCACTGTGTTCGTATACTATTTTAAATATACCAAAATCACACACACACTCACTCACAATCACAAATACACACACACACACACATACACAATATATATATTTCTGAAAGGATTTTTCTGTTGCTGAGGTGATGTGTTATTCCCCGTGGGGATCTTCATATCGAAATGGTCATTCAACATCATTGAATTAAAATTTGCACTGTAATATTTTATTACATGGAGCTCTCTTCCTGTATCATTTTTTAATATTAAAATAAATTTTTTAATATTAATTAGGATCGGGTTTTTGGAATTTACCTTCCTGCTTTTTTCGCTTGGATTAAAGTATCTGAATGAATATATATATATATATATATATATATATATATATATATATATATATATATATATGCAATTTCAAATGGGTTAATGAACTTTTATTAACAATCCTACATTATTTCATAATACAACAAAAACGTCAAAATTGAGTGGATATACGCGTTTGTGTAGATAACTGTGTTTTTCAAATCTGATTAAGCTAAATAATTGAAATTAATTGAGCGAAAATAACAAAATATGAACTTAGATTATTTTACCCTCACTCTCGAACACCATACTTAAAACCTTAGCTGAAAATTTGCAAAAGAAAAAATAATTCAATAAAAATTAAACAGACAAATATAGCCATTTCTTTTTAATCAAACTTGCTTATATATATATATATATAGTGTATTGAGGCAGCTGATAATTGTCTAAACATATATTTTTAGATATAACAGACAATGAATGTATATTAATTTTAATCATGAGCCGTTCTAAACACCGTATTTTTTGCTTCAATTTTTGGTGAAAATAAATTTTAAAAAATTGTCTAACATTTCGATATTTTTTAATTACCCTGGATCTAAGCTCACGACTCACATGAGCCATCTTCAGATTGGTTGTAGGGACATATCATAACGATATCCACCATCAAAGAAGATATTCTTTTGTGTTGGCATAAATTATTGCTATGCGACAATACCAGTCACTGAATAGCAGACGCAGGTTGTAAATTAGAAATGTGGTTCTATGACATCAGACCACATGAAAGACTGAAATGTTAACAAAAGAACCATTTGTCTAAATGCAATGTAATGTGTTGTGACTAGATTTAAATATGATTAACTGGCCACCAGTATGTGAAGGTTCTTTTAACTGTGCGTATATATATATATATATATATATATATATATATATAAATAATGACAAACTAATAACTATACTCGTGTCGAAAAACCCTCCACGGATGTACGTGAAAGGACAAATGGTTATAAAAAAGAAAGAGCTCAGCACATGAACACCAGTCAAAAAGGTTTCTGACCGAGTCAGCACGTAGCCCAAAGAATAAAAACCCGAGACGAGTAATCAACTAAAAATAAAGCGCTCAGTACTTAGGTAGAGCAGAATAAATAAAGTAGGTGAAACCTTGGTAGGTTTGTTGGCTCACTAGGTATACTATATATATATATATATATATATATATATATATATATATATATATATATATATATATATATGGTGGCAGGAGTCGTGAAAACATAGACAGAAAGAAAACAAATGTAAATGAAATCGGCCAGAGTATATAGCCAAATCAAATATTAATTTAAAAAAGAATAATTTAAAACTCCTTAACTATCCGCACTTTCCTTCGTGCGCATGCTTAATCGGATCAGCGTAAACATTAATTTAAACATTAAGATGAAGTCCTAAACACGTCACATGAAAAAGGAAATAAATGTAATCTATGTCTTTTAGAAAAACTTGTTATCTTAAACCATATCAAGAATCCAAATTTGCTTAATAAAAAAGTGATTTAATGACCACATACTGTCAGAAGAAATACTTACTTAAATTCTAAGACCTAAATTGATATAAATCCCTCTTTACGTTTGCGTCTTTCTTTCTTTCTTTCTCTTTCTTTCTTTCTTTCTTTCTTTCATTCTTTCTTTCTTTCTTTCTTTCTCTCTTTCTTTCTCTCTTTCATTCTTTCTTTCTTTCTTTCTTTCTTTCATTTCTTTCTTTCTTTCTTTCTTTCTTTCATTTCTTTCTCTTTCTTTCTTTCTTTCTTTCTCTTTCTTTCTTTCTTTCTTTCTTTCTTTCTCTTTCTTTCTTTCTCTCTTTCTTTCTCTCTTTCTTTCTTTCTTTCTTTCATTCTTTCTTTCTCCCGCATTATTACTTTTAACAATTATGAATTAAACCCCTTTTATTTTTGCTCCTTACATTTTTAATTCTTAATTTTAAATTTTACCTCATAATTTTTATTTTCATTTTTGTTTTATTTTATTTTATCTTATTTTTACTTGATATTTTAAAATTTATATTTTTCCTACATTTGTATGTACATGTGATATTAAATATATTTAAACTTTTAAGATTTATGATTTACACCTTTTTGTTTTATTCTCGCTGCTTTTTACTATTTTAATTTTTCATTTTAAATTTTTATCCTCATGTAACCGTAGAAAATTACAATTTTAATTTTGTTATTAAAAAAGCAGTAACATAACTTTATAAGATTTAATTTCCATGAACATCGAGTGAACTTGAATTTAAATCTATTGGATGTCAGTTTGAAATATGCACCTGATGATTGCATAACGCATGGAACTCCGAGTTGTGCCATAGACGTAGGATAATATGTATATTTATTACTATATATGTTGTTCTTTTTTTCTTTACCAAGAAGAAAATTTTTCTTTACCACAGTGTTTCGTCCGCTGAAAAAACGTTTTCAAGGTAAATGCTGAGATTCTATTTTGTAAGTATTATTTAAAACGGTAAGAGGGAATATAGAGTGGAGGAAATATAGAGTGGAGGAAATGTAGAGTGGAGGAAATATAGAGTGGAGGAAATGTAGAGTGGAGGAAATATAGAGTGGAGGAAATGTAGAGTTGTAGAAAATTTAACGATATTTTTCCTCCACTTTCCTTCTGTCGATAAATGCTAGTGGCAAAAAATAATCTTCACACACAGAGAGAAACACACATATATATATACATATACCGACTACTAGTAGTATAGCCCGGCGTTGCTCGGGTGTAATGAAAGCTTTAAAACTAATCCAAGGGACTGGAGCTCAGACTTTTTGAACGTTGGCACGAAATACTAAAAATTAATAGTTGTTTCCAGTTAAAGCGAAACCGTAGACTGAAAGAAAAATGAATGGATGTAAGTCAAATTTTGATTTCCTGGTATCGATATTAAATTTTCTGTAGTATTGTAAGAACTACAACCTTGAAACTTCTGAATATCGTTTCTTATGTCTTTGTCTATGAGTGTATCAAATTTGATTAAAATTGAATCACTCCTTCTATAACACGATTTTTTCGATTATCGATATTCGATATTTATCGGGGGTACCTCGACACAAATCCTAGCTAAGAACAGTCGCAGGGGCTCATAGTACAACTGTGTAAATTTTCAAGAAAATCTGTTCAGCCGTTTCGGAGTTTGTAGGTAACGGACACACTCACACACACACACACACACACACACACACACACACACACACACACACACACACACACACAGACAAAGTTCCAGTTATAAATAAGTTTAGATATATCCGATATTTATCATCAAAATGCTTCATATATATTGTACAAGTATAGGTAGCGATATATCATATAACGGGTGTTATTAAAGACAAAAAGCTCCTCCTGACGAGTCGGTTGAAATACCTCCTACATTTAAACTGTCACCTGCGTGGTGCTAGTGAACTAAGGCAAGTGCAAACACCTAATGATTTACCATTATTTTTTTCAGGTACTACCAGTTACAATTATGGCTTGGAACAGTGCACACCGTGTGTTTTTTTTTTTTTCATTTTTTTTAAAGACTGGTAAAACTGTAAGAACTGAGTTCGAATTCCACTTGAATCCGTTGCATTCACTTACGTCCCTTTTCCCTCCAAATATGGGTTAAATAGCAGCACAAATTGGGTTCTACAGGCTTCGATAGCAACCAATCTACTGCAGGAAGTAATGGCAATCTACTGCGGGAAAGTCTTCTGCCCGGTCAGTGATGACTCGAAAGAAACCTGATTTTCTAATGACATATGACAATAAAATATTCCGATTAAAACTGCAATTGCATCACAGGTTGCTTTTTTGTGTTCATTTCCTGTTAGGTCGGAATGATGAACATAGAAACAGTAATAGGTTGAGAATTTCACGGCCATAGGCTCAGCGCTTAAAAGAAATCCCTCTGGAAGACCCGGACATGCTCTAACTCAACGGTGATAGAAGACTTTAGAAATCGTCTGCAGGAGTCAATGGTGTATAGAGGCCACAATTTAGAGGATGTCATTTTTAAAATCAAATTAATAAAATCTGTAACCTTTAGCTTAAACAAAAGTGACATAATTTTTTTATGACAGTTACTTTGGTATTTTTATAAACCTTTTGCGGGAGCCATTTCTGCTTCAACACACACACACACACACACACACACACACACACACACACACACACACATATATATATATAGTCATCCGCAGACAGATCTGTTTTGCTGTATCACAGCTCATCAGTACGATTAGACAGCCGATTGCCTTTTACCCAGTATTGAAACCCGACCGAATTGGCGCCAGTCGGCGATTCTACCTCTGAGCAACGGGTGTTCGGTAGAAGGAGGTAGACTTTTTTACGTGTATGTTATCATTATACACGCCCAATAGCCGAGAGTGTTCTAATTCATTGTTGAATGAATGATGCGTAGATGCCAGAGTAGCTACTGTTTTTCCAAAGTGTTTACCATTTTTCCACAGTGCTCATTCAGGATGTGAGAGCGTAAATAGTCATTCGCAGACAGATCTGTTTCGCTGTATCACAGCTCATCTGTTTCCGGTCATTTTCTTATATATATATATATATATATATATATATATATATATATATATATATATAAGAAAATGACCGGAAACAACAACTGATGAAGAAAAAAGCCTTGTGGAGTGATAACATCACTATGGTGTCTACACGAAACTTCGAAGTCGGTATAATCCTTCTCAGTTAAGTGACAAGCTGCCCCATATTAATCTTTATATATGGTATTAAGTTGTAATGATGGTTATTGCCATAATTGTTTTTTTAGTAGTTTACTAGTAGGAAGGCATTTTAAGCAAGCAGGCTTTTCTCATAAAGTGCTCGATATCAAGCTAGAGATAGAGCGGTAATAAAGTTAATGTGAACTTTGACACTTAGCTGAGCAGTATTATTTGGATCATGCCGTCTTCGAAGTTCCGTGAAGGTATTATGGTGATGTCTTCGCTCTTCAGGTGTTTTTTGCCTGTTGGTGTTTATGCCTTTTTACTGCTGTTTTTGTTTTTTCTGTTGCCGTTTTGTTTTGTTTTTTTCTCAGCTAAGTCACACACATTAATTTTAATTCTCTCTCCTCTCTCTCTCTCTCTCTCTCTCTATATATATATATATATATATATAGGAGAAAATATTACCCGTGAAGACGGATAGGATAATCCCAAAAGTTTTATCTGATTAATATTAAAGATCATTTACCTAAAAACTGAGAGCTCAATAAATTATATATACATATATATAGTCATCCGCAAATAATCATGTTTTGCTGTATCACAGTTCATCAGTACGTTTAGACACACAATTGCTTTTAGTTAGGATAGAAACCCGACCGAATAGACATCAGTCGGCTATTCTAACTTTGAGCTATTGGCGCTCGGTGGAAGAAAGCGAATTTTTGTTTTATAAAAATCATTTTAAATCCTTGTTTTATTTAAAAAATCTCTAAAGAAACTTAATCAAGTGAAACATGCCAGATAATTTTTTATTATTATTATCTCTTTTGCAATTGCCTCTAACATTATGTGCTTTTCAGTGTAAATGAATTCGTTTATAGTGTAAAAACAAAGTAAATACTGGAAAATCCCTTGACAAAAATATTCTCTATCTTTCGGCATATCTCATAAATGTTGGTCCTGATTTCTCAAGCCAGTAATTCCCATGTATTTTGATTTATTTTTATTTTTTGCATCACTAACTTTTATCTCGTTCTTGTTATCAACGCCCTTGAAATCCTGTCGAGGAAACGGTCTTCCGCGATAAAAAAAAAAAAAAGAAAAAAGCGTCTTGGTCCGAGAAAATTTATTTACAGATAAGCTCACAAATTTCCCGAGCATTTAAATCGCATATGTCAAAGAATAGTTAGGATGAAAGCTAAATCACGAATCTTACTCGAGGAAAAAGGTAAAAGCTCATTACACTCCATTTATTCAATCAGATGTGCGTTGTGGTACAGTGGATATCGGCTTGGAACGAGAAACCGGGGAGCCGAGTTCGAATTCCAGTTGAATCCATTGTATTCACTTACGCGCAAATACCCTTGGGAAAGCTATTAATCCGTCTCTTTCTTCCAGTTATGGGTTAAATAGCAAGACAGATTGGGTTCTATAGCCTTGGTCGGCAACCAGTCTACCGCAGAAAGCAATGGCAAACTACTGTGGGATAATCTTCTGCCCAGTCAGTCATGTCTATTTCGAGACATGATCGCCCAAGCGTGTATCACGTATGGCACTTAACTGACTGACTCGAGTACGGAACTATGACTTGATATCTTCTTCTTCTTCTTCTTCTTCTTCTTCTTTGTGCTCTGTCCTTTCGGGACTTAGGCGAACATGGCTTTCTACGTCTCCCTATGCCTGGTGGCTCTTAGCACACCTTCTCCTGTTACATCATGCAACCGTCGTTCCATCATCCAATTGATTAGGTCCTAAGGTTTCTGACATGACAGCTAGAAAATCTCCTGATGAAGCAGAAACCTAAATCTACAGAAAGAATGGTTCTACAGAAGAATGCTGAAGATACTATGGACCGAACAGGTGAAGAGCAGCGAAGTTTTAGAGAAAACTGAAACAAAAGAAAAACTTATACTTAACATCAATACGAGACAGTTGAACTTACATAAGCAAATAATCAGGAAAGTAGGCTAGGAAAATCTGATACGCATAGAACAGAATAAAGCCAAGAAGAGTGAGTTGAGCTTTGTTTAACGGTATATCAACCTCTGTGGATTTGTTAATGACAAAAATGTACAGTTTTAAGATCTTTTTTTAATATTCAGTTATAGTGAAAAGGTTGATTTAGTCAGATTTTGATAAAAAAATTTATTTTTTGTTGTTTTAGAAAACTGAAGATGTCTTCTAGCTTTGTATTAAAAATGTATTGCTGGTAATAATTTTCTTCCTTCAAAAATTTATTATGGCATTAATACCTTTTTTCTTTTTTCCTTCAAAATTTGTTATGGTAATAATTATTTTTTCTTTAAAAAATGTTTTGTTGGTAATATTTTTTCTGCAAAAATGTGTATTTTTCTATAAAAGTCTATTTTTATTTTTTCATATTGTTTTAATCCAACTTTGGGCATAAACTATTTACCCATAACTGGGACTCTAACAGGTGCTACCACCCCGGGTCAGGGTGAACCTGAGAACAACAGCAATTAAAGGTTGATTTCATGCTCCTCACAACCTTCTAATAAGAGGGCTTGCTGCCGGATATAATTTATTGTCATACCCAGGACCCGAAGCCAAGAACAGAAGAAAACAAAATGTAATCTACTTAGTGAGCTTGAGTAAAGGGACGGCTGAACAGGGTTTACGAGAAAAAACAAATAGACAAAATCTATGAAACGCTACGAAAAACGGGAAATTGTGGAGAGTCATAACCGCTTGTGTCATGAAGTGACATGGCATATAAAAGAAGATTTGAATATAGGAATGTTTTCTCGTTCCTAAACTATCAGGTAGGTGCAAAAGTTTTTGCCGATTTAAAATTTCAGCTTGAAAATGAAAAACTGTGTGGTTTTGAAAATCTTTATTCATAACAATAACAACCTTTACTCTCTATAAGTTGATTCCATCTGTCAACAAGCTTAGAAATGATTCGCTTGTAAAATTATTTAGGTTTTGATGTGAAATATGAATCTAACTCATGATCAATCTCCTCTCGTGATTTTAACCTAAGGCGATCTAAATGGTTTTGTAATCCTTGAAATAAGTGATAATCCGGGGTGGCTGGGTCAGGAGAATATGTAGGATGGGGCAAGATGGTAACTTCTCATTACCTGTGACAAGCCTAATTAAAAATGGTATCTGAAGGTGTCGTGAAAACAAAGATTCGCAACAAGAAACTCGTTGTCACAGTTTTTCTGGAGAACATGGGTGAGAATAATTCAGAAAAAAATGAATGATGCTTTAATAATCTGAAAAAAACAAATTATAAATTGATCACGGTAATACGTTTAAGTAATAACAATATTGTTAGGGCGCCGCTCCTATTTGACTACAAATGGACTGTTCCCATTGCTATATATAGCAATGGTGGATTCTCTACAAGAGGGTCGTACAGAGTCACTAGACTGACGACTCTACGACACTGTCAGCTCTCTGCCTTCGCGTAGAGGGCGCTCTCTGCTTCCGAGCAGAGAGCATTAACCCAGTCGTGGTTCCGCCGAAGGGTAGAACCACGACTGGGGAAAAATAGACAGACATTTTTTGGCCCGGCTATATGGCCGGGAATACCCACTATAAAATGACCATGTGTCACATCCAGCCTTGCGTGGGAAGGCTAGTAAATACAGTCGTACAGAGTCACTAGACTGACGACACTACGACACTGTCAGCTCTCTGCCTTCGGGTAGAGGGCGCTCTCTGCTTCCGTGCAGAGAGCAATAACTCAGTCGTGGTTCCGCCGAAGGGTAGAACCACGACTGGGCAAAAATAGACAGATATTTTTTGGCCCGGCTATATGGCCGGGAATACCCACTATAAAATGACCATGTGTCACATCCAGCCTACGTGGGAAGGCTAGTAAATACAGTCGTACAGAGTCACTAGACTGACGACTCTACGACACTGTCAGCGCTCTGCCTTCGGGTAGAGGGCGCTCTCTGCTTCCGAGCAGAGAGCATTAACCCTGTCGTAGTTCAGCCGAAGGGTAGAAGCACGACTGGGGAATAATAGACAGACATTTTTTGGCTGGGCCATATAGCCCGGAAAGCCCAGATATAAACTGACCATATGTCATATGTTGCCCTTACTGGGAGGGACAGCTAAATAATGTCGTAGAGCGTCACTTGAGAGCCTCTAATGAGTTAGTGAAGAGTCAGTGTGAGTCAGTGAAGAGTTAGTCACACTTCCGGTGGCGTACCGGAAGTAATCACGTATACACACGTCTTACGACGGATTGGACTCTTGTATCTTTCCTATTGTAAATATTACTAATCACTTCTGTACATACTAACCGTCTTTCCGCGGAATACAAATTATATTCTGATTCTGTTGTTGAGTTAATCATTTATACTTGGCGACATAACAAATATGCATAAAATAAACTACAAGGATTTGAAATGCCTCTTTTGCAAACCGGCAAAATCTTCTGTACCGACCTGATACAAATAAGATGACTTATTGCAATCTGTTCTGTAACATATAATAACGTAGATAGCTATCTACAAGTCGCTGATAAGCGAGAAACGTGGCATACTTTTGCTTTCAAAACAATTATATCAAAGAAATTATTTCGGATTTCAGGGCTCTAGCTTTCTTTACTGGGCAAGCAACGGACTATAATTCATCACAACGTATAATAAATTGATGTTACGCAGGTTTCGTACAATGGTATGACTTCACGCCGCTAAACTTTAACAATCGGAGGCAATTCAACCGAGAGTCAATCAGTCAATTATGTGCCAAACATGATACACGCTTGGGCAATCATGTCTCGAAAGAGACATGACTGACTGGGCAGAAGATTATCCCGCAGTAGGTTGCCATTGCTTTCTGCGGTAGACTGGTTGCCGACCAAGGCTATAGAACCCAATCCCCGATTTCTCGTTCCGAGCCGACATCCACCGCACCACAACGCATGGTTAAAAAAATTCGATGAAAGAAAGAACAGATTGTAGTTCACGTTGGAAATATTACATTTTAGAATTCAGATAATTTAAAAATAAATTAGTCTAATTTATTTTTAAATTGTCTTTACAATAAATGAAATCCGCCTTGCCATTATCTAGTTATTTTTTTTAAGAAAGTGGAAATATGTTATCTTACATATGAAGAGAACAGGTTCTTGAGTTTTTGCGGTTATATTCTTTTGAAATTTCACAGGATCGGAGGTTCTTAATAAAGATATTGAAATATTCTTCTTCTGTTAAAGATGAATTTTTCAGTCGAATGACTTCGAACCGTTAAAATTAAAAGAGCCAAAGAATTTCCATAGACATCTGAATTAGCGTTCTATATTCCCGAAGCTTTGGACAAATCAAAGTGGGGTAATGGTTAGCAAGCTTACTTGTTCGATCAGTTACGACTGACTAGTATGTTCTATTTTCATTGGGTACTATTTACTTTTGGACTTGTGTCACATTTAAGCTATGCATAGTAAATTGGCATATTCCCGAAACTCGTCAGCCATTGACGTCATCTTGCATATTCTCGGAGTTTATCAGCCACAACGTCATCTCGCATATTCTTGAAGATATGGATACCATTTTAACCGCTTAGGCAATATTGACAGGACTAAATAAAAGATATTATAAAATATAGCATAAATTTGTCAAAAAATATTAATTCATTAATCGTGTCACCCCAAGCAAGGCAATCCACTGCCACTATAGCGCAGGGGGTTACATAGAGCGATTGGGTATGGGAATGTCAGAAGGAGGGTGGTAGACGACTTAGGATGTACATAGGGAGAGAGTTGGAGAGAGTGGGTGTGAGTTAGTGTGTTAGGAGGTGTATATTGACCTTACATTTAAACTCCTGGAGGTTGTAGCCGTCGGGGAAGCAAGCATGCGGTAGGGAATTCCACAGGCGGGAAGTGCGAAGAAAGAAGCTGTTGGAGTAGAAATTACGGTTACATTTCATCGGTTTCACTGTAAAAGGGTGAGACCTAGTTGCCAATCTAGTATCTTGTGCAAATTCACATCTAGGGGGCACCAGTGATTTAAGTTCGTCAGAGCAGAAGCCATGAAAGTATTTATAGAAGAGGCACAGGGATGCCATGTCACGCCGGTGAGAGAGTGACTGCAGGCGATCAGCCAAGTCGGTATCAATCACATTACAGATTCTTCGCTGTATTTTGTCAGGAACCCCGAAGAGAATAGAAGGGGCACCCGACCAGATGTGGCAGCAGTACTCAATACACGGGCGGATGGTGGATTTATATAAGTGCAGGATAGATTTAGGCGGAAAGAATTTCCGGGCCTTGCACAGAGAGCCGACTTTCATAGTTGCGGATTTAGCAATGGATTCGACGTAGTCATTCCACTTGAGGTCCGCTGAGATTGTAGTTATACATTTTGATGCTGTATTTTTCAACATCTGACAGCTTTAAATCAATATGATCGTTAAAGACTGAAATAAATATATCTCATATTATAAATTTTCATAAATCTATCAGCATATTAATCACCCCTAACGCAGGTTTCATGAATAGTGACCAATATCCCACAATCGCTATTATATTTTACGAGTTCTGAACCAATTAGAGAAGTAGCAGTTGTGTAACTTGGGCCTGACTTAGCCTAATCCTCTCCAGGCTGGTGTGAATTCTTTTGTTTTTTTTCCGAGGTTATATTTTCTAATTTGTTCTGCTATTTACACATAGCTTGGACAGAAGATAAATAAATTAAACGATATTTGTATTTAAGTGAATGTAACCAACTCGACTGTAAATTGAAAGCGAAATCTATTTTTGTTTTTGTTTTTTTGTCCCGATATATCTGTTTCTGAGAATGCAATCTGTAGGACACTCTCGTGTCAGTCAGTTAAATCCCATATTTGATACACGCTTGGGCGATCATGTCTCGAAAAAGACATAAATGATTGGGCAGAAGTGTTTCCTGCAGTAGATTGCCATTACTTTCTGCGGTAAATTGGTTGCCCACCAAGGCTACAGAACCCATTCTGCCCTGCTATTTAACCCATAGCCGGTGGAAGAAGCGACGGATTAATACCTTTCTCAAGGGCATTTGCGCGTAAGTGAATGCAACGAATTCAACTGGAATTCGAAATCGATATCCACTGCACCACAATGCACATCTCTCTTGTACTAACTCGAAATTACAAACCATAAATTTCTTGTTGTCCAGTTGTCTAAACTAACCACTAAGCCAGCGCCTGAAGAGAAATGAGGACATATTCACGTTACATTGCAAATTCTCAATCATTGTTCGCAATAATATTTTCTCTCTTTATGTCTATCTTTCCTTCTTTCTTTCTTTCTTTCTTTCTTTTTCTTCTCTTCTCTCTCTCTCTCACTCTCTCTCTCTCTTTAGTAGATTTTTTTTTTATTTTTTTTTAAATTAGCGCAACTATACTACATGCAGATGTCCTTAGTCACACAAAAAAAAAAAAGAAACATGATGGGTAGTATTTCGTATTTGGCCACACGAATGGCTCCACCTGTTAGTTAGAAATCGCAATTAGTCACATATTAACCCTATTTTGTGGTCATTATTCCCAGAAACAAATATCCTCTGCAAAAATAAATAAATAATTAAAAACAAACACTAACAGTTTTTCTAAGTCTGTATATTATGTGGCGTTTTACTATGACCATTCATGATGTGGACGATGACTCTCCAAATCTTCCTACCTTTTATAGTTCTAACCAATAGGTTTCCCCTTATTACCATACGAGTTCATTTTTCCGCCTTCCATTTAAACAAACTTGTTATGATGAGGAAATCCATTTCCATGCAAGAAACATTTATTGACTGAATATTTAGCGAGACATATCGGTTGAAATTCACAATATCTTTCCCTTAAAAGATTTTTCAAAGAATATACGTTTCAAAGTCCACTAAGTGTTATCGCTCTTTCTAGCATTGATGATAGTTGCCTTCCTAGTCTTTTGTTTAAAGCGCTACGGAAAAAACAATATCTTCATTATATCGTTATTTCATTTCTATTTACATGTGCTACCCATTTTAGATGTTGCCGGTGGAAGTCTTCAGGTAATATGGTTTTTGTTATTTAGTAAATCTCTTTCTTTGTGACACTACACCTCCAATCTATAGGGTCTGAAGAATACTGATCTTCTATAAGATCTGAAAGAATTATTCACTTGAAACCATTTTTAATCACTAATTTAAGAAAACTGATGTTGTTATGGTGCCCTTCTACGAGGAATGGACTCTTCCGCTTACTATATAATTACCTGCAGCTGGCAGTTAAGTACGACAGCTAAAGCCCGCTACTAGTCAGACAATACGCAGCGTAACTGTACCTTTCGGACTTACTTATTTCTATTTAATTATTACTAACACGTACTTTGTATATATTGTTCTTGTTATACTAATACACTGTTTTGAACCTACCTTCTATATTCCGTGTCCTACTTCCGACCAAACCGGTTATTACAACTTTGCGCAGTTTTCCACAGATCTCCCTTTTTTGTATATGATAATGGACTCGACTGAGTGTACATATACTCCTGCCATAGAGAGAACAGTAGTTGCAGTTAGCAGTAGAGAGTAATCGAAGAGATCCGTGCGAGTTATCGGAGAGAACCGGAAAGGATACGTAAATTACCGAGAGATACCGAAGTTACCCAAAGACTACCACATCAGAAGTCAGACTAGCTCTGAGCTCCACTCAGCTGGAATAATATACACGGATATACTATTTCCAACGACTTCAATTCAAGATTTGTATATATTTATTTCTAACTAATAGTATTCCTGGATTTACTAACCTGCGTTCAAGTTTGTATATTACGTTCAATATAACCTACTTTTCTATCTCCATATCTGTTTTTGTTGTTCATTATTTTGTGCGGTTCCTCACCCGGAATCCACTACACTTGCATTTCACCCTAAGCAAGGTAATAAAAGCACTAAGATGTAATAGGTTACTGTGAATTAGAGAATATGAGAAAACTACTATAAATGAGAACGGGCAATCAAAAATGAACAATTAAGAAGCGAAAATATAACGATTGACATTGCATTTAATTTTTTAAGATCAAAGTTGGCTAGGAGGCAAGAAGCCGGAAAAGAGTTCCACAAGAGAGAAGTGCGATAGAAGAAACTGTTAGCATAGAATTTACGGTTACTTCTAGCCATTTCAAATGTAAATTGATGAGACCAAACTGCCAATCTAGTCCTGCGTTTAAATTCATATAGTCAAGGTATGATAAAGGGAAGTAATATCTATTTTGAAAATACAAATACTCAAGGTCGAAAGGGAAAGGCTAGTCCTCATTCTGTCTTACCTTAAACTTAGCTTGCTACAATTTCTGACGCAAACACAACAGAGTATTGTTTACACAAAAAACACTTTCTTACTTATCATTCTCACTACAGCTACTATAATACCTTAAAGTTTCCATGAAGTTCTAATTAGATTCCATTTGTACAATTTGGTGTTTCGTAGTAATAAGTTCAGCAGCGCACTTATCATGAAAGTATTTATCGAAACAGCTCAGGGAAGTTAGGTTAGAGCGATGGAAAAGAGACTGGAACAGAGATGCCTGCTAAGTCAGGCCTAATAATATTGCAGATTCTTCTTTAAAATCTTATCTTGTCTTTACCTTATATAAATGAAATACTGTCGAACTGTTGTCGCTAATTTCGTTGTCACGATCACCCCCTTCTCTGTCAATGTGACTTCCGGTCTTCTCTTATCGACCCGGGTAAACTTCAGGGAGTTTCGAACTGAACGCTTTATTTAATCTACGAAAGTGGAATGTTCTTATTCCGATATACGTGTCAAGAGATTTCTCATTTTGTTCTTTTGACCTGGCCAGTTAATTCTCTCCATGTTTCCACTAAGTGTATTCTTTCGCTAAACAGCATTTATTTTACACAGGAATATTTTGCATTCAAAATAATTTCCTTGCTTGTCAATGCACCTAATACATCACGTAGATCAAACATCGGAAATTTCAGAAAAAAATTCAACTAGTAACCACATTTCAGTTCGTAGATCTTTTCTCCAATACCTTCAGAAACGATGATACTTCTTTGCCAATGGATTACCTAATACAGCACGCACATTAAATGGATTTTTTTGACCCTTGACACAAGGACACATTCAGGAGAATTCGGTTTATGTGTTTACCATTGAAACGATTGAGATGCAAGAAAAGTCGTGGCTGAAAATATCAAATATCAATAATTTAAATCCTAGACAGAAAAACTGATAACAGTTGCTTAATTTCATAACAAATTCGGGCGGGGTTGGGTGGGGGTAGCAAGGTTATCTAGCTTCGCAAAATCTCACTGAAATTAAGAAATGAATATATATATATATATATATATATTAGGGTTTCATATATACGTTTATCAACAATGCTGCACCAAGTCATTTCTTTTGTTATTTTCACATCTTTTAACCTAAAATTGTATAAAAGAGATATTGAATCCAAACCTGAAGTGATGCAACTCATTATTATCTTCAATCTTGATAAAGTTCTAAATATTTCCTGCAGTCTTTTGCGAGGCTTATTTTCTATTTTACAGCCTCTTTCCCCACAAACGCAAGTCTATCGCTATTTCCATGCCAAATGTTCAGATGAGCTTCATTATTTCATTCCACCAAGTAGGACTCAACATTCTACCTCCATGGAGTCGAATCACCCACATTTCTTTTATATTCCAATGGCAAAAAAGAAGCTTAGCTGGGACAGATTTTTCCCAAGGAATGTTTCATTGCGGAATTAACTCCCACATGGATGCTTCTCTGAATATTACATTTTTAACCTCTGAAAGGTAAATGTCAGTTTGTATCTATGTTCCTTATCGTAATAATCCACAGTTCCTTCCACATCTTCTTACACATTTCATTCAGTTACTTCTACCTTGACTGACTCTCGAGCCTTATGTTGTGTGAAAATTAGTAAGAAAATAATTAATATTCTTATAAGAGCTAAATAAAAGAAAGACAACTAAACATATGTTGTCATAAACTGTCATTTGATGAGCAAATTAGCGTTACTGGTTTCATTAAAACTTCAAATTGATTAGTTTTTGTAGTTTATCAACCTTTTTGCAAGTTATTTCAAACCAGAACATATTTTTAGTTTGTATGATTTTTTCAGATAATAATGATCTACTGATACAAGTTTTACTAAGTAACCCATAGCTGAGGGCAGAAGAGGTGGAGCCATACTTTTTCCAAGGGTATTTACACATAAGTGAATATAACAATGTGCATTGTGGTGCAGTAGAGTTAAATTGGAGAGCCGAGTTCGAATTCCACTTGAATTCTTTGCATTCAATTTCACACAAATACCCTTGAGAATGGTATTAATCCGTGTCTTTCCTCCAGTTATGGATAAAAAAACAAAACAGATTGGGTTCTATAGCCTTGGTTGGCAACCAGTTTACCTCAAAATGTAATGGCAACCTATTGCAAAAATATTTACTGCTCATCAATCATATAACTTTCTAGACATGATCGCTCAAGCGTGCATCACTTATGGCACGTAGGTGACTGTCAATCAATAATAATAATAAAAGTAGTGAAAACATTTAATAGAAAAAATACGCCACAATAATGAAAGACAGTAAAACTAGTAATAAAATAACAATTCTAAAAATATTTTGTCACAAAAACAGTTAGATTGATTAGCGATAATTACATGGTTTATTAACAGTAAGAAAAAAAATTATCGCAAAAATAGTAAGCTGGATCAGACATAATTACATGGTGTAATAACAGCAATAAAATATTTAACCACAAAAAACAGTAAGATGAAATAGCGAAAATTACATGGTTTATTAACAGTAAGAAAAAAAATTATCACAAAAATAGTAAGCTGGATCAGACATAATTACATGGTGTAATAACAGCAATAAAATATTTAACCACAAAAAACAGTAAGATGAAATAGCGAAAATTACATGGTTTATTAACAGTAAGAAAAAAAATTATCGCAAAAATAGTAAGCTGGATCAGACATAATTACATGGTGTAATAACAGCAATAAAATATTTAACCACAAAAAACAGTAAGATGAAATAGCGAAAATTACATGGTTTATTAACAGTAAGAAAAAAAATTATCGCAAAAATAGTAAGCTGGATCAGACATAATTACATGGTGTAATAACAGCAATAAAATATTTAACCACAAAAAACAGTAAGATGAAATAGCGAAAATTACATGGTTTATTAACAGTAAGAAAAAAAAATTATCGCAAAAATAGTAAGCTGGATCAGACATAATTACATGGTGTAATAACAGCAATAAAATATTTAACCACAAAAAACAGTAAGATGAAATAGCGAAAATTACATGGTTTATTAACAGTAAGAAAAAAAATTATCGCAAAAATAGTAAGCTGGATCAGACATAATTACATGGTGTAATAACAGCAATAAAATATTTAACCACAAAAAACAGTAAGATGAAATAGCGAAAATTACATGGTTTATTAACAGTAAGAAAAAAAAATTATCGCAAAAATAGTAAGCTGGATCAGACATAATTACATGGTGTAATAACAGCAATAAAATATTTAACCACAAAAAACAGTAAGATGAAATAGCGAAAATTACATGGTTTATTAACAGTAAGAAAAAAAAATTATCGCAAAAATAGTAAGCTGGATCAGACATAATTACATGGTGTAATAACAGCAATAAAATATTTAACCACAAAAAACAGTAAGATGAAATAGCGAAAATTACATGGTTTATTAACAGTAAGAAAAAAAATTATCACAAAAATAGTAAGCTGGATCAGACATAATTACATGGTGTAATAACAGCAATAAAATATTTAACCACAAAAAACAGTAAGATGAAATAGCGAAAATTACATGGTTTATTAACAGTAAGAAAAAAAATTATCGCAAAAATAGTAAGCTGGATCAGACATAATTACATGGTGTAATAACAGCAATAAAATATTTAACCACAAAAAACAGTAAGATGAAATAGCGAAAATTACATGGTGTATTAACAGTAAGAAAAAATATTAATCGCAAAAATAAGTCAAATGAAATAGTGATAATTACTTGGTGTAATAACAGTAATAAAATATTTTATCGCAAAAACAGTAATTTGAATTAGCGATAATTACTTAGTGTAATAAACTGGAGAAATAAAATAAAATAAATTGAAATTAAAATTAAAAATTAATTTAAAAATTTAAATTTAAAACTAAAATTGTAATAAAAATTAAAAGAAATTACATTAAAATTAGTATTAAAATTAAAATTATTTTTTTTAAATAAAGTTAAAATTTAAGGCAGTAAATAGAACACAATTAATAATAGAAAATAAAGATAAAATAACATAAGAGAGATCATATTGTTAAATAAAATTATCAAGATAGTAATGTTAATACTGTAAAAAAAATTACAATTGTTATATTTTTATATCTTAGATTTTGTAATCATAGCAGGATTGTAAGGCTAATTTTTAATATATTTACAATTTACTCTAGTTTCATGCCTTTGATTTATGTCATTTTCCATGTACTTAATAATTTCCATTTTTCCTTGCAGACAAAGGAGACATGGTTTATTCACCGATCTAGATATTCTCGCTTGCTTGAGAAATTTCAGTTTAACTTTAGGTGTTTATTCTCTTCTTTTAACTTCCAAAAATATTGAGAAAGTAATGTCATATTTTGTTTATCCTTCTTAGTAAAAGATGAGAGATGATTGTAAAAACGCTTTTTAAAAAAAAGTTAATTGTATTATCAATATAAACTTTAGTAACCCTAAAATGTTCTACTGATGAGAGAGTGCCCATGTAGAAAAGGCATTTAGATAAACATTTATTTGATAGGAGGCATTGTTTGGGGTTTCAACATTTACATAAACTTTTACTATGGGGTAAATGAAAATGAGTAGTAGAATTACTATTGTTATTTTCATATAATTTCGATATTTTCTTGTTATGTAGAGTGATTATTTTTTTCTAAATTGTTGCAGCAACAATAATTAAGTTTTAGAGTGTTCCTGTTAAAAAGTTTGCTTAAAGTTTTATTTTTAGAAAATGTTTATCAATTAATTTAAGAAATTTATGTCCCAGTTAAATATTAACTAATTGATTAAATGGAGGTTTATAACATATGATTGTTCTATTTCTATGTTTCTTTCTGGAAGAAATATATTTTTCCACAAAACTAATCTGAAAAGATCAAAACCCACTATCCCTAAGAATTTTATCATAAATAGTTTTGTTTCTTGAATATTCCTTTGCTAGAGGAGTGTATGTTTACGCGGCATTCAACCGATGATGGAATATATTTGATAACCGATGGTGGATGATTACAGCCAAGTTTTATATAAATTGGGCTAGCATTATTTTTCGTGCAAAGTTGAAAATTATTAGAAACTAATTTTAACGTTATGTGTAAGAAGACAATTTGTTCTATATTAAAATAAATAACTACTTTAAAACCAGAAAACTAAAAACTTTATGGATTAATTTTCTAAGTCTATTAAACTTATCTTTTTTTAGTAATCATTTCACCCCAAGCAACGCAGTTTTACTGCCACTGTTGCGCAGGGGGTTACATAGGGGAAAGTGATGAGAAAGAGGGGTTAGTTAGAGGGGATGTCAGGAGGAGAGTAATAGACGCATAAGAATACTAGTGTAATGAGGGTGGAGTGGCTGGAAAAAAAAGCTTAAGAGAAAGGATGCGAATTAGTGAGATTGGAGATGTCTATTGACCTTACATTTAAATTCCTGGAGATTGTAGCTGTCGGGGAAGCAAGTATATGAAACAGAATTCCACACGCGAAAAGTGCAAAAAAAGAAGCTATTAGAGTAGAAATTGCAGTTACATTTTATCGGTTTCACTGTAAAATGGTGGGACCTAGTCACTAACCTAGTAGCTCGTGTAAATTCATACCTAAGGGGCACATTTGAGCTAAGTTCAGTGAAGCAGAATCCGTGAAAGTATGAAAGTATTTGTAGAAGAGGCACAGGGAAGCCACGTCACGCCGGTGAGAGAGCGACTGCAGCCGAGCTGATAAGTCGGTATCGATGACATTACAGATTCTCCGTTGGATTTTGTCAAGAACTCTAAGGTGAATAGCAGGGGCACCCGACCAGATGTGGTAGCAGTATTCAATACACGGGCGGATGGTAGATTTATATAAGTGCAGGATGGATTCAGACTGGAAAAACATCATGGCCTTGCATAGTGAACCGATCTCTTAGCAGCGGATTTAGCAATGGATTCGATATAGTCATTTGACTTGAGGTCCGCTAAGAGTGTTTTGCTCTCCGGGAGGCTAGCCTGATTCATGCTAATGGGTGGGGTAGGAGCGATTGTCTATGATCGTTAATAGATAACAGCTTCGTTTTGAAAGCATTAAAATTTACTGGTTCATTTCTTACGCCAGTCATCCACAGATTGGTGGTCGCGTAATAACTCGTTTACAAATGAAAAATATTCAGAAGTTCTACAATATAATTGTATTGAACACTTTTTAATACAACTTGTTAATATAACTGTGTACTGGTCTAATTTCATAATCACCAAAAACCAAATAATTATATATATATATATATATATATATATATATATATATATATATATGGCGTTTGTAATTAGAAAGTATTTTCACCGCAAATTAAAACACTAATTAACCATCCGACCGTGCATAAAATATTGTTGTTGTCATATGATGTCAAGCGCCTCAGGGTTCTCGACAGGCTCCAAAGAAGAATCTGTAATGTGATCGATTCAGACCTGGCAACTCGACTCCAGCTACTTTCTCACCGGCGGGATGTGGCTTCCCTCTGTCTATTCTTTAAAATTTTTCATGGCTTCTGCTTCAACGAACTTGGGGCACTGGTGACCCCTCCACCAGAATTTACTCGAGCAACCAGAATGGCAACAAGGTCCCTCCCTTTTACAGTTAAACCTGCCAAATGCAGCCGACAATACTTCTCCCATCAGCTTTTTTTCTCGCACTTCCCACCTGTGGAACTCCCTTCCGTATACTTGCTTTCTTGATGGCTACTTCCTACGGGAATTTAAATGCAATGTCAATTCCCATTGTTTATCCACTTGACTCCAGTCCTTTCTACATCACCCGTGTATCTTGTTCTTTTCGTTTCTCTCTACCTTCGCAACTGTCTTCACACCTGTTTTCCCATCCTTCTCTTGCCATTTCTCTGACACATCGACAACTGGTTCTTCCTATTCTGTCTCCTCCTGTCTATTTTCTCTCTTATGTAGCCGCATTTTGGAGTGTAACGATTTAAAAGAAGTAGTTCAAGTTTGTCGACTTTCGAAATGCCATATCTTTTCATATATTTGCGACAAACCAATCCATTTTAAGGAAACTAAAAGCATCTACTTTAATATGAAAACACCTACAACAGAAAAGTTGTGTGACATTTTGAAGCAAAAAACTTTATACAGGTAAAACCGAGGACCCCCGTAGCGCAAATTTCCTGAACAAAGTAGTGACATTATGCTTTCCCAAGTCAGATAAAATGTTTAAAATGTGACTAATGACAAACATAAGCCTGCACATAAACACACTAGTGAATTTTCATGAAAAAATATTTCGAAGGGAAAAAATGAATAATCCGACATGTTATAAAGATAATCATTATACACTGTTACTGGTTAGATAACAACCATAATGAGTAGACAAAAATATTAATATTATAACAAACTAACAAACGCTACCTGAATGAGTCTGCACAGTAAGGCACGAACGTATTCAACATCATTGTAACCCAAAGAAATTTAGACCTTGTAGCGAGTACTTGATAATACAGTCGAGTAGCTTTTCTGGTAAAGGAAGGTTTGGAGAATACATTGTTATGCTTAACTGATTTTTACATTGATCGTTTAAACGTTATTTTTATTTTATTTGCACACACACACACACACACACACACACACACACACACACACACATATATATATATATATATATATGAGGCCACTCCAGAATCTATCCACCCATTTTCAATATATCGAAAACTGTTGAGCGGTTTTGATGTAAAGTAATCAAATGTCTCCATTTAATGATAGTTTCGACCGTGTGACTGTCGTATTTACAATGTACGAGTGAGTAGAATCTTATCATTCTGGGCAGTCAGACAATTGGTTAATTGACATATGTGTTACACGCTTCAGCGAAAAAGTCGCTTTCGAGACATGACCTTATATTCAACCCATAACTGAAGGGAGAAGAGATGGATTTTCCAAGGGTATTTGCGCGTAAGTGATTGTAACGAATTCGACTGGAATTCAGACTCGGCTCTTGGATTATCTAAAAACCAAATATCGCATTATTCACGTAAGTTCGTTGCGTTGTGGTACAGTGGATATCGGCTCGGAACGAGAAATCGGGGAGCCGAGTTCAAATTCCAGTTGAATTCATTGCATTTACTTACGCGCAAATACCCTTGGGAAAGGTATTAATGCGTCTCTTCCTTCCAGTTATGGGTTAAATAACAGAACAGATTGGGTTCTATAGCCTTTGCTGGCAACCAATCTACCGCAGAAAGCAATGGCAACCTACTGCGGGATAATCTTCAGCCTAGTCAGTCAGGTCTCTTTCGAGACATGATCGCCCAAGTGTTTACTACGTATGGGACTTAACTGACTGACATCAGTTTGTAGTTTCTTGACTTGACATCATGCAAGGTTCGGTTTTCCCAAAAGCTAAAATATCTCCACACAATGGCGATCCCAAACAAAGAATTTTGAAGATGTGAAAAGTAGAAGCGACGCTCGGTTAAGTGTGTGATAACCTAAGTGGAGCTACCTTGAAGATGATTAAAACACTGTTGTCCTATTTAGGATGTTTTCTCGTTAATATTAGATGGCAGGATACTTACATGACTGAAATCGTATATAAGATTCGCAATCACGGCCGGTTAAAAGAAAATTTAAAGTCCAAAGTTATTCTTCTCACGAAAACGTTTTGAACTTTTGACTCAAATTCGTTTTGACTTACATTCGTTTCTCTCTGTCATTTTTTTTTTTTTTTTTTGCCTTGCGATTGTTAACGTCATAGAAATAATATAAAGGTGCGATGATGTATCGTAAACAAACTATTTATACGATTATAATTATCGCGCACGTCAAAATTTGCATGGGTCATCATACTCCCCTACTGCTCAAAATGTAATATTCTTTGCCCAAGACCCAAACATCTTTAACTTGGATCACACTTTCTATCAGATAAGTGCCACACATACTATACGTTCGGACGATCATGTCTGCACTAGGCTTTTATTACTTTCTGCGGTAGGTTGGTTACCAACGAAGTTTATAGACCCTAAGTTGTTCAGTTATTTAATCCATAGCTGGAAGGAAGAGACAGATTAATACCTGTCCCAAGATTATTTGCGCGTAAGTGAATGCAAACGAATTTAACTGGAATTCAACTAAGTTCGAATTCTTGTTGAATTTGTTACCTTTTTTATAAATTATTAAAAAGAACAAGAAAAAATGGCTGCAGTTTTCGAAGATTGTCTCAAGAATAATCATAGCAAAAGTAAACTGGTATAACTCCTACTAATTATTTGAGCACAGCAAGCAACTGAAGAATATGCTATTATACAATTTAGAAATTTACGAACCTAATACAATAGGTAAAGCTCTAACTCTATTTAAACCACTTTTTTTCTTCAACAAGAGTACCGTTCTGGGTTAGACGATAAACTACGTCCGGCAGCAAAGAATCTGATTGACAGGTTTTGAGAAGCGTAAAACCAACTCCTGATTGCTGTTGTTTCCTAGTCTACTCTAAACCGGGGTGCTAGCACTTGTTAGGGCCCAACCTATAAACAAATAGTTAATCCTCAAAATGGGTTCAAAACTCTATGAAAGTTTAAAAATAAATTTTTATAGTAAAATTATCAGCAAAACATTTTTAAAAATTACCAGCAATACATTTAAAAAATACTAAAAATTAATTTCCATCTTGACAGAAACCCTCTCTAGAAAAACACGTCAATGAAACCTGATCTACAAACTGATTTCTTGCCAAAAACACATATTCTATTCGTAAGAACCTATTCTAAAAATATTGTCGGCATTAAATGACACATTCAGGTTTATATGCCGTATAACAAAATAAACCCATACTCAACAAGAGTACATAAGAGTACATAAAAGTACACATCGCACGGCTCAATAATCTCCTCGGTATTTTAAGCAGGTGTAGATTTTTATCCCTTGTTTCCTGTTCAAGATTTAGTTTTCGGTTCGCTTTAAACATTTTTTCTTTTCTTTTACTTGCATTTGTCCCTTGAATTTCATTCTGTAACCCTGTACCTCGATTGTTTCTTGGGCCTTGCACAGGGTGACCATTATTGTAAGAAAATTCTTGCATTTTTCTAATCAGTCGCCAAAATATATATTACGCTTAGCTTCGGATGGCGCACCATCATAGGAGGCATCGGCGGGAATCGAACTCACTGCAACAGTTAATGGTTTACTAGATGATTTCTCTAACTCTCCCTGTTCACCAGCTGTGGAATCAATGCTCCTTAGAAATGCTGCATTTCATTAGTAACCTATGCACGTTTCGTAAGATGTCTTCCAGAAATTATACAACGTACCAAGACATCGTTAGAAAAAATGTATTTCAATGCTAATCTCTACTTATAATTTCTCAAATTACAGTGAATCCACATAGATGAAAAAAAGACTTAAGGTTACAGAGATGTGGTTCTACAGAAGGATTGACTGATTCACATTCTACGGCTTAGTCAACACTTAGGCCATTTAAAGTAAGAACATGTTTTTAGATTGTGGGAACTTTTTAAGATATTAATGATTTAGGCATAAAAGTCTTACTAATGAACCCATAGTTGGGGGAGAAGAAGTAGATAAGTACTTTGCATATATATATATATTTGAACATAAGTGAATATAACGATCCAAACTGAAATTGGAACTCCGATTAACAATTCCGCGACATTATCCCTTAAATCAGCCTCGCATCCAAGCTTACAGAACCTTGTATTCTTTTTTTTTTTAATCATATCACCCCAAGAAGCGGTTATCCATCTAGGTACCTACCAGCATTAACGTTGCTTAACTTAGATGATCGTACGATAAACGGTGTTTTAAAGTGATATGGCTGTAAGCCCATAGGAGAAAACTAATAAATTCCTTAATAAAAATTGTTGTATACTGTTGTTTTTTATTGAACTCCAAGTAATGTCGCTTGTTGGTTTTCAAAGTAAGCAAGATTTACTCTTAATATATTGGCATAACACATTCTTCGTTTCGTTTTACTCATTTATTTATTTTGTCATTGTAAAACAGAATGAAAGACAATGTACGTCCCTGTTACCACTTGTTTGGACCGTTACCCTTAGGTCGATGTCTTGTTTCTTTTAGCTCTATGAAAAAGCGCTTGGGGGATACCTTTTATCTTTGGGCCCTGCGTGAAATGAACACTGTCGCACGTGGACAATTTTCAATGTACTTTAAACGTTATTATCTTTTCTTCATGCGATGTTCTGCTTGTTTTATCAATGCTGCGCGTTTTTTTCTTCTTTTTTTGCGCGTGTTAAAAATTAGAGATACTGAAAAAAAAAGTAAACAAGTATAACAAGTTAAATATCTGGGAAGCGTTTGAACCGAGGACGGTAAGTTCGACACTGAAACCCGAAGATGGACTGAGATAGCGAAATATGTTTTTCAAAATATAAGCAAAGTATTAAGAAAACGGAAAAATTTCGTTAGAAACAAAGTGAAGAGTACTGTAGTGTTATGTAATATCAGTCTTCTTATATGAATTCTGGACAATCGCCTCACAGATGAAGAAGAGACGAAACAACAGAAATGTTTATACAGAAGCATGAGGAGAAACAATCGATTGTACATGAGAGCAAAGATGAAGTTCTACAGACAATAGAAACAAAAAGGATATTTGTACTTAACATCAGAAAGCGACAGTCAAAAATTCTAGAACTCATAATGAGGAAGCAGGCCCGGAAAATTTGATGTTCACAAGATTGGCAGATGAAAACAACGCATAACCTACCTAGTGTACTTGAGTGAATAGATGAAGTAGCAGGATTTTGGAGAGATGGTGAAAATAAAAATGGACAGAAAGTTGTGGAGAGCCATGATCACAAAAGTACTGAAGGAACCAGATGAAAAAAAAGTTTGCGTGTTGCTGAACATCGGAATTGCTGCTATAATTCATTTCCCCATAAAAAGAAGAATAAATAAATAAAATAACATGCTAAAGGAAAACAATTGTTTCAATTTTTCTATCAAAAAACGATTAAGAATTGTACATTTATTATGTACATAGCAAAAATGGGTGCTCGCAACTTTTGAACAGGCCTAAGAGACTAATGTTTATAAATTTATAAATGAAGAAACCACTAATCAAAAAATTTAATCTAATTTCCTCCACGCTGAGTTGAACGCTTCCGTTAATAATGCCTTCATATTTTCAGGAAATTTAAAGCCAGACTATATTAAATGTAATTTATAGCCAGAAATCATTTTTTCATTGTAAAAATTCGACATTAAATTACCTGTCATCATACTCTAACAGCTTCTTTTCTCGCACTTCCCACCTGTAGTATTCCTTTCCATATACTTGCTTCCCCGACAGCTAGAATCTCCAGGAATTTAAATGTAAGGTCAACTCGCATCCATTCTCTCAAACACTCTTCCCATCTACTCAGCCATCATCCTCGGTATCCTCATCCGTCTCCTTCCGACATTTCCTATAACTAACCACACTTTCTCATCACTTTCCACTATGTAACCCCCTGCGCAATAGTGGCAGTGGAATGCCTTGCTTGGGGTGATATGATTACAAACATACCGATAAGTAAAAAAAAACGAACCAGAACACCAACCAATTAGACTTCAACGTGCAAGAAAAATGTTTGACACTTTGTCCTGTTCCAGAAAGTAGTTAATTCCTGCTATGCTTTATAAGTGTCAGAATGGATCAAAATGGAGTATTATGATCTATGTTGGAGCTTGGTCAAGACTTGAAAATCATTTACTCGGTCTTGTGTGGGCAAATATTAATTCACTAATCTACAATCTCTTTTCCACAGATGCAAAATCAGAAGCCCGTCACTACTTCCATAGGAAATGTGCAGACTAGCTTCATTCTTTATTTCTACCAACTCAGACATGTGCAGCCAAAATCCCGCCTTGCTTCGTCGATAGATTCAAATACCATTCATTCCTCATGTATTCTTTGGGCATCTCAACGCGGTTTAATGATTAGCATGCTTGTCTCGTTAGAACAACCCAGTAGTGAACAGTATTTACATTATTCGGACTATTGTCCTAATCTTTGTTGACATAACACAGTCGTTGTCGTTGAGTACGACGTTTAGGCCGTTGTACGCTCCGGCTTTCTTCAGCTGCTAGGAATTTCGAACTGAACCCTTTATTACAATCACTGGGGTATATAATTCTCATCCCTTGCGTAGTAATGCCTCCTTAAAGACACATAGCCCAGTGGATATAGACATTGGTTAGATCCTGTGACTAGACCCAAAGAGTTTTGAGTTCAATACCAGTCTACAGCAGTGGTGAACAAATAACTTGCAGGGTTAGAGGGAGATAACTCATGACATAAAATCGAGGCATTATCTGAAAGTTTTTTTCACTTTAAATTATATTTTTAGTGGATACCCATGTGTAGACGCTTCATTCATTTTTTTAAACGGTATATTTATTTATTTTCGTCTTTCGGCTTGAATATTTGTTGAATCTTATTAAAGAGAGTGTATCTTTTTCGTTCATAAGATTTCAGATCGTGATTGTGTGTGTGTGTGTGTGTATGTGTGTGCGAGCGAGTGTGTGTGTGGTTGACATATATTTCACGATATTCATGTGAGATGACCCAGTTCACAGTTCACGGAACAATAGCTCACAGGATTACAAAATGTTTGTCGTTAATTTTCTGGTATAGTAATTGCAGGATCTATTCCTGGGCAAGGTAGTATGTACTTGGTTTAGAGGAAACGGGAAAATCAGTAACGGAGCAGTAGTAAATAAGAACAAAACTAGATGTCCTGAAACATAGTCGCCGGACCTTTTTTTCGAGATAAGTGAATGCAAGGAATTCAACTGGAATTCGAACTCGGCTCCTCGATTTGTCGCTCCCAGTCGATATCCACTGCACCACATTTCATCCTTCAGCTGTTAAATGTTTATAAGTTGTTGGCACAGACCTTACTTTTGAGATGTCCCCAAAGAAAGAAATCTAAAGGCGTAAAGTCGCACGATCGTGGTGGCAAATTGACATCATTGTTTCGAGTGATAATGTGGCCTGGGAACGTCTCGTGTTTGGACGTCCATGTTCGTAATACGTTTCGATAATTTTAACACATTGTTCAGAGGAAACAGGAAGAGCAATAACGGTGCAGTACTAAATAAGAGCAAAACTAGATGTCCTGAAACATGGTCACCGAAATGAGAACAACTTAATCCCTGTAGTGTTCAGTTTAAATGAAGGTTACCCGGATGAACAAGAACCTACTGAGAAGTTGAGCTCACAACAGCCGAAACTTTGTGAGAATAACAACAAAAATGAAGACAATAGTCCGAAGATAAAAGAAAATGTTCTTTTATTTAATTCTTACTGACTTCTTCTTCCTTGTCCCGTCAGGACGTTAGCGAACATGGCTCTCCACAATATCCTGTCCCTTATAGCTCATTAAATGTTGCCTATATATCTCACCTGAATCTAGTTCCAGTATTCAGTTCCTTAAATTCACTAGGTAGGTTAATCGTTGTTTCCTATGTCCCTCTTGCCTTCAACCCGACCTGAGAGTACCAAATTTTTCAAGCCCTCTTTTCTCATTCCTTACTATGCACCCTACAGGTATCAAATCATTTTAAAAACACATTGCTCAATATTGTATGGCCGGATAAGAGACACTTTACGTGTAAAGGCGGTTTCTGAAGTCCCAAATCTGTATCATTTTGTCAAGAATATTCGTTTGATTTTAATTTATCGCGAAAAACAAAATGGGATGCGTGGTCAGGCATAAAATCATGGCGTCTTATTGAAATTTTCCCCAAGCCGCATAGATTAACTCGTCTCATGCATAGTTAAACACTTCTCATGTTTACTCTTATTTTGCAACTAAGCGTTTCCTCCGACTTCCTTCTACTCGGTCCATTCCTTTCTGTTAATTTACAATTTTCAGAAAATTAGCATCTATTTCTAACTTATTTTCTTTTCTACTGACGTCAGGTGAATATCACTGAATTTATAAAAACGTGTACAGGGATCAAATCACGTCCCAGAAGAAGTAATTAGGTTATTCACTTTAAAGAAAAAAGCATTTATTAACTTAAATTAGAAGTAGTTTACAGTAAAAGCTATAATAAGCTTCTATTAAGACGAATCGAAGTAAATAAAACAGTGTTATTGATGAAATTTTATTGATTTCAGTATTGGATGATGTTATTTGAATCATGGCAATTATGTGTAAAAAATAATATCGCCCAAATGTCTATTAAGGTTTGACGACACACATTCATTCGAAAATTTTTGAGGACGTCTCTGCATAAGTTGCTCCTCGATCTCACCAGTCAGTCAGTTGAGTGCCATACGTGATACACGCTGGGACGATCCTGTCTCGAAGAGACATGTCTAACTGGGCAGAAGATTACTCGCAGTAGGTTGCCATTGCTTTTTGTGTTAGACTGGTTTCCAGCCAAGGCAACAGAACCCAATCTGCCCTATTATTTAACGCATAACTGAAGGAAAGAGACGGATTAATACCTTTCCCAATGGTATTTACGCTATTCCTGGGCAAGGTAGTATGTACTTGGTTTAGAGGAAACAGGAAAATCAGTAACGGAGCAGTAGTAAATAAGAACAAAACTAGATGTCCTGAAACATAGTCGCCGGACCTTTTTTTCGAGATAAGTGAATGCAAGGAATTCAACTAGAATTCGAACTCGGCTCCTCGATTTGTCGTTCTCAATCGATATCCACTGCAGCACAATTCATCCTTCAGCTGTTAAATGGTTGCTAGTTGCTGGAACAGACCTTACAAGAAATCTAAAGGCGTAAAGTCGCAAGATCGTGGTGACAAATTGACATTGTTTCGAGAGATGATGTGGCCTAGGAAATTCTCGTATTTGAACGTCCATGTTCGTAATACGCTTCGATAATTTTAACACATTGTTCGATTATTAATCTTTCCATGGTTGAAAATGCCAAAGACTGAAGTTGTTAAATCTGAAAGAAATTGAAAAAAAATTAATTAGACGCTAAAACTTAATTCACATTTTAAATCGGTTCAGGATTTTAGAACACTTTATATTAGAGCATTAACCATCATATGACGATGTTTTAAAGTTTGGCGTAAATATTTGCTGTTGTGCAGAATATCAGATTTTAGAAAAAGTTTGGTGGTTAGTCATACTTCAGATATTTCCTTAGTCGTACGGACATTTCCGCAAATTTTCAGATCATTAGTGTAAGAAAAATTTAATTCTTTTATTAAAAATTCCTCTTTTAATTTAATGGATTCTACACCGAATATCACAGGTTATAAAAACAGGTGTTCATTTTTCAATCCGAAAATTTAGTACATTTTTAGATGGAATAATGATTTACTAGGAAAAGGTATTAATCGTCAATAAGATATAAACGTAGATCTTATATAATTTCTAGATATTATATTGAGTTTTTATATTTCGGAAATATAAAACTAAAAGAAAGACAAAAAAATTGTATTTAGTTTTAGCCGACGCGTTTCGTTCAAAAAAGGAAATTAATTTATTTGAAATATAGTCTCTATAAACATTTTGTTTTTGTTTAGAGATACTTTATTTCAAATAAATTTATTTCGTTTTTTTTTTCACCCCAAGCAAGGCGGTAATACCCCTGATATGCAGGGGGTTACATAAGTGTAAAAAGATTAATTAGAAGAGTGTGAAGAGGAAGACGAACCAGTTAGAAAGGAGCAATAGAAAGATGAGACTGCAGGTGTGATGATAGTTTCAAAGGTGGAGAGAAAGGAAAGGATATACGGTGTGGGGAAAGAACTAGAGTCAAGTGGTTAATAGATGAGTATTGACATTGCATTTAAATTCCTGGAGGTTGTAACCGTCAGGAAAGCAAGAATATGGGAGCGAGTTCCACAGGCGGGAAGTGCGAGAGAATTTACCCTGATAAAGCTCGTCAGCGTACGAAATGCGTCGGCTAAAACTAAAAAAACAGTTTTCTATTGTCACTTCATTTTAGTCATGTTGTTCCTCTCTACAACTTATACCCGAGAATATTTACAAAGATACAGAGTTTGAATAAGAAGAATCGTCAAGATAAGTCAGTTAAACCCTTTATTGTCAGTCAGTTAAGTGCCATACGTGATACACGCTTGGGCGATCATGTCTCGAAAGAGAGATGACTGACTGGGCAGATTATGGCAGTAGGTTGCCATTACTTTCTGCGGTAGACTGGTTGCCGACCAAGGCTATAGAACCCAATCTTACCTGCTATTTAACCCATAACTGGAAGGAATAGACGGATTAATACCTTTCCCAAGGGTATTTGCGCGTAAGTGAATACAATGGGTTCAACTGGAATTCCAAATCGGCTCCCCGGTTTCTCGTTCTGAGCCGATATCCACTGTACCACAAATTGTATTTTTCCAATTTTAAAATATGATATTGTGCATTGTAATTAGAATTATTAATAAATTTTGCACACACACACACACACACACACACACACACACACACACATATATATATATATATATATATATATATATATATATATATATGCATGCGTGTGTGTGTGTGTGTGTGTGTTCGTGTGTGTCTAGTTCTATTTCCTTTCGTGCATCCTCGTTCCCAATGAAAGTTAATCATAACATAACCGTAGAATATTTCCAACTTTCATCTTCCCAAAGAAGAGCTAGATGCTAACAAATGAATTCTGACTACAAAACAGATACTACATTGGTTCTTGAAAATGACTAAGTCGGGCGAAATTACTTAAACAAGACATCAACACAGACATGAACTTTGGATAGTTTATATAATTTGAATCACCATACACAACACCATCAAATATTAAACAGAAACACTTTGTAGTTTATTTTAAATCAAATCTGCTTAAATGAATACTTGCTCTTTTATACTTTATTCAAGTCAAATATATATATATATATATATATATATATATATATATATATATATATATTTGAAAATATTTCTGTAAGCACAGAATTTAATTAAAGAAATAAAAGTGTGCAGCTTGATGTTACACATTGTAAATATATTAAAAAGCGAAGCATTTAAAGCATTTCCATATTTTATTGTAACCATTAAAACAAGACTTTGTTTCTTGAATTTATTAATAAAAACCCATTATCAAAATAAAGTAAAATTTACATTATATATATATATATATATATATAGGGGAAAGAAATATGATATATTTAGGAAGCATGAATACATCTACACATCTAAAATTTCTCCCTAAATGTACCGTATTCATATATATATATATATATATATATATATATATATATATACTTTACTCTATTTTGATTATGGGTTTTTAATAATAAATTCAAGAAACAAAATCTTGTTTCAATGGTTACAATAAAGCATTGAAATGCTTTAAAAATTAAAAGAAACTTAAATGTTCTTTTCATCGTTTCAAATAAAAAAATATGTATATTATTTGCAAAAAAAAAAACAAAGAAGGAAACGTAATTAATTCAGTGAAAAATATATCAAAGCTAAATTTTAAAAAAATAACTCAAAAGTTTAAAAACAAATACAATTTACTTACTATTTCATGAGCAAATTATACCCGGAAATGCCGGCCTCATGATAAGTCCCGACGACACGCGTTCAAATTAGAGAATAAACCACTTGATTTTACACATCTTGAAAAAACGAAAAAAAATAAGCAGATATTGATTTTTTTACATTCAACAAATCTGTTTTACGGCCAAGTAATAATTAAATAAAAGAAATGTATAAATAAAATATTTTTAAAATAAATAATTAAATAAGTTTTTAAATCAAGTTGTATTAAATTTTATTGGATAGAAAAAATCACTCAAAAATATATCTTCTGACGTAAATGCAAATTGAACACGCTTATGTTTTTTTTCATGCACTGTAAATTACCTGTAATAGTACTCTTTCATACTGTAGTGTAATATTATATAAATCGGGCGCGAAGATTTATATTCCATTGGTAGTTTTGAATCGACAGATTATATAACAGATGTGACAGAATCTTAATCGGAAAGTATAAATATTGAGATCTATCTAATATAATTCCTTATTAATTTTAATAAATGAAACTGTTTAAAGCATACGCCTATCTATCTATCTAGCTAGCTAGCTAGCTAGCTAGCTAATTATCTGTCTGTCTGTCTGCCTTTTTGTAAGATGTGATATACAAATCGAGGGAAATATATAACAAACGTATGTGTAAAAAATAAAATAAACAAATAAATATAAAATAAATAAATACAATAAATAAATAAATAAATAAATAAATAAGTAAAATTAAGCAAAGATAAAACGTTATGTTAAAAAGGACACCTTTTTTCTTGATATCCCAAGTAGTGCTGACTATCTCGGCAATTTCATTGTTTTAAGAAGCCATTTTTAGAATTTTAATAAAATCTATACTCATGAAACTGGATTTATTATGAGAAGAAAAATATTTTTTAAAGAAACTACTTATTTAAGACATTGAATAATTTTACTTTTACAAGATTATAACATATGTGAACCGACTAAAATCACATATTTATTATTTACCATATTATAAAGAAATATCTATCACAACAATTTTTTATTCACATATTTATACAAATATGTGGACTACAGAACATAAAAAATTTAAATAATCACAAAACGTAGAGAAACTGAAAACATAAATTTTGAAAAAAATCGATTTTCCGGACATTATACATTTTCTCATAGATCACTGATTATTTGATCTTTCAGTTTTCAAAGAGGCTCCATCTTCTTCTTCTTCTTCTTCTTCTTCTTCTTATTATTATTATTATTATTATTATTATTATTATTATTATTCTATGTTCATTGTAAAATAGGTAATTATTTTTATTAAAGATTTTGTTGTCTTTTTAAAAAAATGTCAAAATCTAATTTACTATTTTAGGGTTTTTATTAAAATTTAAAAAATAGTTTTTCAAAACAATAAAATCGCATGGAGCGAATAAAGTAAAATCGGTGTCATGGAAATAAACCTTTTGGGACACCGTGTTTTTGGCATGTCACTCAATTGCCATACGTGATACACGCTTGGTCGATCATGTCTCGAAAAAAAACATGAGAGACTGGGCAGAAGATTATCCCGCAGTAGGTTACATTTGCATTCTGCAGGAGACTGGTTGACAACCAAGGCAATAGAACCCAACCTGTCCAATTATTTAACCCATAACTGGAGGGAAGAGATGGATTATTACCTTTCCCAAGGTTATTTGTGCGTAAGTGAATGCAAGTATTTCAACTGGAATTCGATCTCAGCTCCCCGTTCCGAGTCGATATCGACTGCACCACAAGGCACGTCCACGTATGTTAAACTTTGGTTAAAGCAATATACCACATTAAGAACGGTTAATATGATCTCAAAATTAAGAAGAAAAAAAGTAAAACAAACTCTGATGTTTATTAATTTAAATCGAATATTAAAATCCTGATAAAGTTTCCAAATTGGATACATGAAAATATCGCATAAAAAGGCAGGAAAGATTTGATCTAATAGATTATGCATTTCGCTAGTTTAATCTATCTATCTATCTATCTATCTATCTATCTATCTATCTATCTATCTATCTATCTATCTATCTATGTGTTTCTCTTCATTATCTATCTATCTAACTATCTATCTATCTATCTATCTATCTATCTATATATCTATCTATCTACGTGTTTCTCTTCATTATCTATCTATATATCTATCTATCTATCTACGTGTTACTCTTCATTATCTATCTATCTATCTATCTATCTATCTATCTATCTATCTACGTGTTATCTATGTGTTTCTCTTCATTATCTATCTATCTATCTATCTATCTATCTATCTATTTATCTATCTACGTGTTTCTCTTCATTATCTATCTATCTATCTATCTATCTATCTATCTATCTATGTGTTTCTCTTCATTATCTATCTATCTATCTATCTATCTGCACATACACAGACGCATAAACACACACACACACACACACATACACATATATATATATGTATGTGTGTGTGTGTGTGTGCGTGCGTGTGTGTGTGTGTGTGTTTGTGGATATGAATATATATATATATATATATATATATATATATATATGAATATAACCGAAAGTACACGCACATATATAAATATATTTCTGATGTTCATAAAACAGTGCTCAATGTAATGGAACAGAGCCATTAATGATAATAAATATACATACTATCTCACATCTATAACGCGACTCGGAGTCTCATGCAATCATCAGGGACTTATAATGAATTTCAAATAATAATAATTTCATAATAAGCCCCTAATGATTGCATAGTGCATGAGACTTCGAATCGTTCTATAGACGTCAGATTATATATAAAGTTATCAACACACACACACACACAGACACACACAGACACACACACACACACACACACACACATATATATATATATATATATATATATATATATATATATATACTACCAGCCACAATTACACACAGGGCATATTAACACCTAGAAGTCTAATAATCTATTGTGCATAACAGTTTCTATCTATCTATCTATCTATCTATCTATCTATCTATCTATCTTAGTTGTTCATCTCTATTTAACTATCTATATATTTAACTATTATATCTATATATTTAACTATATATATATATATATATATATATATTTAACAATCTGCTGTTAATGCCGACAATATTATTACAATAGATTCGTATGAACAGAATATATATTCTTTGTAAAAAATTAGTTTGTAGATTAGGTTTCATTGACATATTTTATGTAAATAATGTTTAGTAGAAATTCCGAATATATATATATATATATATATTCTTCTTCAAAAAACATATATGAAAATTCCAGCAATACTTTTTAAGAAAAAATATTAACAGCAATATATTTTTGAAAGAAAGCAATATTACTAGCAATATATTTATGAAGAAAAATATTACCAACAATACATTCTTGAAGAAAGAAACTATTAACAGTAATATATTTTTATAGTGAAAAATATATTGCTGTTAATATTATTTGTTTCTTCATAAATGTATTGTTAGTCATATTTTCTTCTCCAAAGAAAATGTATTACTGGAATTTTATTATAAAAATATATTTTTGTACATTTATAGAGCTTTAACCCTAGTGTGGGGGTTAACTATTTGCCCATAGCGGAAACCCTAACAGGTGCTACCACCCAGATCAGCGTGGATATGGTAACAGTAGCAATTAAGGGATGGTTCCATGCTCCTTAAAGCTTCCTAATTAGAGCCACTGCCACCGGATGCAGTTTATCGTCAGAGCTAAGGCCCAGATGCAATTACAGATGCTAAAAATAGTATGTTTCCTGTAACAGTACACTAAGTACCTGACACCTCTTGCTAGCATTTATCTTTACAAGGGCCACATCAGCTCGAAAATAAGATTCTTTTTGCGCAATGGACCTGCTACTTCTTGGAACCGACCACCAAATGTATAGTTGCCTTGGTCGCTACAACTATTACCTGTTAAAGTCAGGGGTCAGCCCATACCTTCCCCACATGTCCACATAAACTATGCCTCGTAATCTGTAAACCTCTACCTCGAGAGGTTCTTGAGGCTTGTAAATAGTTAACAAAAGGATTGTGGAGAATTTTAAATCAAATAGAATTGATTCCTTCTTTCGCCAATATAATTTTTTTAAAAATATAGAAAAGCTTGACATGTTATCATGATAAAGGCTGAGCTAAGTAGCTGTTAATTTTTATCAGTAAGAATAAAATATGAAAATTTGTAAGTTTAAAAATGAAAGGTCGAGGCCGGTCTGAAATATCAAATATATATATAATAATAGAAATAAATAAATACCGTGAAAAAAATACATTTTTAAACTTACAACTTTTTAGTAGTTTTTCCTATCCATATTAAGACAGTATATGTGGATCATCATTATGCTATATATATATATATATATATATATATATATATATATATATATATTGTAAATCGAATAACCAATAGGAGTCTGAAGCATCTTAAAACTATTTTGAATATATTTTTATTTGTCGTATTTATATTTGGGGTATCATATTGTCAGGATTCTTTAATATAAATGTTATTACAAATTTTATCGTATAATTGTGATGTGGCTAAAAAATATGATGTTGATTTTTTTGTTGTTGTCTTATGCCAAATATTTAATTTTGATGTTTTCAAAAAATAAGTTTCCCTCATTGTAAAAAGCTTGATAAATTTGTATTAACTGAAACTACATTTTAAATTCTTGCAAAATTTAAAACCTGATATTTACGCAGAAATTCACAACTCTTTTAATATATATATATATATATATATATATATATATATATATATATATATATATATATATATATAAAATTTTGTTTTATTCTATACTCATCCTGAAGTAATATTCAACAAAGAACTCATGAAAAAAAATAACTTTAGCTCTTGGAAAATCTGGAGAATCAAGATTTTTAAATATATATTTTTACCAAAATTTACACTTTTGTGTAATTTTTCTTCTGTTACCGCGTTGCAGAAATCGTTACTTGATGTTTTTTTTATTTATTATCATTATTGGTACTACTATTAGTTCTAATTGTAGTTTGATAGCTAATAGTTGCAATGTTTGATTTGCTCGCGAGAGAGCAGCTAATGCTAGCGTTAGCCTGATATTTGCCATTGATACATCAGTCAAATGTCATCAAAGTAATGGAGTTGCCAGTTATGGCGATTGTGGTATGAAGAGAGCCGTCACATGATTGGTTGTTAGAGTCCTTGGGAGTTGTTGATTGGCTAGGAATCAGCTTATTCGTTCAGATCGAACTGTTCAAAGTCGGATGTTTCGTTGTTACTTTTGGTTTTTCTGTTTTTTAAAGTTATTTTCTTGTCTTCATTTATAAACATACAGTGATAAATTAATTTTTAATTTCACGACTGAAACTATAGCAAGCGTAACTGAATAGCTATCTAGGATTTGACAACGCAAGAGGGGGAAATGAATAGATAGGGTGCGTATCAGCGTATGTGAGCAGTGTGATAAAAAGTGAGAAAAGCAGAAAGGGAAAGTGAAAGGAGGAGGAGGTAAGTTAGAGGAAGGGGGAGAGATAAGGTGAGATCACTAGAATAACGCAATGGAGAGTAGGTAGGACAATTTACCTTACAAAACATTTTTTTGTTTTTTGCCCCTTCTGCTTCTTTTCCACCTATCTAACCTCATTATTATTATTATTATTATTAAATTACAAAAGTTTATGGAACAGGTAACCGCTGAAAAGACACATATTTGGCGTTATAACAAGGCAAGGCCATAAGCCGCTTAAAAAAGTATCCTGATGCTCACCCGTAGAAATATCTTATGTAATATATTGTTGTTATTGCTTTGTAAAAAAATGTAGAAGTCTAATAATCTATTGTGCATAACAGTATCTATCTATCTATCTATATCTATCTTAGTTATTCATTATCTTATCATATCTATCTATCTATCTATCTATCTTATTCTATCTATCTATCTATCTATCTTATCTTATTCATATCTATCTATCTATCTATCTTATCTTATTCATATCTATCTATCTATCTATCTTACTTATTCTATCTATCTTATTATTCTATCTATCTATCTATCTATCTATCTATCTATCTATCTATCTATCTATCTTAGTTATTCATATCTATCTATCTATCTATCTATCTATCTATCTATCTATCTTAGTTATTCTATCTATCTATCTATCTATCTATCTATCTATCTATCTATCTATCTTGTTATCTATCTTATCTTATTCATATCTATCTATCTATCTATCTATCTATCTATCTATCTATCTATCTATATATATATATATATATATATATATATATATATATACATATATATATTTAACAATCTTCTGTTAATATTGATTTATATATCTATCTATCTATCTATCTATCTATCTAAGGAGTCCTTTTATTTCTATTTATCTAGATGTCTGTCTCCCACCTCTCTTCTCTCTCTTAATATATAAATCCATCTATATTTTAAATCTATTAATTATATATTAGACTATTTTCATATATGTATATTTATTTATTTATAAATCAGTCTGTTTATATTGCTCTATCAATCTATACAAACACAGATATATATATATATATATATATATATACCTATTAGAAAAAATGCAAAACAGAAAGAATACTTATTAAAAACCACACCAAAATATTTATTGTTACACACACACACACACACACACACACACAACATACATACATACATACATACATACATACATACTTTTCTTTGTAAAAACATGTCAGGACACTTGACCACCAATAATTTTACCTCCGATTACATCTGCCGCTATTACTACGACTACTACTACTACAAGTGAAATAACCACTGCCACCATCACTATCACCATAGACTACACTGAAGTACTGAGGCTTCTCTTTAGGTTACTACTACTAATACTACTACCCCACTTACTACTACTTACCTCACGCTTTGCCAGACAAGGAAACAGACGCGAAAAACCGTTAGATTATCTTCTCAACTCGACCTAAAAAAAAAGAGAAAAAACAAAACAAAAACACAAAAAAACAAAAACACAGAAAAAAAAACACAAAAAGAAGCAGCCAAAAACAAACAAACACAAAAAAAAAATGAGCATATTGATTAACGTGTTTTGTATACCGGGAAAGAAGACAGGATTTTCTTTTACTTACACGTCTCGTCAGAAGCACACAAGAAAGACTTTTGATACCCTCTCAGCCACCAACGAAAACATATCACTAGCAAGTTGTCAACAACATTGTGAAGCTAAAATATCTCCCATGTGATTTTTTTTCTTCAAGAGATACAGAGATTTGCTTATATGCGTGCCACGGTTAAGTGCTTCCTGTAAATTCAGTGATATTCACTGTCCGACAGCGTCTGTATCGGAGGTGCCGTTGATATAACAATAACACCGATATCAGTGACGTCATAATCAAGATTGACTGAATATATATATATATAAAGAAACCACACACACACAAAAAAAAAGAAAAAGAAAAAGAAAGAAAAAGGAATTACCTTGATAAAATCACCAGGATTTTTGTTTAGTTATTTTTTTTTATTTAATTTTTAAGCATTTGGGATAATAGAGGGATACTTAACTACAAACTCAACAAAACGGATGCAGAATGATAAACACGAATTGAAACGTTATTGTATTCAAGAAGACAACGACGATTACCAAGTAATCTTCATTGATAACAACGCCACGAATACTTATTAAAATTGTTATTTAAACGTAAAAATGCTAATCGACATTGTACGATATAAAGTCAAGATCTATGGATTTTTACCAAAAGGGTTATTTTACGAAAAAAGAACAAAACAAAAACAATAAAATCTCGACAAAAAATAAAAATTAAATTAAATATGTGAATACAATAATACAAAAACTCTTACATTAAAAAAACAAACAAACAAAAAAAAAACAAAAAAAACCGAAAACATACGAAAAATAAACAAATAAACAGATAATACAATAAGTATCGTGGTCGTTCAGCCAGAGTAATCAGGTTCAACACCGGCGACTAAGACTACAAATAATTCGCGATACATGTTGCACATGCATTAGCTTTCTTGTTCGTTCGATCGCCTCCGACCGGAGCAAAGGTGGCTATAGCAACACTCGCGTTGCAAATGTCTGCGACGGCAGAACCCAAATCGGCAAGGGAGTTGATGCCAGCGAAAACGGACGGAAGAGAGTCACCAATTCCGCGTTTACATTTTGGCGCGAATGCAGCGGTTATTAACAAACAGCGGACACATATCCAAAGGAGCTCGGCCTTCGGAACGAGTGGTACGATCGAGCACGTGGCTAACAAACCAAAAGACAATGCAAAAGCGCGGACGAAGAAGTTAAACCTGGACAAGTCAAGTCACACCGGGAACGGATTTCTCGTTCAATCATCAACCGCGGCTTTGAACTCAGTTAAGGCGAATCGATCTCACAACCGCTGTCATCAAATCGAACCGACTGAATCCACACCAACGCCACCACCTACATTTCAACCTGAGCCTTTAGTAACATCCCGGGACGTCGTCGACAGCAAGGTGTCCTCGAATACGCAAGCAAAACAATATTCAACTTTAAAGCAAGCTTTTCTACCCCCCAGTAACAGAAGCATCGAAAATGACAATGACAAAAAATCACCTGTGAGAGGAACAATCAATGACCGCTTGTGTACTGACACTGGAGTGTTGACCAGTATTAAACACAGGATCACTGATTTTGGATATACTAATTCCAATCGAAACATAAAAGGGATCAAATCAAAGTCAGGTTTCAAAATAATCAAGACTTTAGTCACTGACCAAGCGTTAACCCCTGGAAGTTTAAATGGAACTGATGCTCATAAATACCACGACCAGCTGGACTGTAACTTGGATCCCAGATCCAATCCTGACGTTGGATCATTTGATATAAAAAACAACAACAGCACTAATAATAATAATATTAATGATAATAATAATGTTGAGGATGTAACTAATCAAAGATCAATTATTAATCAATATGTGAAGAATGTTGACAGTAAACAGAGGTATCAAACTAGTCCTTGTAAAGAGAAAACGAATGATATGTACCATCAGGTGTGTTCGACGTCATCGGTTCTCAAGAGCGCTTCACTATCTAGTGGCAAAATTGTTTATAATAGCAATAGTAGTGGTGGCGGCGTAAACACCAACAGTTATAGCCGTAAGCTCAACTGCAGCACGTCTGTTCTTATGTCACCCAAGAAGCATCTTGCACTGCAGCATCAACAACAGCAGCTGCAGTTGCAGCAACAGAAGTTGCAACTTCAGCAGCAGCAACAGCATCTGGACAATCTCAAGGAGAGTAAGATTGAAGCAGGGGAAAAACCGGATTGGGTGACCGGAAGTGGTGGTCATTTCTCTAGCAATCGGTTGGGTGGACAGGTTGGCGGCACGGAAAGAGACGGGAAAAAAGTGCATGGGCGAGAGGAAAGAAGTGGGGACAGTGAGAAACACAGTGAAAAGGAAACTTGTGAACAACGGGAATTTGCAAATAGAGAAGAAACAGGTGGCGGTGACTCTGCTGACGATGACAGCGATGGCGACGACAATAAAGATGATGGCGGTGATGATGATGGCGACGAAGAAGTGGGGCGAGACGAAGATGACGACGGCGATGATGACGATGATGATGAGGATGAGGATGATGATGATGATGAAGACGAAGGAGAGGAAATAATCGAGTCGAGACGTAATGGTGGAAAGACTGGCAAAAATGTCGACAGGGTGACGAGGCGTAGCCAAATAGTAGAAGAAGAACCACAAAATGAGGGTGAAACCCCAAGTGCGACAGGTGATGGAAACGGACCCAGCGTCAGCAAACAACAACGTTTGATCAACCAGTCGAAAAAGATTGACGCGAACTGGCGAGGTTCCGCATCGATATCCAAAACGCGATCCCAGGATCTCCTCTCTGACCAAACAAAAAAGCCCCTCCCTCCTTCTTCTTCTTCTCTCTGCCTGGCCTCACTATCGCTTACGTCGTCTGTAGCCCCGCCGACCGTCGAGACGAAAGAGACCCGGACAACAGACGCAATGTCCCCACAGCAGGACTCATATTTCACTTCGGTTTCTTACCAGCCGTTCTCTCCACAAAAGCCAAACCAATCTCATCCCACAAGGTCCCTTATTGTCGAGGGAGAAGCTAACGGTGAGCGTGTTGTTAATGTAGCTACAGACAATTGTGAAAACAACGCAAAGAGTGACCTTACTTCATATCTTGCTAGTGGGGGTGGTATTGAAGATAACACTCTTTCTAAAGAGACTAATAGCATTAGTAATTCTACTACTAATACTGAAATTACTACTAATACTAATACTACTACTAACGTGTCCAGCGTTGATAATAGTAGCAGAAAGACGATTAATATTGCAACCATTAATAGTAATAGCAGTAATGTTGGAGTGACGCGTGATATTAAAAGAGAACAAAACAAAGATGGAAGAAAAATAACCGGAGTAGTTAATTTTTCATCTCTGACGAGAGTGGTGTCTACATCCCCGTCTTCAACAATTTCTTCCCATTCTCAAAGTATAAGTAACGCCAATTTTAACCATCTCCGCGCCAGCAACAGTAGCTCTGGGGGTAATTTACATTCTGACGCTACATCCGTCGAGGGTTTTGGTTCTTTAGTCCAAAATCAGGCGGGCGTACCCGGAACTGAAGGTTTTGCATCAGGAGCAGCGACAGGAGGGTTAGGACTTGGAGCAGGGGATGATGTGGGTTTAAGCACTCCTCCGCCAGCACATCTACGTTCTCAACTAGTACCACCGACACACGCACAATTCGGGCTTCGCCACTCAGCATCCCCGCAGCAGGCCTGGCCGGCCACCACCCCACTGCCAACTTCATCTAAGTCTTACAGCGTAATACAGACACAACAGACGCTAACAGCTCTCCCAGCTTTGTCTTTCCAGTCCTTAATTAACAGTCCAAACGAACCCCAATTATTATCGTCTCAACAACAACAACAACAGCATCATTACCAGCAAAGGGAAGAAGTTCATCCCATTACTCGTTATTCTCATTACCACCAAAACGCACCACCCTCACCACCCCAACGACAACCCCAAACAGGCCAACTCTACGACACGGACGGATCTTTCGAACGTTTGAAATGTGACGAAATTGACCGCTACCTAAAAAGCATTGAGCCAGGGGTCACTTTTGTATCGTTACCCATAACTTACAGTCATCAGCCGTCAGAAGGAACAAGCCTGACCACACTGACCAATCTAAACTCCCAGCAAATGTCGTCAGGTACGATTCATCCTTATCCAATGGTACTGCCTGGCCTAGGAGGCTTAGTCGGTGGCCTCGGATCCATGGGAGGTGTCGGAAGCCCTGCCGGACCCTCAGCGATTGGAATTAACGGCGTGATAACAATGCCACCACCGAGTTATAACGAGGCGGCCGCAGCTGCTGCAGCTGCTGCAGCTGCCGCTGCATCGCTCAGGGTGGTACCCTCAGGTACTTTTATAACGTCGTCTGCTACTCCTGTGTCTCCATCTTCCTCGTCGGCATCTTCCTCATCTTTAGCCGTTGGAGGGCCTCCAGCTACGACCAACAATCCGTCATCCACCCCAACATCATCGTCGGCGTCGGGTGGTAACGGGCCTCCACTGGGAACATCACCATCGCCAACGGGCACCCTGACAGAACTTCATACACCTGTCGGGGTGGCATCCCTTGGACCGTCCAACAGCCATATTTTGACAACTCTGTCGTCTAACCAAAACCAGCACACCCCAACACCGGTCTCGCACCACCCACACTTCCAACAGCATCATCATCCAACCATGCAGAGTAGTCCTCATCAGGCCTCACCTATGCTATCAAACTTGAATTATTCTATGTATCTGAACGGAGAATCGAGTTCTGGAAACAATAGCTTATGCGCCGACTTTGGATCCCCAATTTCACTGACGGGGACGAGTGGTCAGCGCATGTCGTCGGTCAACTCTTCTCCATATCAGAATCAAGCGATTGTTTCTTTCGGTGATGGGGGAGCAGATAGCCCTATGCCATCACTCACTCAGTCATCTTTGACAATAGGGGCCCAAACTCCGAGACCCAGCTCTGGTCGATCGGAGTCACTGATGGACCGGAATCTGAGGCAGTACAATTACCATCCTGGGATAGAAGCGACCTGGGATAACTACTTGCCACATGATACGAAGACTCTTAACACAGGTAAGTCTTTCAATTCTGAGTTGACTCAGAGTATTTAATGTTTTTTGTTTTTGTTTACGCTTTTGCTTTCAAGGAAATATTTATATTAAAATGAATCTTTTACATGGTTGCTTTTTGAAAAGACTATTTAAGAGTGTATTTCTTTGAACATATATGCACACATACACATATATTTATATACATAAATATATCTGTCAATGTGTGTGTGTCTGTGTGTGTGAGCATAAATCAGGGAATCGACCAAATATAGCATTAGTAGGCAGTAGAATAACAATTTGTGTCAGGTAATTAATTACCAATTGCAAAAAATTATGAAAATTATGTATATATATATATTTAGCATGTCCCATAATTTTTTTTTATCTTAACACACTATATGTATATAGAGAGAGAGAGTTAAGAATTAATTGTACATTGCGACACAGAAATTTCTGTTTCGAGATAGATTCTCATCATCAGGCAATGTTTGATGTTGGTTGTACAGATAATTTAAATATTGAGCACTGTTCATAATAAAATAAATGCCGGGTCACTAAAAATAATAAAAAATTGAGTCCGCTTCACCTGGAATTATATATATATATATATATATATATATATATATAAATATATATATAAATATATATATGTATTTCAATAATTTAATTAATATATATATTTCAACGAAGATATGATTAATATTTTATTAAGTTTTTCCAGTATCCTAACATTTTTCCATTTTGTTTTGACTGTTAAGACCAAACGGAAAATATTAGGATGCTGAAAAAAATTAATTAAATCTTCTTTACCGCCTGTATTCAACAAAAGATGTTTGAAAGAAAAAAAAAATATATATATATAAATATACTTATAAAATATTGCTGCATTTCAGTATAATAAACCGTTCGCAGAAAGACACCAATATTAAAGTATATATATATATATATATATATATGTATATATATATATATATATATATATAGATAGATAGATAGATAGATAGATAGATAGATAGATAGATAGATAGATAAAATGTAATAATATATTTCTCGGTATTACAAGACGGATCCATTCTTCATAGTTTCCCTCCCTTATTAAAATATATTGCATGAAAATATATTGTGATTCATATATATATATATATATATATATATATATATATATATATATATATGCTATATACTACGCATGTCATCAAAAATTAAATTAAGCTAACTCGATTTTGAGCTGAAAAATAATTTATGAATACACGTAAATAATTCAAAAAGAAAATTATTTCCATTACAAAAGTGGAAATTATTTATATTATTAAAAACGGAAATTATTTTCATTATCAAACACAGTTGAATGCGATTATGTTTTTTTTTGTATATTTTTGTTTTATGTTTTTTTATTTTGATTTATTTATTTTCTCGTGTATGTATAAATTTATTTATTTATGTTTACTTATAAAGGTTTAAACAGTTGAGCTTAAAAATTCTTAACACAAACTACATTAACAAAATGGGTTTTGCAATGAACGAACAGAAAAAAGTCAACTTTATTTTGTTTTGATTTTTAACAGTTTATACGCGCGTCGGGTTCCAATATCGTCGATGGCTTGATATAAATTTAAAACTTACTAAGAGAATAATATTTTAAGACAATTTTGTAAAATTTAATCTTGTGATGATGTATGACTAGCGCTGGCACTCGTGTTTATTGAAGAAAATACACCCAGAAAAAAAAGTTTAAAATTTGATGTCATGATTAACAAAATACTCATTTTTTGTTACTTTAAGATCATAAGCAAACTGAAAAAATACACAAACATATACACCGACGTTGAGATTTGTATTTATAAGAATATATGTGAATCATTAATCAATTATTACATACGTGTCTATCTACATTTCGTCTCACTCTCTCCCACATTCTTTCTCTATCTATCAATCTATGGAGATATGAACATGCATACGAACAATATACACCTAACATTTTCTATCATTTTGATTTTCATGCATTATTCAATCATCAGGAGCCTTAATATGAACTCACCGATCTAAATTTTTGCTTCTTGCGTTGTACATGGTAATTTTATATATATATATATATATATATATATATGTTTTTTATACACATAAACACGCTCACACATAAACACATACACATAAACACACACACATACACACACACGCACGCATATAGACTAAACTATCGCCCGGTTCACACTCCATTCATGTCTATTGAACAGGTGTTGAGGCTCATCCCTTGTTCCCTGTTTAGGGTGTGGTTTCCGGCTTTCTCTTTTTCAATATAGCCCCCAGCACATCAGTGGCGTTAACGCCTTGCTCGGGGTGATATGATTAATATATATATATATATATATATATATATATATATATATATATATAGGATGTGTTGGAGATTGCTTTTAAGCACGGAGCAGACTGCGGCCAGTTGGTGCATTTTAAGGCGTAAATAAAATATGCTCGAAACGTGTTAATATATATATATATTTAGATAGATAGATAGATAGATAGATAGATAGATAGAGAGATAGATATGTATGTATTTCTATACACACACAGACACACACACACACATATATATATATATATATATATATATATATATATATATATATACTGTAATGGTTGTTACAATGTTTTTAAATTCATAGTATCACTACACAAATAATTCTCATGTTTCGAAGCCAGCCCATTATGTTTTGGCTTCATCCTCAGGTGATTTTTTTTAGAAATGAAACACTTAACCCTAAGCCCAGTAAAAATGTCAACGGAACACAAAATATATACCAACTCCTCTAACACCCAAAAATAACAAATCCAACACAAATAAACGGTCTTTTCAACTGGATAATTCTTATTTCTAAAATAATCACCTGAGGATGAAGCCAAAACATAATGGGCTGCCTTCGAAACATGAGAATTTTGTTTGTGTAGTGATACTATGAATTTAAAAACATTGTAACAACCATTACAGTATAAAGTTTTACATTTGTATCGAGCACTCTTTATAAAAGTAAATGCATGAACAAAAAGGTAAATAAACATACGAGTTCAACAACTTAGTTACAATATATATATATATATATATATATATGTGTGTGTGTGTGTGTGTGTGTGTGTGTGTGTGTGTGTGTATTAAACGATAGATTTTTGTAACGTAATATAAATACATAGAAAATTGTTTACATAAAACTTTGAAAATGATTTCTATTACAAAAGTATACAAACGTATACACACCTCAATTAGTAATCAAGAAACATTTTATATATATATATATTGCATAGTTCTTTTTTCGTAAAGCTTAGGATCCTTTCGGCCAAACTTTATCAGATGTTGATGAACTAAATGACAGAAGACTATCCATGGATATATATATATATATATATATATATATATATATATATATATATATATATATAATGTTTGTTAGATATATTATTTTATTGATATTTGACTCATCATAATATGGGTTTTTTTTCTCTTGCAAGTTTACTTCTCGTGACAAGCATTGTTTTTTTCGTTCAAATACAAATATCATATTTAGGTAAACTCCACGTGATATGCCAAAAACATTTGGCTTGTGCATAAATATCCAAATTTCTTCAAAACTAGAGTGTGAAACGGACGAAATTGCTAGAATTCCTTCTTTTTTGTTTTATTTATATCGTTTATTTGAATTATATTTTCAAAAGAATGCTCACTATGAACATTTATATCTCGGATTTTTCTCTTTCTCTCTATCCAATTCCCCCTATATATCATTAGGATTTTCCCTCTCTATCCCTTTCCCTCCCTCTCTCTTTCTCCCTATCATTCTGTTTTTGTGTGTCTAGGACTTCGAACTTGTGTTGTTTTATATGTTTATATATATATATATATATATATATATATATATATATATATATGCTACTTATCTTCGTTCAAGCATGTTTCATAATATAGACATATGTCTTTTTTGCAATAATCCCTTTTAGTTCTTTAATTATGTTCTTGCTGTCAGGTTGAAATTCATCAAGGAAGGCACCATAATTCTTGTTAACCCAAGTACTTTCGATTTCTTCCTTTGTATTGATTTGATCTCGAAGGAGATTAACAAGAACTTCAGAGATAAAACTTAACATCAATAAGACAATTCCAGAACGGATTATTGTAAAAAAATAGACATAATATGTCTATAATATTTAATGAAATTTGATTTAATGTTTATATATATATATATATATATATATATATATATATATGTGTGTGTGTGTGTGTGTGTGTGTGTGTGTGTGCGTGTGTGTGTGTGTGTGTATTTATAGAAAGACTATTTCGGTAAAGAGTGCTTTAAAAATATCTAATTTATTTGAATAATTAAAAGCAAATATTCGTATTTATCACTGACATATACATTCATATTTATAAAAACATGGAGAAATTCCATGGATATATACTTGTGCAATGATGTAGTTTCAAAAAATCCGACATTTAGCTAACTATAACATAGGTTTTAAAAAAACGACGTGTAATCCTAATGTGGAAATACTTATCAATATCGATAATTTCATACTATATTTCCTACAAATACAAATTAAATTTTGGAATTCATTCAAGCAGCTAAAAAAAAAGAGATTTTTCTATAGTTTTCTTTTTCAACCTTGCATACATACATATACACACACACACACACACACACACACACATTCACACTCACACGCATACACTTCTAAAATCTCATATTAAAATCATAATAAAATAGCAAATAATGAAAAATACAGAAATATATTTTCATTTTTATAAAATTATATTTATTTATCTATCTATCTATGTATATATAAACATTCGAATATGTTGTTGAGTATTGTGTTGAAAATTGAGATTAGAATATCCGAAATTCGTGTTTTTCTGGATGTTTTGTACAAACTTCGGACATTTTATGCGCCAATTCGAAACAAAATCTCAATCCGTTACTCGAAAATTTAAATAATTCTGTGCAACAAAAATAAACAGGAAGATATTGACGTTTTGTTTGTCAAAAAATAAATACCTTCTACCAAAATATACCTTCTTCGAAGTACATGTGCGTGGGGGGTGTTTATATATATATATATATATATATATATATATATATATATATATATATAAAGGGTTAGTTTATATAAAATATAATTAATAATCATACACATATTTCTATTTTTCGTGCCGAATATATTCGTTAAAAATATATGACAAAGTGTAAATAAATTCTAGAATCATACGTTTTTCCCCAATACTTTTCTTGATATACAGAAACGAATCTCGTTATCTCATATATATATATATATATATATATATATATATATATATATATATAGGGAGAGAGAGATTACAACTAACCCTTTATATACATATATATATATATATATATATATATATATATATATATAGGGAGAGAGAGATTACAACTAACCCTTTATATACATATATATATATATATATAGGGAGAGAGAGATTATGTAGACCTCTGCTTGCTTGGTGTGAAACGATTAAAAAAAAAGAAGACATATACTTACACATAACGTTACAACCATACACATATATTTCCTCGCATGCTTAAATCTATCTATCTATCTATCTATCTATCTATCTATCTATCTATCTATCTAATCGATAGATGTTAATAAACAGTGAAAGGCAATAAAAATGGAAATATGTGTATAATTATTAATTATATTTTATATAACTTAACCCTTTATATTCTTGATAATAATAATAATAATAATAATAATAATAATAATAATAATAATCTTTATTGAACAATTAAATTTATGGAATAAATTATTGGAAGCCTTAAAATATATGAATTGCAAAACTAATCCTAATCCTAAGTATTTCTTTCATCATGCGTAGATATCTCCTCGTGCTGTGACCACAATTACATATTGTTTTTGTCTGATTGCATGATACATTATCTGCTTAAATGTTCTGAAACAAAATCTTGATGTCCCTTGATGTTTTCTAGTGAGACTTCGGGGAAAATCGTACTATACAAGGAAAACGCAAAACGCATCGATACTACTACTACTACTACTACTACTATTAATAATAATAATAATAACAATAATAATAAACTTGTGAACAAGAGCAGTCAAAAAATGATCTTTAAATGATCATTACGGTACCTTGGGATAAGAACATTTTGAAGGTGGAGCAGGTGAAAAATGCATAGGTAGCAAGACTTGGCAGGGCAAATCAGAGAAACATCCCCTGCAGAAGCTCAAGCTGTCTCGTTAATGATTGGCGTTGTCGGGACAATTTGCAGAAAGTTTTCTGCTACACGAGACGCCCTGTGGATACCTGATATTCGTTGGTATGGCACAGGTGGTACCTGGAACAGCATGTGCTCAGGAATGTGCTGTGTCCTTAAGGTGCGTGAAGAAGATACCGTCATCAACACCCAGACGAAATATCTATCAGTCAGAGGGGATATCAAATCAAATAATACTTTTTAAGAGTTAATGTTCACTTAATAAGAAAAGTAGAGGCTTGCTCTGTATATATACAAAACAGTACACGAAAGCTTCTGCAAATGCCATGAAAGTATTTTTAAATAATTTTCTTTTCTTTTTTAATGCTCTGCACAAAATAATAATAAAAAACGTCATTTTTAAGCAGAACTTTTAATCAATTATATCTCTTCCAAATTACGTATTTATTTTATTTTTTAATCATTTCACACTACATGCGGCTATAGTATCACTAAAATAAGAAAATGTCAGCGATGTAAAAGTACCATAAAAGAAGAGATTTCAGAAAGACAGATCTAAATAAGTATATATATATATATATATATATATATATATATATAAAATAAAACAAAAAATTTCGAAATTTAAATCCGTTGGATCAATTTGAATATTAATGAAATTAATATTAATAGGATCGGGTTTTTTAGTCTTTACCTATCTGATCACCCTTTTGTATTATATATATATATATATATATATAGGAAAGAATATTAATAAAAAGTTTTGAATTTAAAAACGTACTTTTTTAAACAGTATTTGTTTATTTTTATAGTATTTTATATTTCAGACCGCCCTCGGTCCTTCATCAGAAACAAGTGATTTTTAAATTAGAATTGGAAACGTATTTAAATTCAAAACTTTTTATTAATATTCTTTCCTATACATATTAAGACAGTATACGTGGATGATCATCACTATATATATATATATATATATATATATAATTTTATTTAGCATTTTTTAGCATGTTTTACAATGCCTTCGTCTAC
>JBBBDQ010000395.1:1917500-1930000 GCA_037127315.1 Ascarosepion bandense
GACATATTCTATGCATTTACGAAGCTAATGTTGTTTAAGGAACATAGTGTTAAAAATGACAGACATTTTGTGTCAATTTTAATGAACGACTTTGGCGCACGTCAGAGAATAGCAGATTTTATAGCGTGTAATGCTTTTACGAATGTGATAACTTGATATTATGTATTGTGTTTTCCTCTCAGTATATTTGCCCTGGATAATATCCATTAAACTCTCTAATTTTTACATAGTTGATATTTTATAATATAGATAACTTTCAATTGGAGTAGATAGACTGAACTATCACCCGGTTCACAATCCACCCACGTCTATTGAACAGGTGTAGAGGCTCATCCCTTGTTCCCTGTTTAGGATGTGGTTTCTGGCTTTCTCTTTTCCAATCTTTTCACTCTTACGTAGCCCCCTGCACACCAGTGGCCTTACAGCCTTCCCTGGGGTTATATGATTAAAAAAACAAAACAAAAAAAAACATATTTTAGATTAACCTCTTTGTCTTCACGGGTTACCATTTTCTCCTCTCTCTCTCTCTCTGTCTCTCTCTCTCTGTCACTCTCTGTCTCTCTCTCTCTCTCTCTCTCTCTCTCTATATATATATATATATATATATATCAGAATTTGATACATGGAAATGTTACATGAAAAGAAAGAAGAGATTTGATCAAATAGATGATGCATTTCGCTATTTAAGGCTTCATCAGATCTAAAACGAAAAGTATATTTGTGTGTATTTGTGTATGTTTAAATAAATATTTATTTATCTATTCATTTAAATATGATTTATTTAAAGATACACAAATGTCGCAATAGGCATAAAATGTGTATTAGTTCAGTAAATATTACTTCTAATTATAACTGTGTCGTAAAAAAATTGTGTACGTATATCTATGGGTATGTTAATATAAGCTTATTTTGCATTCTACGTCATCACGCGTAAGAGTTGTGAAACAAGGGCGACGCGATGATTGTATATATCATGACTTAATACATTTTTGTCGTTGGCGATAAAAATGAGATAATAAAAACACTTGTAATTTAACGCAGATTACATTTGATCACAGCGTAAGAAGTTTTGGATTCGCCTGCTATGATCAAACATCAGTTAGTTAAGTGCCATACGTGATACACGCTTTGGCGATCATGTCTCGAAAGAGACATGGCTGACTGGGCAGAAGATTATCCCGCAGTAGGTTGCCATTGCTTTCTGCGGTAGATTGGTTGCCGGCCAAGGCTATAGAACCCAATCTGTCCTGTTATTTAACCCATAACTGGAAGGAATAGACGGATTAATACCTTTCCCAAGGGTATATGCGCGTAAGTGAATACAATGGATTCAACTGAAATTCGAACTCGTCTCCCCGGTTTCTCGTTCCGAGCCGATATCCACTGTACCACAACGAAAGATTGCGTTAAAATATAAAAGTCTTTCAAATTCTTTAGATTGTTACGAACTCTGCGCGTTGACTTTATTTTGACTCAGCCATCGCTCTAATTTAGGCATTTTCTTAATTCGGAAGTTGGCGGTATGGAAAAAAAAGGTGTTATAAAATACTGAATTTGGATATTTTTCACGTAAATTTGTTTTTAACAAATTAGTTTTTTTTAAAATATATTTCGCCCGAGGATCAGCAATAGCAATAAACAAATTGTCAATGGTCAAGAATTAATGCTTACGTTACTTACAGAAGCAAAATCAAATATAATATAGATAATTTCATACGGTTTATCAAATTTATTCTTATCTTTTATTTTACATGTTATTAAATTTGCAAATTATATATATATATATATATATTGCAATTGCCAGAGGGTGTGTGAGTGTTACATTTTTTCTATTTTATCACTCTTATGGAGCTGTGTGTTTACACCCCCCCCTTACATTTTAATTATTTCATTAAAATTTACTTTTAGACGAGCTCCATCTTTACCCCCGTTTTTGTAAGTTAAGCTTTTGTTGTTCTTCTTTGCCCTGCATTTATAATTCATAATAAAGCCAACGATTACCTTTGAAAAGTTTTGGCCGAAAGGTTCCTCACGTTAGGTTATTATAATGACGTCTATATTGTTCAAAGCAATTTGTTGTTTCTGGGGGTACAAATCTTTGTTTGCATATATATATATATATATATATATATATATATAAGATTGTAGTCTTATTTGTTCATGCTTTTCATGAGAAGCACTCAGATAACTTTGTCTGCTAAATGATTGTGTTGCGTTAACTTGATCTCCAAATAGGCTCTGTTGTGGTCGTTTTTGTGTTTATGTTGCTAATCTTTTGCTTCCGAAAGATATTTCCAGTCATTGTTTTAGTAAACACTTAAAATTTTCGATATGAAAAGATATTGAGCAAAAAGCGATTTATATGACACCAGAAGAAATCAATGAATTCTAGATACAAGTGCTCGTTTAAAAAATATAAAGTGAACAAATTAATTAAATGGCTCATTTTTCTCTATTTTAGCTGCGAAATGTTTATCTCTACTTTATCGAATCTCAGTACATTATTTCAAGGCTTATGTTCATTGCATTTCACTATTAAAACTTTCTAATAATTGCTTTCATTTCTGATGTACTGATAAACTAGTATATAATATATTATATCTATAATATATTACATACTAAAATATTATATACTATATAATATTCCTTATTACTGTAAGTTCTTTTTATTCGATACACCCATTTAAGTTGCTATCCTTGATTTTTAGTTTCGTTAAACAGTGAAATTCATAACGACCGATCATATTGAGGAACCCAGCTGAAGAACGATAGTCCTTCTAACCACAATATGCTCACATAACATTTAATGTATATACAATAGATTGAATAATGAAAATCTACTGAATAGTCAGTTCTATCCAATTTGGTTCTCCCATATTTTCGTCCTTGCCCACATCTTCGCTAGGCTTAAAAAACACCACGTAAATATTTACCTTGTCTTCCCATTAAGACGTGGATGTGACAAAACGTCGTGGGGAGACAGCCACAACTGCATATGAGCAAGGGCCAAAAATTGCTCAGTCCCCGTAACTGCCGGCGGTGGCAAACAGCGATCCACCCTTATAGTACAATTGGGTGGTACAGCCTCAGTACACTGCTCCCGGGACCGGGCAACTCTCAGTGTAATTTTTTTCGGACAGAGACATTACTGAGTAATGATGATCCTCATTATCCCAAAAGTGTTAGGTAAATATAAAAAGTAAAAAACAAAAAAAAAAAACAAAAAAAAAAACACGATATATACAATATATAATATAACATATATGTAATATAACATAATATATGTCTACCCTAAATGGCAACAGTCGTATAATGCTTAAACGTTTAAACGTAATATTGAGGCCATTAGTGTCACGTTGTAGCCTGATTATTTATATATCGCTCTTCATTAATGAATTGAACACTTTCGGCTACTAGCGTGTGTTTACATTGTGTATATAACACGCTAACCTCTGCTTTCCTCCACCTTGTGCCGATAGCTTAGAGGTAGAATCACCGACTGATGTCAAATCGGTTCTAATCCTGGCTGAAAGTTATCGTCGGATGTCTTACCGTACTGATAAGCAGTGATACAACGAAAAAGACTGTTTGCAGATAATTATATATGTGTGTGTGTGTGCGTGTGTATGTGAGTGAGTGTATGTGTGTGTGCGTGTGTGTGTGTGTGTGTGTGTGTGTGTGTGTGTGTGTGTCTGTGTGTGTGTGAGTGTATGTGTGTGTGCAAGTTACTACGCAACGCAACACACATTGACTGAAGATTTCTTTAAATTAATTGTCGCCACTCAATTTTATCCTTCAATGTCCATTCTTACGTATACACGAGATCTATCCCTGACACTGCGCACTTTTACACACAGATATCTTCTTCTTCTGGTTCATGTACTATGTCCCTTCAGGATGTAGGCCATTATGAACTTCCATTTGACCCTGTCTTTTATTGCTCATGATATCTTTCTTTTTATTATCTATCCGAAACCCCATCCCTCATCCATTTGTTTATGACTAATAAATATATTTCGCGCTACTTCCTATTAATATATAAATCCAATATATATATATATATATATATATATATATATATATATATATATATATATATATATACAGGTGAAGAGAACCAATAGTTTTACAATTCCGTGTTCTCCGGCATTTACTTTTTATTTTTTGTTATAAAAGTTCTCAACACAATAAATATTGTAGAGCATAATATAATCATATAGTTAAATTTATTTTTTAATTAATATCACATTGTGACACGGAAATTTCCATGTTTCGAGATTTCTACCTCGTCATCAGGCAATGGGAGGTCATTGTTATGAAAATGATTTTCATTTACATATAAGAAACAATACATTTGTCATTTATAGATATGTGAAGACACACACACACACACACACACACACACACACACACACACACACATATATATATACACACACACACACACACACACACACACACATATATATATACATATATATATATATATATAGAGAGAGAGAGATACATACCCATTTACACTTTTTAGCAAAAGCATTCGATCTCTAGATATATTTTCTCATGCTTGTTACAGCTCATATGCTGAGGAAAGTGTTGTGTCTCTAAGCTGCGTGTAGGTGCTGAGATATGACCGTCCTCACCCGACCGAAACATCTAAGAATCGGAGGATATCAAATCAAATAATAACATATTAATATTTGACATATTATCAGTTTACATAAATGTTTCACTAAGGTTGAGGAGATAAATGTCACCAAATCAAATTCCGAATGATTAATCGGAAAAAATATACAGAAAATGATATATAAGATATATATTTTCCCGTACAACCTAATAGAATAGAAACAAAAATACATATATAAATATTCATCTCATTCTCCGTAGACCTACGCTTCTATGCATATATATATATATATATTACTGCCGAAATATACTCTGGATTTTTAACCATTTAATTATGTTCTGAGTTTTCTTGTGAATATATATATAATGTTGCACTGGATAATATCCATTGATCTTTCTACTTTTGGCTTTTTAATAGTAATTAGATAATTTGTTTATTATCCACTCCGTTTTTACTGTTTTTTATTATTTCATATATATATATATATATATATATATATATATATATATATATATATATATATACTAGCAGTACAGCCCGGCGTTGCACGGGTGTAATTAAAACCTTTAAAACTAATCCATGGCTCTGGAGCTCTGACTCTTCGGACGTAGGCACGAAAGACTAAAAATCAATATTTGTTTCCAGTTACAGCGAAACCGTAGACTGAAAGAAAAATGAATAGATATAAGTCAAATTTTGATTTGCTGCTATCGATATCAAATAATTCTTTTTCGTCGTAAACTGAATTTTGAAGGTTAAATAAAATCCTCTGAGTAAATGGTCTCATGACTGAGACTAATTCATGGTCTCATGACTGAGACAAACAATTATACCTACTTAGAGCCAAACCCGAAGAAAAAACTAAAATAAAAAGGCTGAAAAACAAAACAAAAAAAAAACAGACATACAGGCAGATAAACAGACACACACACACAAACATCTTACCTTTTATATATATATATATATATATATATATATATTATCGATTTTCTGCACTATTGTAAGAACTGCAACCTTTAAACTTCTGAATATAGTTTCTTATGTCTTTGTCTATGAGTGTATCAAATTTGATTAAAATCGGACCACTCTTTCTATAACCCGAATTTTTTGATTATCGATTTTCGATATTTATCGGGGGTACCGCGACACAAAACTTAGCTAAGATCACTCGCAGACGCTTATAGTACATCTGTGTAAATTTTCAAGACAATCGGTTCAGCCGTTTCCGAGTCTATAGGTAACGGACGCACACACACATACACACAGAGACAAAGTTCCATTTATAAATAAGTTTATATATATATATATATATATATATATATATATATATATATATTATTTCAGACGTTATTTATAGTGGGTAGTCATATTTGACTAGATGTTTCGTCTATTTTAAACAGTGTTTAATTAACAATGTTGTATTTGCTTTAAAGCATATTCACTGATTTTTAGAAGAGGTGGATTCATACATTTTCGAACGGAATTTTTACGTGTAAAAGTCAATATAAATAACCAGACAAGACTTGGAACTCGACAATCCCAAATCATATTCTGAGCTGTTATCCATTACACACATCCAAAATTACAGCACCTAATATTACCCAGCGGTTATCCATATAGCTACCGACCACTGCTTGATGATGCTTTACTTCGGTATTCTTGCGAGAACTGGTGTTTCAACGTGACATAGACGTAAACCATTATCTAAGAGTCAGTCAGTTAAGTGCCATACGTAATACACGCTTTGGGCGATCATATCTCGCAGAAGATTATGCCACACTCGGTTGCCATTGCTTTCTGCAATAGACTGATTGACAGCCAAGGCTATATTACTCAATCTGTTCTATTGTTTAACCCATAACTGGAGGTTTAATTTTTTTCCCAAGGGTATTTGTGCGTAAGTAAATAAGTTAAACAAATTTATTTGCGTTATTTTTTTTTTTAATTTGAGAATCACTAATTACAATAATGAGAAATTAACATTTTGATATATTACTGGGATTTATTATCCATTTTCTGTTAATTCAAAATTACAAGGCAGCATATTTGCAATGATACAACGTAATGCTGCAGGTATGTTGTCGGGAGATTGCAAAAAACGTAGTTAGCGACTTCTATGTAACATTATAGAGACGGATTAATACCTTTACCAAGGGTATCTGTGCGTAAGTGAATGCAAGGAATCCGACTGGAATTCGAACTCGGCTCAACGATTTAATGTTCTGAGTTGATACCCACTAAACCACAACGCACATCCACGTGATATAGACGTAAGCCATTATCTAAGAAGAGAGTAATAAATAAATGGACAATCAGGTCTTGATTATTCATAACGTTTGTCTTATGACATTCCCGTGTTTTCCAGAGTAGCACTTCGCATAATTTTTACTGCTGAGTCATGGATCGTACTTGGGAATAGGCAGGGATGATTTTATTTTTTTATTCAATTCATACAACTAGGAACACAACTTAATTCGTTCTGATGACGCGATTTGCATCTACCTCGTCTTATTTACCTGCAATTATACATGCGATGAGACAGATTATTTTACTTATATAATAAGGGCTCTCTCTCTCTCTTTCTCTCTCTCTCTCTTTTTCTCTCTCTCTCTCTCTCTCTTTGATTCTCTCGTTCTGTCTGTTTGTCTGAAGATTGCATTAAAGCAAAACATTAATCAGATTGGCGCAGTTAGTGTGGACCTCAATGTTCACCTTTATATATATATATATATATATATATATATGAGCCGCAGTCTCTCTTTATGCAAATTTCATTAAAAATAACAGACATGGTATTATTTTTAAGTTTTTTATATAATATTTTCTTTTTAGAACATAACTGAAAAGGCAAAAAAAAAAGGTCACATGAAAAATTACCTAAAAAACTTAAACATAATACCTTGTCTGTCATTTTTAATGAAATAAACCTAAAAAGCGTACTATTTTAAGTATTACAACTGTCTGGTAAGGAGTCAGTTTAGGGGTTAGGTTTAGGGTTAGGGAAAACAATATATATATATATATATATATATATATATATATATATATATATTATTCTTGTAAATTGCCTAAAGATACCAGAAGGTTGAAACCTAGGTCGCGGAAATAACCCATTTCGAAATTAAAAGTATTCAAATGTTCTGCAAAATAGTTGTAGTGAATACTTTTTAATACAATGTGTACCGGTCTAAATTAATTATGACCAGAAAAATAACTAATTATATATATAATGTATGCATGTGTGCATGTATCTAATTACACTAAATGTTATTTTAGTGAATATTCATCAATTGCCTCTACAGGCCATCGTAATTATTGTACTTTTCGCTGTTTTCTGCTTTGTAATAAAATAATATATATATATATATATATATATATATATATATATATATATAGTGACGTAAATTAATATATATATATTTAAAACATCCTTACATATATAGTAATTTAGGTTACTATATATATATATATATATATATATATAGTGACGTAAATTACTATATATATAAGGATGTTTTAAATTTTTAAGACTGATTTACGCCTCTTTGATTTCTTTCCCTTGAATTTTATTTTTTTTCATTTTTTATTAATTTTAAAATTAATTTAAATTAAAATTTTAAAATTTTAATTTTAATTTTAAATGTTAAATTTTTATCCACATGTTATTTGTAATTTTTATCCACATGTTTATTTTTTTTTAATCATATCACCCCAAGCAAGGCGATAAAGCCACTGATGCGCAGGGGGCTACGTAAGAGTAAAAAGATTGGAAAAAAGAAAACCGGAAACCGCATCCTAAACAGGAAACAAGGGATGTGCCTCTTCACCTGTTCAATAGACGTGGGTGAAGTGTGAAACGGGCGATAGTTTAGTCTACCTACTCCAAGTGAAAAAAATAAAAGAAGAGAGTGAAAAGATTTGAAAAGAGAAAACCGGAAACCGCATCCTAAAAAGGAAACAATGGATGAGCCTCTTCACCTGTTCAATAGATGTGGGTGGAGTGTGAACCGGGCGATAGTTTAGTCTCTCTACTCCAATAAAGTAGAATATTTAAATATTTTGTCTTATTACTAAAGAAGCAGTGACTTAACTTTATAAGATTTAATTCCCATGAACACCGAGTGAACTTAAATTCAAATTTATTAAATTGTCAGATTGAAATATGCACGCGATGATTGCATAACGCATGAAACTTCAAGCCGTACCATAGACGTAGGATAATATGTATATTTATTAATATATAGCGTCTTCCATACCTGGTGTTTTATATCGGGTCGACGGTTTACATTATTTAGTTCTATTCCATTCTTTTATTCCAATCTTTTTTAAATTTTATTCTATTATTCTATTTATTTCTATTCTATTCTGTTTTATTATATTTTGTACTCTCTTTTTTTTTTTTTTTTTTTTTAATTGGTGTTTTATACCGGGTCGATGGTTTACATTATTCAATTCTATTCCATTCTTTTATTCTAATCTTTTTTACTTTTATTCTATTCTATTTATTTCTATTCTATTCTGTTTTATTATATTTTGTTCTCTCCTTTTTTTACCTCGATTCTTTCTATTTCATTCTTCTTTATTCTATTTCGTTTTCTTCTATTCTATTTTCTTAAATTCTGTCTCATTTGTTTCTGTTCTATTCTATTGTGTTACCTTACAAAGCAAAGAAATAATGAAAAGCATGGCAAACAGACTTAGTGGACTTCCTTAAGGCGCACCGTTGCAGTTACATATCCCAGTATCAAGGTCAACTCATGATCCCTGAGGATACTATCAGGTTGAATAATAACCATTTTCTTAGAGCAGTGGGAGTTATTTGGTGCCGATATATTATGTGGCCTCCCTATTGAATGTGGCGTACAAAAATCTGGTATAGTATGTGGCCTACCTTAAAAAGCGTGCTATTAGTAAGTATTATAACTATCTGGTAAAAGGTAAGGTTAGGGTTTTAGAAACCACATTCTAAACAGGGAACAATGGATGAGCCTCTTCACCTGTTAAATAGACGTGGGTGGAGTGTGAACCGGGCGATAGTTTAGTCTATCTACTCCAATTGAAAAAAAAAGAAAAGAAAAGAGTGAAAAGATTGGAAAAAAAAAACCGGAAACCGCATCCTAAACAGGAAACAATGGATGTGCCTCTTCACCATTTTAGGGAAAATAATTAGTTTAAATAAGTGAATATTTATGTCCATAAATATATTCTTATAGAGTTAGAAATCATTCAAACGGGATAGGCCACATACTACACCAGCATCAAAGAGTTTGACCACATATTATACCAGAATCTAAGAGATAGGCCACATACTATAAGGCATCGTTTGTGTTTTACAGTAATTTTTACCCTGTACAAGGCCCTAGAGGGTTACCAAGGTGCACAGAGTCGCAGTTTATGAGGATATGTGAGAAAGATAACAGTTAACCCTAAAAATGAATTGGTTGATATTGCATCTTCTAGTATTCGGTTGCTGAAGATGTTGAAATGGAACTTACATATTACCAATGGTATACTAAGAAAATATGGTTGTTAGCCATAAAATGCATGACATGGCGATGTTTTCTCCAAATAATGCCTAACAAATTGTATTGGGTTATAAGCAAGCAAATCATAGACATGTCATAAAGGAAAAATATGTAAACCAGTCTGCCTCAAAATCTCTATTCCTGGTTTATAATGAGAGATTTGCGTCTGCTAGACTGGATGTCAGGAGTCGAGGACCCAGTTGAACCTAATTTTTGTCCAGATCTTATGGTGGAGATTAAGTTTTGAATATCTGATATTCTTTGCAGCAATAGTTCATGCATTTAACCATCACACCCAGATGGTGACTAGGGCAGCAACTTTTTTGTTGCTGTTTCTGTAACAAACTGTTTTATACAGGGGCAGGGTTGTTAGCCCTGCATACAACACCCAAATCTGGAGAACCAGTGCACCATTCTTGGTCCTTACGTTTACAGCACCTGGTATTCCCAAATGGTCACCCATTAAGTACTTACCAGGCTCGATGTTGTTTAACTTCGGTGATCGGACGGGAACCGGTGTATTCAACACGATATAGCTGTAGACTGTAACAATCATATTAGTACCTAACTACCTCAGCTAGAATTAAAAATAGTTTTACCTATTCCAGTTTCCAGGTGATAATCGTTAGACAATCATGATTATGCTATATTATTAACTTTTAGAAGTAAGATATTTTTAACCCATATTTTTAATCTGATCTTCAGTGTCTGTAAAAAAAAAAAAAATGCCCAAATATTTTTTCCAACTTTTTTTTTTCAAATTAATTGTGATCTGCTAATACACAAGTCTTTGATGAGTAAAATATGTTACTTTTTACCCAACAACTGTCAAATTGGTTCTTGTTTAAGTGGTGTGGTCGATGTGGATCGCAACGTCAAGAGATATTTCCCTTTTTTTTTTTTTTAATTTTCACGGAGAATTTATGCTTTACGCTAAATGTTTGTTGGCAACAAGTAGCTTATACATTTCTCAGTGTAAGGCTGTTCCTCGCCTTTTTAATCATTTCATTCCAAGCAAGTCGGTAAAGTCAATTGACGTTGCATTTTCATTTTTGGAGATTGCATCTCTCAGGGAAGCAAGTAAAGGGAAGAGATTTACATAGGCGGGAAGTGTGAGAAAAAAACTGTTGAAGTAAAAGTTGCGGCTACATTTAACAATTACAACAAAAAAGAGTGGGACCTAGATGCCAATCTAGTAGCCGGCTTAAATTCATGTGGTCCAGGCACCAGGGAAAAAATCGTCACAGCAGTTACTATGAAATCAGTCAGTCAGTTAAGCTTGGACGATCATGTCTCGAAAGACAGATGACTGACTGGGCAGAAGATTATCCCGCAGTAGCTTGCACATTAATTTTTGCAGTAGACTGATTGCTAACAAAGGCTAAAGAACGAAATCTGTTCTGCTTTTTAACTCATTTGCGGTCTTTATAGTAACGCTGCAAAATGTTGCTGTGGAAAAAATTCTCGCACTTGTGAAATAACAATATATCAGTTGAGTGCCATACGTGATACACACTTGGACGATCAATTCTCGAAAGAGACATGACTCACTGGGCAGAAGATTATCCCGCAGTAGGTTGCCATTGCTTTCTGCGGTAGAATGGTTGCCAAACAAGGCAATAGAACCCAATCTGTTCTATTATTTAACCCATAATTGGAGGGAAGAGACTGATTAATACCTTTCCCAAAGGTATTTGTGCGTAAGTAAATAAGTTAAACAAATTTATTTTCGCTATTTTTTTTAAATCTGAGAATCACTAATTACTATTATGAGAAACCCACATTTTGATATATTCCTGGGTTTTATTATCCCTTTTAAAAGTTGACGGATACATTTCTTTCCATGTTGTTGCGATTCTACATTGCTATTAACGCACTCTTTTACGACATAGGCGGTTATGGCTCTCCACATTTTCCTATACATTTTCCCCCTTTCCTAAGACTTCCGCCCCTTCTTACGCCAGCCATTTTCAAAAGCTCTTCAGGTAAGTGGCAGGCTACCTCCTAATATCAAACTTTACCTCAATATGCTCCGTGAGAGTTAAGTTTTCCAAGCCTTCCTCCCAGATTATATGTTCAAGGAATTCCAGCTGTCTCTTCCTGATTCTGAATATAAGTATCCCCATTTTCTCTTTGCTTATAATTCTCAGTATCCTTCTGTAGAATCGCATTTCCATTTTTTTTTGTTTTTCATATTCCATTACATGTTCACATATTTACAAAAAAAAAAGGAAAAATAAATTTAAAAAGTTTTTGTTCAGATTCGAACTATTATAAGAAACTAAAAACAAAAAAACATATATTTCCGAAGCTGGGTATAAATAACTTGTATTCTTGCGTAAAATGAAATA
>JBBBDQ010000395.1:1940000-1972500 GCA_037127315.1 Ascarosepion bandense
GTCTTAACAAATCTCTGAAGAAGTTTATTAGATTGAAACATGTTAGATTAAACAGATTCTTTTTACCTGTTCTTTACTTGTTCTGTTCATCTTGTCGGATATCAGTCCATGTATTCAACACACACACACACACACACACACACACACACACACACACACACACATATATATATATATAGAGAGAGAGAGAGAGAGAGAGAGGGGGGAGGGAGAGAAAAAGTTTCATTGAAAGCATCTGGTTAAGTACTGTGGTTATTTTTTTTTATTTAATTTTTCTTGTGTTCTTACAAGATTCTTTTTTTCTGGGTATAAATTATGTATAAATTATCCGAATTTTTATTTTCTAGCTTTTAAACAATCCATACATCCAGTTAAAAGATTTGTCTGTCGTTGTTGAAGAAACTTGTACAAAAGAGGGGTTGCTGCACAAATACACAATTGTATATATATATATATATATATATATATATATATATGAGTATGGTTAGGTATGGATGGAATAATTTCTGTATCCAAAGAAATACTTTTCTTAAAAAGTGCTCAATAGAAATTAGAGCGAATGATATTTATTTAGAATTTATAACATAAATATGTTATAATATCACTTCAATGTCCAGATGAGGAGAAACAACAGTTTTGCAATTCCGAGTTCTCCGATATTTACTTTTTTTTTTATAAATGTGCTCAGTACAATAAATATTGTAGAGCATAATATAATCATATAATTAATTTTTTATTTAATTAAAAATACATTGGGACACGAGATTTTTACCTGGTCATCAGGCAATGTTAGTGTTCGATCATTGTTACAAAAATGATGAGCAGATTTTCGCCAAATCACACAGTCAGTTAAGTGCCATACGTAATACACACTTCGGCGATCCTATCTCGAAACAGACATGACTGATTGGGCAAAAGATTACTCCACAGTAGGTTGCCATTGCTTGATGTGGTTAACTGGTTCCCAGCTAAGGTTAGAGAACCCAATCTCTGCTGCTATTCATTCCAGAGTTGCGACGGAATAATACTTTTCCCAATGGTATTAGTACGTAAATGAAGGCAACGAATTCTACTGGAATTCGAACTCAATTCTCGAATTTCTAATGCCGCTATATTAAGTTGTATTGTTTATTTACTAATATTGTGTTTCTTTAAACCGACAATCATTCTTGGAGCTTTATACATACATACATACATACATACATACATACATACATACATACATACATATATATATATATTATCGGCTAGTGTTGTAACAATTTGTCATAGCAATGTTGTTGCATACGAAAACGACATAAAACATATTGTATAACAAGCACCGCCGTATAACGCACTTGATATTCCCCGTGATTTTTCGGAAAATATTGAATTATTTTCGTTTAAATTCGTAGATATTCACCGAAAAACGCAAGTTTCTCGTAATATCTTCTAGAGTCAGACTTTGAAACCGATGCGTGGATTAAAAACAACAAACAAGAACGCGTTAGTATTCGTTATCTCAAAGAGTAAGCCAACCGTAAACCATTACCATCGGAGTATAATACGCAGATTGTTACTTGACGAGAAATATGCTGAAAAAAGTGCGCTTAAAATGGCGGGAAATTATTATATTGAGGATATTTCTTTCTTTCTTTCTTTCTTTCTATTTCTCCACTCTCTTTCTTTATTTTTTCTTCTTCTTCTTTCTTTCTTTCTTATATTTCCCGACTCTTTTGTTTATTGCTCCTTTGTTTCTTTTTTTTATTTCCCAACTCTTTTTTCTTTCTTCTTTTGTTTCTTTATATTTCCACTCATTTTTCGTTTTCTTTCTTGCTTTCTTTCTATATTTCTTTATTTCTTTCATTCTATTACCCCACAATTGCTTGTTACTTTCTTTATTTTTTATTTGTTTGGTCTTTCTTTTTTTTCTTTCTTTCTCGTAAGACTATTTTATCAACTGTCTTCCTTTTCTGTTTTTCACTTTTTATTTTACTTCGTTGTCTTTCCTTTTCTCTTTCTTTCTTCTTTAATTATATTTTTTAAAAATTTATTTCGTTATCTTTCTTTATTTTATGGTCTTCATTTTACTATATTTTTATCATTCCTTTTTTCATCTTTAGTTTTTGCCAAGTTCTATTTTGCCATTAGGATTATACGAACTTCTCGTTTGCGTTTCTTTTTATTTTTCGTTTTTTATTTCCATTTCATTAATTTAATTTCTTCATTTCATCCCCCCCCCCACATATATATATATATATATATATATATATATATATATATATATATATATGAAATGGTTTGTTTGAACAATATTTTTGATCGATACTCGTATTTAAGTAGATATTATGTTTAAACGAAGTCAAATCAAGCCCATATAGCACAATTTTCGAATCATCGTAATAACCAAATCTGCTCTGAAATGTATCGTAATGTCAACAAATGTAAACATGTTACGGAAATTAACGAAGATTAACAAAATAGTTTTTAAACAACCGACAATTTAAAACGATTTGTTTGAACATTATGTTTGATCGATACTCGTATTTAAGTAGATATTCTGTTTATAATCAAACAGTATTATATATTTATTTCTACCGGGCTGATTATTTACGATAAATATTTGTTACAAAAATCAGTGTCATTCGGTACATATATATATATATATATATATATATATATATATAAAATAAATTTTCAACATTCAAAATTGTTGAATGAACATTTCAACATGAAATCCCTAAGAGAAATTCCACGTCTCCTCATTAACAGTTCAATCTTCCAAAATGAGAATAAAATTAAAAAGGAAAATAGAGAAATAAAAATAAATAAAAAATTTTAATTACATTGAGCTCTCCTGTATCATTTTTTTAATATTAAAATCTAATATTAATTAGTATCAGGTTTTTGGGATTTACCTTACTACTTTTCCGTTTGGATTAAGTAATCTAATATATATATATATATATATATATATATATATATTATGACCTTGAATAAGTTCTCATTGTTTTCCAACAGACGGGGTTCCCAGAACTGCGTGCGCGTAATTTCAGATGGTAAATCATCTATAAGGAAGTACTATGAGCAAGCTTGAAATTTAGTGCATGTCATTTCAGTGAAGTGTAAACAACTTTGCTTTTCATAGTATTAAGCATGTCAGATTTCGTGCCAAAGAAAGTGGATTTGGGAGGAATGTTAATGCACTACTCTATACAAAAGAAATCTGCAGCTGAAACGCAGAATTCTTGTTGGGGTTTTACAGCGAACATGCTTCTCTTGGAAACAACATACATAGATTGGTTCAAACACTTCAAAAATAATAGTTTGATGTTGAAGCTAAAGAAACGCTCTAGCACACCGAAAAAGTTTGAAGACGAAGAATTGGAGGCATTATTTCATGAAGACTCATTCCAGGCGCAAGCTGGACTTATATAATCACTAGGAATTGATCGCGCAACAGTTTCGAAACGTTTATAAGCAATAAGAATGATTCAAAACCAAGAACATTGAATACCGTACGTGTTGAAGCCGAGAGACGTCGAACGGCATCTTCTCACGTGTGAAGAACTGCTTCTACGACAGAAAAGAACATATTTTTTTTTTTGCATCGTATCACGACCGATGATGAAAAGTTAGGGTTAGTCTGGCCATGCATCAACATCGCAGGCAAAACCGAACATTCATGGTTCGAAGCTTCTGCTCTGCATTTGGTAGAATCAGCTGGTTGTAGTTTATTATAAGCTGCTTAATCCGACCAAAAACATGACGAAAGATCACTATCGACTACAACTGATGCGTTTGAACCGAGAATTGAAGAAAAATGGCTGCTATACGAGCAGAGACATGACAAAGTGATTTTGCACCATGCCAACCCTAGTTCACTTAGTTCAAAATGGGTGGAAACCGACTTGGGAAGTCCTACCCCACCTGCCTTATTCATCAGACATTTCCCGTCCGCTTATCACTGGTTCCCTTCCATGGGACATGAGCTGTCTGAACACCACTTTTATTAGTATGAAGATTATAAAATTTGGTATACTCATGATTAACTTCAAAAGACGTGTCGTTTGTTCGACGTGTAATTTAAACGCTTCCAGAAAGGTGAGCTAGCAATAGACAATAATTTCGCTGACATGTTTCTTACTAATCTTTGTAAATAAACATTAATTTTCATGAAAAATCCGTGAGAAATTCTTCAAGGTCTTAATACATATATATATATATATATGTATACATATATGTATACATATATATATATATATATATATATATATATATATATATATATCAGCATGCAGTGAGGGTATAGAAGAATCCAAAGGAGTATCTTGTACATACAGTGGTAGGATAACTCTCTAAGAAAGCTCTAAATATATATGTATATAAATACATATAGAGCAAATATAAGAAAAATCATCAGCTTCCGTATTTATTTTACAAAGAATTTGTGTAAAATCCTTTGTAAAATAAAGACGGAAGCTGATGATGTTTCGCCTGAAATAGGCCTATACTTCCGATTTACCATGAAATAACGTGTCTGCCTTAAATCTTGCTATATATATATATATATATATATATATATATATATATATATATATATATATAATCTGATATTTTTGATACTTCAAACGTTATTTTAGTGGATAGCCGTATTTCAAATAAATGCCCCGTTTTTATCAATGCGTATTATGTCTATCAACCTGCGCACCCGGGAAAATGTCAAAAGAAAATTGTCCAGGAAAACACAAATTTTCCTAATTAAAGTTTATCGAACTAAACAACTAAGCTGAGTACATATGGACAATAACTGCACATTAAGCTTTTCTGTCCACAACTTTATCAGAAAACATAACCGCAAATCGAACTCTGATGCACATATCTATATATATGCATCTACTCTAATGCTTAAATATGTTTCAAGACACACAGATAGATACGAACAAATTTAGAGTAGTAAATGAATGCACACATACACGCCGAGAATCGTTTGAAAGTAAAGACATGCTTAGAAAATACTTTGATTTATCGATGTTTGAAAATCGACTGATAGCAATGGATACATACATATAAATAGATAGATTCTACAATATAGATGTAAATAGATAAGGACAGAATTACACACACACGCAATTACATATTTAAAATATTTCAACAATTAAATTATACATGGATACATATATAGTCATCAGCAGACAGATCTGTTTCGCTGTATCACAACTCATCAGTACGGTTAGACTCCGATTGCTTTTTAACCCAGGATTGAAACCCGACCGAATTGGCGTCAGTCGGTGATTATACCTCTGGGCTATAGGAGTTCGGTAGAAGGAAGCAGACTTTTTAGAGTGTATATTATCATTATACGCGCCCAATAGCCAGAGTGCTCTAATTCATATATATATATATATTATTTATCAAGGATATATATAAATAATGTACGTACATGTAATTGCGATTTATATGTACGCATATATATATATATATATATATATATATATATATATATATAATAGATAGATAATGACGAGAGAGATAGATAAAAAATTATATATATATATGTGTGTGAGTGTGTGCCTATTATATATATATATATATATAAATATATAATTATATATGCATATATATGCATACATATATATATATATATATAATGCACATATATATAATATTCATATGCACACACACATATATTTGCATATATCTATATATAATGATATATATAATATACACACACACATATATATATATATATATATATATACTTACATTATATTTACATTACTATACTATACTATCTTTCATGTATATATATATGAAATATAGTATAGTATAGTAATGTAAATGAAGACAGCGAAACTTATTCGGGAAATAGTATCTATCTATCTATCTATCTATCTATCTATCTATCTATCTATCTATCTATGTCAGTTAGTTCATATCTATCTATCTATCTATTTATCTACATTGACGAATAGAAATGCCTCCACTTACCTATACATAATTTGATACATGTCTGTCTCCTGATGCATATCTATCTCTTGATAGAAAGGGAGACCAAATTCTAATATAAAGGGACTCATTATTTTTGCGGGTGCGTAATCTTTGGCAAAAGCACGCACACGCCCGACACGAGCATCCAAGCACGCGCTCCCAGCTGAAAATAATGTTTCATAGCTTCCCATATAAAAAAGTATTTCTTATCATTCAGCCTTCCCACCATCATTCGATTTAATAACGGCCCTTTCACTTCGCCACCGATTTCAGCATTACTCCCTGTCGGCCTGTGCCGCCTTCTTTCTTTACGTCACTCCGATTTGTTAAGAATGAGTGTACGGTCCGAGATTTTGACCTGAGAATGAGACTTTTTTCAGAAATAAAGAACTATACATGCGTACATTTATATACATACTGGGAGATTCAATCTATTAAAATTGCGTATATATATATATATATATATATATATATATATATATAGAGAGAGAGAGAGAGAGAGAGAGAGAGAAATGTTCTGCCGCTTACAATAAACAGTCTATTTGTATTTTTTCACTCATAGGTAACCTACTTTTGAGTATTAACCCATTTGAAAGAAAGACACAAAGAAAGATTTAAAAGAATGAATGAAAGAAGTAAAGAAGGAAAAATAAAGAGAAGAAGTAGATACAAAGAAAGAAAGAAAGAAAGAAAGAAAGAAAGAAAGAAAGTTGAGTGGTAGAAAGGTAAATAGATATATTAAATGAATTAAGAATTAATAATAAAAACAATGAATGGATAGCCAAAAAAAAAAAAAAGTAAAAAAAGAAAGAAAACAGAAAGAAAAAGACCGAATGAAAAATAAGAAAAAAGAAAGAAAGAAAAAAATTGATGGGTAGAAGACATAAAGAGATGCATTAAATGAATTAAAAATGATTAAGAACAAATGAATTGAAAATAAAGATAGAATAATTGAATAAGCACAAAGAAAAAAGAAAGAAAAACAGAATTAAGGAATGTGCAGAAAGAAAAAAAGAAAGATAGAAAGCGTGAAAAAATGAAACAGAAAAATAGATACATTAAATTAATTAAGAATGAATAAAGAAAAAGGAATTAAAAAAGAAAGAAGGAAAACGTGAATCAGCAGAATTTATAAAAAAAAGTACTGATTGTAGAAATGAAACGAAAGAATATCAAGAGAGATAGACACATTGAAAGAATTAAACATGAAAAAATAACATTAAAAAAGAAAGAAAAAATGAACTAATGAGTTGTCAGAAAGAAAAAAAAGAAGAAACAGACTGAATGAATAACCGTTCAGAAAGAATGTAAGAAAGAAAGAAAAACAGAAGGAAAGAAACGTAAATAGTAAAAGAAACGTTAGAAAAAAAAAAAGGAAAGTGAAATGGCTCAATATTTTTTCGTTACTGAAGGTGTAATTGCCTCGTGGCAGGTCTTGGCCTTTGCGTTCAGATTAAAGCTAAAATCTCAAATATTGTACTGACCTGGAAGTGTACCTCAGCTCAATCTTTGAGCCGCATTATTCTCCATTTTGATTTCGAGCAAGACGAACATAAACTGAAAAACATATCACATGATTATCAGACAGAAAACCTGTAATAATATATAAGAAAGCGATGGATTTTTAAAAGAAACATTCAAATATTTATTGAACTTGAGAAAGAGATACTAAGGTGTTCAATTTTCTCATGACATATTCCTATGAATGCATTCATGATATTGGTTTTCAAAAGCCTGAGTTTTACCATAAGTTGAATATTGTTAAATTTTATCTGTGAGAAGGGGCAACATACACACTGTATGCGTTCTTGCAAGCTGTCTTTTACCGACCACATGTAATAACATCTTGGGTTGAGCCGACAAAATCGTGAGGTGGAATTAATATCACTAAAACCACAATGTCATCGGCGACCTGGTAAGTGCGCATTCCCTTCATATTTCCCTGGTGAAGAGGAAGAACTGTTACTACTTCATGGAGATAATGCTTTCTACAATCTTAATTTCTTTAAGTCTAAGAGCAACCGTTATCTATCCTACATATCCTCATAATATACACCTATTGTACTGCCGCTGGACACCGTCATTTAATCTAAACTTATTTATAAATAGAACTTTGTCTGTGTGTTTATGTGTGTGTGTGTGTGTGTGTGTGTGTGTGTGTGTGTGTGTGTGTGTCTGTGTGTATCTGTGTGTCCGTTACGAAACGGCTGAACCGATATACTTTAAAATTTACAGTTTTACTATAAGCGTCTACGAGTGTTCTTAGCTAGGTTTTGTGTCGAGGTACCCCCGATAAATATCGACAATCGATAATCGAAAAAATCGGGTTATAGAAGAAGTGATCCGATTTTAATCAAATTTGATACACTCATAGACAATGACGTAAGAAAAGATATTCAGAAGTTTCAAGGTTGCAGTTTTTACAATAGTGCAGAAAATCGATAATATAAGGCAAGATGTTTGTGTGTGTCTGTTTATCTGCCTGTATGTCTTATTTTTTTTTCGGTCCTTTTATTTTAGTTCTTGCTTCGGGTTTGGCTCTAAGTAGGTATAATTGTAGCTCTTAGTCTCAGCCATGTTACCATTTACTCAGAGGACTTATTTAGCCTTCAAAATTCAGTTTACGATGAAAAAACTTATTTGATATCGATACCAGGAAATCAAAATTTGACTTACATCCATTCATTTTTCTTTCAGTTTACGGTTTTGCTTTAACTGGAAACAACTATTGCTTTTTAGTGTTTCGTGCCAACGTCCAAAGAGTCTAAGCTCCAGGACCATGGATTAGTTTTAAAACTTTCATTACACCCGAGCAACGCACTGCTATACAGCTAGTTACTATATATTTTGAGTGGCGTTGTATTCAGTGAAGAATAGTAAAAGAAAGTTAATACTTTCTGAAACTTTAAATTATTCATTGCAACAAATGTTCATATATATCACTCCATATAAAACCACAGTAATTTTTGCTGCAATAAAATTATTAAGTTGATTTTTTCTCTGATAAAAGAAAGAGAATTGTTTTTAAACTATACTAAGCTGATTCGATATCCGCCACAATTATATCAGTGTGACAAGAAGAAAATCCTTCATCAGATCTTATAGACTGGCCCGACAAAATCATAATTCGATTCACCAAATAAAAAAAAAATTGAAGAATTTGAACATAAGAAACAGCTTAAATGGTCAGCTCGTGTACCTTGAATGTATATATATATATATATATATATATATATGTTTCATTTTTAAACGAATTATTTCGCTACCTTGGTTTCTGCCATGAATGCTGTCTTAAGGGGATTTTTAATAAAATTTTAGTTATTAAAAATCGCCTGAAGACACCACTCATTGTAGAAACCAAGGTAGCAAAATAACTCGTTTAAAAATGAAAAATATTCAAAAGTTCTACAATATAATTGTATAGAACACTTTTTTAATACAAATATGTACTGGTGTAAACCTATAAGAACCAAAAACTAAGTATTAGACAATTTTATATATATATATATATATATATATATATATATATATATATATATATATATGTTTCATTTTTATATTGACAATTGACCTCATAGTCTCTAATAACCCTACAACCACACAACTAAACCCTCTACAGAAAACCAATGTAGTGTATCAATTTACATACCTGTTCAAATATTGTATCTCTGGTACTAATAATAAACCCACTACATATATTGGTTTTACTACAATCACGCTCTCCCGTAAACTTACCTGTCACATTTCTGATCAGAATTCAATTAAACAATATTTATTAGAAAAACATAGCCATGTAGGCAATATTAGACAGATTTTATTCAACAACACAATAATACTCACTCATACACACAGTAAAAAGAATCTTCAGATATTGAAGGCCATCTACGCTAAATAAAAACAACCCACACTTAATAAAATCACATTTAAATCTAGTCATAACACATTACATTGCATTTAAATATATGGTTCTTTTAATATATCGAGCTCTCATGCGGTGTGACGTCATAAAACAGCATTACAAATTTACGAACTGCGTTTGCTATTTGGCCACTGTTATCGTTGCTTAGCACAGTTTTATGCCAACACAAGATAAAATCATCTTTGATGGCGGATGTTTTTATGTTAACGTCCCTATAACTAATCTGAAGATGGCTCATGTGATAAAACATAATAAAAAATATCCAAATGTTGGAGAATTTTTGTCTTTATTTTCACCTGAAATTAAAGCCAAAATATGATGTTTAGAACTGCTCATGATTAAGCATAGACATTCATTGTGTTTTATATTTAACAGTATATGTTTAATACACACACACACACACACACACACACACACACACACACACACACACACACACACATATATATATATATATATATATATATACAAGCCTGCGTTACAGCTCATCAGTGTGGCTAGACATCTACTTGCTTCTGGCCGGGATCGAAACACGACTGATTCACTAACCCTTAAGCCATAGGCACATAGAATCAGAGAAAGGAAATTTTAGCGTGTTATACATAAGCGGTGTATACACACGCCAGTCACCGAAAGAACTCAATTCATTGCTAGAGGAAAGCATAAATCGCAGAAGTGGTATCTGTTTTTTTTTATTATTACAGTGGGAGAAAAGACTGGATACAGGGTCTATTTAAGAAAGGGTAAAAGATGAGCGGGATTCAAGAAGATAGATGGTAACTGGCATTGCATTTAATTTTTTAAAGATTATAGCTATCAGGGAAGCAAGTAAACGGAAGGAAGTCCCAAAGGCGGAAGTTGCGAGAAAAGAACCTGTTGAAGTCGAAGTGGTGGTTACATTTAACTGCTTCAACGGTAGAGTGGGACCTAAATGCCAATCTAGTAGCACGCTTAAATTCACTTCGTCGGGTCACCAAGGAATATAATCAAGATGTTGATGTCCCACACGACCTTAGACAAAAGGGTAGGAATGAAACTTTCAATTCTAAATAATAAAAAAAAAACAATGGATTGACAAGCCTATTTTTCTTTCAAACTATTTTAAGAATATGATTTTATAAATTTCGAGACTGACAGTTATACTAAGTGTTCAGTCAATGAATACCGAAAGTTTCCTGTATGGAAAAGGTTAATACCACTATTATTATTACAACAACATGCACTTATACAGTACACTGTATATGGCTTTGTTTATGTAATTACTGTGCATGTACTATTAATTGTATACAGAAGTATACGAGTATACATACACACAAATTGAATAATTCTCAGAACACTCTCATCTACCCAACCCTCATTCTCGTTATCCTTACCCGCCTATCACCCACCCTCTGACATTTCCTATATTTAATCATCCTTTCTCCACTCTACGTAGCCCCCTGCGCAGTAGTGGCAGTGACATGCCTTGCTCGGGGTGAAACGCTTATAAAAAAAATATAAAAAATTGGCAATAAGACAATGAAATAACCCACAAATGCTCTACTCAATCTAGAGACTCCCCATCTCAGAGTTGAACAATAAAATCATGAATTTGGAGATTGAAAATTTAATTTATTTAAGTTTAAACCTCATAACTTTAGGATTTCATTGAATTTTTCAGAAATTACTAGGTAATAAATAAAACTATTTAAAATATTTTTATGCATGTCTTTCAGTCTGTTATTGAATTCAAATATACATACGTGAAAGTAAACATTCATCCATAAAATATTTGAATGATATTAAAATGAACATTTATACCAAGAGTTCAAATTGTGTTGCTGTCTAGCAGCAATGCCCGAAGAAAAAGAAAATTATAAGACCAATTATCATTATTGAGTTGAACTGGCTAAATGTAACCGTAAGTACTATTGTAATATAGCAATCTGGCCCCACCCGAGGAAGGTTGATGCAAGCGATGGTGTTTCCCGTCGGTGAAGGGGTCGGCGAACGACAAGACAGGTGTTTGAGAAATACATCCTGTCGGGGCCTGGAGCGGATGTCGTTTGACCTTATTTCCGACAGCGGCGGAAATGACTACGGAGGCAAACAGAACAGGTGTCTCTTGGGATTACGTGGGCGTTGCGTGGGCGAGGCAAAATCGGAAGGAAAGTCCCGGTTCTAGAAGACTATAAAAAGACCTCGACACACGGATTCGCCAGCAGAGAACGGCCAGTGGAAGCAGAGTGACACCACAGGCAAGACTACACTCCCGTCGACCCATTCTATGTGCGCTCTCACTCTTCCATTCTCTGTTCCACACGGGTTCGTCGTCAGGAATAAAAATATAACCTTATATTTTTATATATGCGTGTTCTCGTTGTTTGTCGTCGTACGGCGATATATAACACTATGCTAACAGTTTCTTTTCTCTCACTTCTCACTTGTGGAACTCTTTTCAGGCTTCTTGCTTTCTAATCAAGTTTGATCTTCTAAAATTTAAAAGTAGGGTAAATTGTTATCTCTCCCATATTCGTGATTACTCTCCTATTGTTCTCGTTCACTAATAATGATTCTGTTTCCTAATTCTTTCACACCCAGTAACCTATTGTGTCTTAGTGGCTTTACTAACTTGCATGGGACGAATTCGATTTAAAATATTAATGATAACTATATTTAAACTGAATATACGTTCTAATAAACAATATTTTCAATGGTCAAATCTAATCATCTTGACATCAGTGAAGAGACAGGTACCGAACAATAAAAATGTTAATATTTAATTGCTATAAAAATTATATATGAATATTAAATTATGTTTTAAATATAGAGAAGCTAGTTTTTAGTTTCTATACAGAATGGAAGCATTTGCTTAAACAATTAACATGAAGTTTATTCTCATGTTATTTTTTTTCTTACCTGAGAATATTGTATGTGTATTGATTGAGCGCTTAGTGTAATAATTCTTTCAACATTAATCGAGTGGTAGTCAACGTTAAATCAATGTTTTTTTCAGATTGCCTGTAACGACACATTACTAATGTACAAGTTAAGAAGGAACCTTTGATTTCGTGACAAGCATCGATGATTTACAACCGGGCCGTTATAACAAGGGCTCATCCTAAGTTTCTACGAAACAAAGTAGCGGAGGAAAGTCGGACATTGGTGCAGGTGTGACAATTTACAATTTGTAAATTGCATGTGTGAAAAAAAAAAAAAAGAAGTATATCTTAGCTAGATATGTTTTTTTTATAGATATATTTAAAAAGCTATTTATCATGAAATTTTACAAACAGTATCAGTAAATTAAGTGCCATACGCTTTGGGAGATCATGTCTCGAAAGAAGATTAACCCGCAGTAGATTGCCACTGATTTCTGCAGTAGACTGGTTGCCAGCCAAGGCTATAAAAACCCAATCTGTCCTATTATTTAACCCATAATTGGAAGGAAGAGATTTATTAATACCCCTCCCAAGGGCAATTGTGCGTAAGTGAATGGAAGGAATTCAACTGGAATTCGAACTCAGATCACCAATTTGTCGTTCTGAGTCGATATCCACTGCATCACAACGCACAAATAGTATAATTTCCCCAAATAAAAGTGAATACTTTTTCAACTCAATGAAAAGCAATATATAGAAAAATCTTTTTTTTTTCTTCATCATTCCAGTAAAATACCTTGTTTTTCATAAATTTGAAAACCTATATTAGGCGTGTACAAATTTTCATAATGTTCGTTTTTGAAAATTACAGACTGACTTTTTTAATGCCTTATAAGGATACCCGGTTTTCTTTTTCGTGTCGTGTCCCTTCAGCACGTATAGGATTCTGGCTCTTTACAACTTCCTGCATTGTGTCAACGCTCAATATACTTTCTCCTTTTGCTATCTCTTCTAATCGGTTCTACCCTGTTTTCTTTTCTTTAGTTAGGTTACTCACTACATTTCACTATCCCAACCGTCTTGTGAGTGTCAATATTTCTGAGCTCTCTTTCCTCCTAAAAATTTCTGCTGTCTCTTTCTGATTCTAAATGTATCTTCTTTGTTTCCATTTTGCTATCTCTCCTAATCCCTGTTCTACCAAATACTTATACAAACTCCACGCAGTAACTCTCTTAGTGGCTTTATTGCTTTGCATAAGATAAAATGATTAAAATGCATTCGTTAATGAGGAATTAAAACTCTACATGGACTTATCATATAAATAAAGATTTGTCACAATTTCTAAATCTTTTTCTTCTTTTAGCGGATCACAAAACGAAAGATATTTTTAGATATAATAGTTGCTCTCAAAGGCTTAGAAGCCACTGTAATCAAAAACAGGCTCAAATGGACAAGCCATGTGTTCTGTGTGAGGTAAACCACACTTTCCTGCCAGTTTTCGACAGCAAACACTTCATCCACAAAAGACCCAGAGGGCGCCCTTTGCGCCTTGACAAAAATTAATTTGAAACAGAATATGAATAAGACCAACATCCGCACGGCAACCTGTGAATTCATGTTTCACAGATATAAAGTTTACACAGGTGATTATTGAGGCAAGGTGGCAGTAATTTTGTCCTATGTTCATTTTTGTTGTTTTTTTTTTTATTATTATTGTTTGACACTAAAATAAAAATTCTGTTGTGGGCATCATTGTGCATTCTTTCAAATCCATTATTTCATCATTTGTGTAAAAATGAACACACAGTTTCCATAAAATATTTGAGGTATTACAAATTTATTTGTAATTATGGGTGGATGAAGATGAATCATTCTGTTCAAAACTATATATAGAATATGTAAAGAAACAAGCATAAAAAATGTGTTTTTAATTCAACATATTTCACTTTAACAAGCTTCTTCACAGATTCTTTAAAGACGAATTTTTTAAAAACCTTTTTTTTAAAAATTCCAAGAGATGGTATGTTAATTGGGTTATGGTTCTATTTGTCACATACGTGTTAGTAGTGACAAAGCACTGGATAAATATTAAATGTAGAAGAAAAAGCTTGTGTTTGTAAAAGTGTGTGTGCCACAAGTAATGAAAACATAAGATGTTTATTATGAATGTAGGTATATGTAAGCGAAAACAAAAATGCGTGTCAGGCGTACGTAAACTACAAACTAATTAAGTGTGAGTGTAGGGAAGATACGGATTAATACCTTTCCCAAGGGTACTTACGTGCAAATACCTTTGGGAAAGGTATTAATCCGTCTCTTCCCTCCAGTTATGGGTTAAATAACAGGACAGATTGGGTTCTATAGCCTTGGTCGGCAACCAGTCTACCGCAGAAAACATTGGCAACCTACTGCGGGATAACGTTCTGCCCAGTCAGTGATATCTCGAGACATGATCGCCCTAAGCGTGTATCACGTATGGCACTTGACTGATATATCGTTAACTTTAGTATGTGGTAATGACGGCGACGAAATATATTTCTGTTCAAAATATGTGGCGAGCATTGTATACGTGTGTCAAGTGATGGAAGGATTTTCTTTTTTTATAATTAAATTACGAGTATATTTTGACAGTCATCTTCCATTAACCATTTTTTTTTATTAAATACAGCTGACGAGGAAAATTTAATTTTTTTTTATTGAGTTTTTCCAGGGTTAAGGAATATAGATGTAAATATTGTTCATAATTTTTATTCCCCCAAGCCCTTTCGTACAATTGAATAGCCATGAATCCTTTTGTCTATGGTGGAATTATTTATAGTAGTTCAGCTGTGTTTTTTTTTAATCATTTCACCCACAAGCAAGGCATTCCACTGCCACTATTGCGCATGGGGCTACATAGGGGAGATAAATAGAAAGAGTGGTTAGACATAGGGAATGTCAGGAGGAAGGTGATAGATGGGTAAGGATACCGAGGATGAGGGTTGGGCAGATGGGAAGAGTGTTTGATAGAATGGGATCAAGTTAGTGTGTTAGGAGGTCTCTATTGAACTTACATTTAAACTCCTGGAGATTGTAGCCGTCGGGGAAGCAATCGTGTGGAAGGGAATTCCACAGTCGGGAAGTGCGATGAAAGAAACTGTTGGAGTAGAAGTTGCGGTTGCATTTTATCGGTTTCACTGTAAAAGGGTGGGATCTAGTTGCTAGTTTAGTATCTCGTGCAAATTCGTATCTAGGGGGCACCAGTAATCTAAGTTCATCGGAGCAGAAGCCGTGAAAGTATTTATAGAAGAGACACAGGGATGCCACGTCGCGCCTGTGGGAGAGAGACTGCAGGCTGTCTGCCAAGTCGGTATCTATCATATTACAGACCCTCCTCTGTACCTTATCGAGAAGCCCGAGGAGAATAGCAGGGGCACCCGACCAGATATGGCAGCAGTATTCAATGCACGGGCGGATGGTAGATTTATATATGTGCAGGATAGATTTAGACGGAAAAAACTTCCGGGCCCTACACAGAGAACCGACTTCAGCGGATTTAGCAATGGATTCGATATAGTCATTCCATTTGAGGTCCGCTGAAAGTGTGAGACCAAGGAGGCAAGCCTGGTCCATGCTAATGGGAGGTAGGTGCGATTGTCTATGATGGTTAATTGAGAGTAGCTTCGTTTTAGAAGCATTAAAATTTACTAGCCATTTCTTACCCCAGTCCAATATGGATTGGAGGTCTTTTTCAATCTCGGCTGCGAGGTTAGCTTTAACGCCTACACCAGATTTTTGGTCGAGGCGAGAGTAAACTGTGGTGTCATCGGCGTACAAACCTACTTGGGATCTTATGAAATCAGGGAAATCATTAATGTATATCAGAAATAGTGTCTGACCTAAGATGGAGCCTTGGGAGACACCTGCGTTTGTATGGTAGTTCTGGGAGGCATGTCCGTTTAATACCACCTTCATTGTGCGGTTAGAGAGGAATGACTAGATTAGTTCAAACAAATGTCCAGTTATACCATAGCTCCGCAGTTTGCATAGAAGGCCAGCATGCCAAACTCTGTCGAACGCCTTAGATATATCCAATGTAACGGTTCGGGCTTCGCCATTCCTGTCGAGTGCCTGGTTTGGAAGAGAAGTGTTCGTTTCCAACAGCCACACGCTCCTCGCGGGTGGAATTGGCACGAACATCATTTTTATTTTTACAAAACTTTCAACACAGCATCTCTAATACTAAATGATGTAAGGTTAATGGCAGAGCAAATATATATATATATATATATATATATATATATATATATATATATATTGTGTGTATTTTGGCAGCATTTTTTCATTAATGCAGGTTTCATTGAATAGTATAGACAAGTTTTGTCTATTAATTTTGTGTAGGATCCGTTCATATATATATATTACCAGCCATAATTATTAGGCCACCCCAGTTTTTAAAAAAATATATATTTCATACTATTTTTAGTATTTATTGCCAAGTGCATAATTCTAAATGAAAATAGAAAGGTTATTTTGTTAATATTGCACAAATGAACTGTTCTGGTGTCCAGTTTTTGTGCTCTCTTCCCCATGCAAGTCTCTTCTTCTTATTGACTGACCAAAGCAAAGGCTTCTTGGCTCCCTTATAACATTTTGCAAAGTAATAATAACAAAAGAACCATTCTATTTTCATTTAGAATTATCCACTTAGCAATAAATACTAAAAATAGTAGGAAATAAATCATTTTATTGACATCTCGAATAGCGAGATATCTAAGAAAATGTGATTTTTAAAAGAATGTTATCGAACAAAATTTTCTTTAAGGTTTCTTGTAAATTATGGGTCATTAACTATATTTTCATGGTACTTTGATCAGGCAAGTGACATGTTAGGCGTCTACCCAAGAGGTTATTAGTGTTTCTGATATAGGTAAATGATTTGTGACAAGAAACACTCTTGCACTGGCTATTGGAATTAATACACTATATTAGTCATCGCTAGTTTAAATTTGACGGGATCCTTTTCATTAGTGACAACAATATTTACGGTCTTTTATCTTCTATAGTATATTATAAACTTTACATGATTACAGCAGAAATATGGAGTTTAATTTTTTTCTCCTACTTGTAATAATTGTGCATCTGGTTGCGGTAAAAATATCTTGACGTGTTGTTTTGTCGTATTTTTATTACAGGCGTCGTTAATTTTCTGCATGAATAATTTTATTTAATTAGTAATGGCAAAATTATTGTTGATTAATGCTTGTTTTGTGTGCTTCAGTTTGTTTAGAAATATTTTGGGGAAAAGGGAATTTTTATGTTGAATTTAATGTCGTTTACAATTTTTATCAAAACGAAAATATCGTCAACGTTACCTTGTGTATTGTTCTCAATATAAGACATGTAAAAGTTATCGAAAGCAGAACTTAAAGCGTTTCCCATGCTGAAATCATTAGATATTGCCATTATGATCATAAAATGGTGTTTTCGTGATACAGGCAAGGTGTAGTTTCCAAAGAGTAAGTGGTCAGGTTTTTGAAGGAGATATAGACTGGTGTTTATACCCTGGCATGTACGCATCGCTCATTCACTACTGAATTAGAGCACTCTGGCTATTAGGCGTGTATAATGATAATATACATGCTAAAAAAAATTCTGCCTTCTTCTACCGTGCGCCCATGGCCCAGAGGTAGAATCGCCGACTGACGCCACTTCGGTCGCGTTTCAATCCTGGGTTAGAAATAATCGGAGTCTAATCGTACTGATGAGCTGTGATACAGCGAAACAGATCTGTCTGTAGATGACTCTGTATATTTATAGAGAGATAGATACTGTTTTATGTCGATAGCACGATTCTGTGTTTCATCAATCATCAATGTTTCATCAATCATCAATTCATCAAGTGCATATTACAAACTAATCGTCTAACAGATTTGAATTTAAGTTCACTCGATGTTCATGGGAGTTAAATCTTATAAAGTTCGGTTACTGTTTTTTAATAAAAAAGAGTAAAATTTAAATATACAAAGCTTACATGGAAAGAATGAAATAAATTTTTTAGATTAAAATTATAATTTTTTAAATTTAAATTAAAAATTAAAAAAACATTAAAATGCGGACGAATAAAATCAAAAGGGAGTAATTCAAAATTATTAATAGTAATATATTCTGAAGGAATAAAAAAAGAAAGAAAGAAAAAAAGAAAGAAAAGTAAGGGTGTGAAAAAGAAACGTAAACAGGAATCTGTATCAATCAGGGTCTAAAATTTTAAGTATTTTTCTATGGTAGCATATTTTTTCATTAGTAGATTAGGGTTATTTACATGGTTTAAGATGACAAAATCTTTTCTAAAAAGCCTAAGTTACATCTGTCTCCTATTCCATTCTAAGAGTTGGATTCAGCGACGATATTCCAGCTGATAATTAGGCTCTTATTGTTTTTTGAAAATTTCTAATAATATATGGATAAAACAGTGCTTTTGCTGTAATTACTGTTTTTAAAGACAACATGTGTTTGTTAAAGAGAAATTTCTACGTGTTAGCATCCAAAGTAGATCCAAAGTAAATTTCACACACACACACATATATATATATATTTTTTTTTTTTCTAAACATATGCTATTAAATATAAGAGACAATGAAGGTCTATTATGTTTAATCATGAGCCGTTCTAAACGTCGTATTTTTGCTTTAATTTCAGTTGAAAATAAAGACAAAAATTCTCCAACATTTGGATAATTATTTATTGGTTTTCTTCTAAGCTTTCGGCTCACATGAGCCATCTTCAGAGAGGTTGTTTAAACTGAAATATTATAAAATCCACCATCACCGACGATTTTATTTTGTGTTGACATAAAACTCCGCTTGGCAACGGCAATAGTTACCAAAAATAATAAACGAAGTTCTTAAGTTTGCGATGCGGTTTTATGACGTCACACCGCGGGATAGAGCGAAATGACAACAAAACCATGTAGTCAAATGCAATGTAATATATTATTTCCTGTTTTAAAGTTGATTTTATTGAGTGTTGGTTGTTTTGATTTGATGTACATGGCCTCCAATATCTGCAGGTTCCTTTTACTGTGTGTATGAGTAAGGATCACCGTATTGTTGACCAAAATCTGTCTGATATTACTCACATGTTTATGTTTTTCAGAGAAATGTTGTTTAATAGTACTCTAATCAGAAAGATGACATGTAAGTCTACGGGAGAGCTTGGTTGTAGTAAAACCAATATATGTACTAGGTTTTTGATTAGTATCAGAGATGCAAACTCTGAATGGGCATGTAAATTGGTACACTACATTGGTTTTTTGTAGAGAATTTAGTTTAGTGCTTGTTGTGTTATTATAGTTGGATTATACTAATATATATATATATATATATATATATATATATATATATATATTAGTCAACCACATACAAGCCTGTTTCGCTGTATCACAGGTCATCAGTGTGGCTAGACACATCCACTTGCTTCTGACCGGGATCAAAACTCGACCGATTTGGTGTCAGTCGGAGTCACTACCCCCTAAGCTATAGGCGCATGGAATAAAAAAAGGGAAATTTTAACGTGTTGTACATAAGCAGTGTATACACACGCCAGTCACCGAAAGAATTCAATTCATTTCTGAAGAGTCACGCATATATCGCAGAAGTGGAAACTGTTTTGAAAATATTCTTCTCTATAAGAGAGAGAAAGAGAGAGAGAGAGAGGGGGGAAGAGAGAGAAACAGACAGGCAGAGATAACAGAAATAAATGTTCAAAATCTTATTTCGTTATTTGTCAGGTTTAGTTAAATCTATTGAATTCATTAACAGATATATATTTGTATATGCAACGTACGAAAACGCTAAGAATTGACGTCAAACAAATTTTAAACGTATTTTGTTATCAGCTCATTATAATGTAACAACATTTAAATATTTTTAAAAATAATTTATAACTTGTAAATATATATTGTTTGATTTTCTTTTTTTTATATATATTTTACCGTCATAAACGATATTTGTGTAAAAGTTCTTAAAAAAATATTAGTAAATGTTGCCCATTACCATATAGTTCAACATTTCCTAATTTTTTTTTAAAGAACTTTTGCACAAATATCGTTTATATGTAATCGTTTCACCCCGAGCAAGTCATTCCGCTGCCACTATTGCACAGGGGGTTACATAGCGGGGAAAGTGATGAGAAAGGATGGTTAGATATAGGAAATGTCAGAAGGAGGGTGATAGACGGAATACTGAGGATTAGGGTTGAGTAGATGGCGAGAGCGTTGGGAAAATAGATGCAAGTTAGTGTGATAGGAGGTGTCTATTGACCTTACATTTAAACTCCTGGAGATTGTAGCTGTTGGAAAAGCAGGTATGTGGAAGGGAATTCCACAGGCGGGAAGCGTGAGAAAAGAAGCTGTTGGAGTAGAAATTACGGTTACATCTTATCTGTTTCACTGTAAAAGGGTGGGTCCTAGTTGCTAATCTAGTATCTCGCGTAAATTCGTACTTAGGCGGCACCAATGATCTAATTTTATCGGAGCAGAAGCCGTGAAAGTATTTATAGAAGAGGCACAGGGAAGCCACGTCACGCCGGTGAGAGAGTGGTTTATGCCCAGTATATAAACAAAAGGATTTCATTAAAAAACCGCTGATTGGAAACCTAAATAATCCACGAATCTCCGGGTAAAGATCATATCAAAAGAAATATTTATGCAAATAACACACTGTTGATAGTAGTCACAGAAAGGAAACTACATGAATTTCTGCAGAAGACACGACTTTCATTGGATTTTAAGTTACCAGAATGCCTGGTTACTAGCTTTAGATTTTAAATATCTTTAAATATCTAAGAGGTATTTTACCAGAAGAAAAAAAATTGCCACACCGACAACCGAATAGCAAAATGAGAGCGCCAAACGCGAAGCAAAGTATTAAGAAAAAGTCAAATTTCTTTAAAAAATAAAGAGACAAATGCTCAGATGTGAAATATCCGTCATTCTATATGGCAGTGAATGCTAGATGATCTTACAAAGATGAAGAAGAGGATTGAGGGAAAAGGACTTTTTCTTTTTAATCGTTTCACCCCAAGCAAGACGGTAGCACCAATGACATAGAGGGGGCTACATAAGAGAAAACGATTAGATAGGAGGAGAGTAAAGAGAAAGACGAACAAGTTACAGGGGGTGTCAGAGAAAGGAGCAAGAGAAGGATGGGAATACAGATGTGATGACAGTTGCAAAGGTAGAGAGAAAGGAAAAGATATACAAGGTAATGTAGAAAGAACTCGACTCAAGTGGATAAGAGATGGGTATTGACATTGCATTTAAATTCCTGGAGGTTGTAGCCGCCAGGAAAGAAGAATATGAAAGAGAATTCCACAGGCGGAAGTGTGAGAAAAGAAGCTGATGGAGTAGAATAGTCAGCTGCATTTGGTTGATCTAACAGTGAATGGGTGGGACCCAGTTGCCAGTCTGGTCGTAAAGTAAACTCATGTGGCAGGGGCACCAGTGGTTTAAGTTCGTCGGAGCAGAAGCTATGAAAATATTTATAAAACAGACAGAGGGAAGCCACATCCCGTCGGTGAGAAAGTGGTTGGAGTCGAGCCGTCAAGTCGGTACCTATCACATTACTGATTCTCTTTTTAATCCTGTCAAGAACACTGAGATGAACAGCGGCAACGCCTTACCATATATGACAGCAGTATTCCATGAACGGACGGATGGTAGATAGATTCAGGCGGAAAAGACATCCTGGCACGTCACAGGGATCCAACCTTCCTAGCAGTGGATTTAGCTTTTGACTATGGTTCTAAAGAAGAATACCAAGGAGCAAACATATGAATGCTGACGAAGTTTTAAAGAAAATGGAAACTAAAATGATACTTATACTTAACACCAGGATGTGCGTTGTGGTACAGTGGATATCGGCTCGGGACGAGAAACCGGAGGAGCCGAGTTCGAATTCCAATTGAATCCATTTTATTCACTTACGCGCAAATACCCTTGGGAAAGGTATTAATCCATCTCTTCCTTCCAGTTATGGGTTAAATAGCAGGACAGATTGGGTTCTATAGCCTTGGTCGGCAACCAGTCTACAGCAGAAAGCAATGGCAACCTACTGCGGGATAATCTTCTGCTCAGTCAGTCATGTCTCTTTTGAGACATGATCGCCCAAGCGTGTTTCACGTATGGCACTTAACTAACTGATACTTAACACCAGAAAGAGATTTTTGAAATTTTTAAGTAACATAATGAGGAAAAGGGGCTTGGAGAATTTGACATTCACAGCGAAATAATCCTTTCTAGCGGTCTTGTGTAAATGGGATGAGAAATCGGAGGCTGAATTTCTAATTCCAGTTTAATCCATCACATTAACTTACGCGCCAATGCCCCTGAGAAAGATACTAATCCATCTCTTCTCCCTCTAGCTATGGGTTGAACAGTAGGGCATATTGATTTTTGCCTAATTCGTCATGGATCAAAAGAGATTGGGCAAGTGTTTATGATGTATGGCATATGTATGGCGTGTATATATTATTTATTGTAGGGGCAAGTGAACGGCCTTTAAAGTTTCTAGATGATTAACTCGATCTATCAGATCATCACCATCACCACTTGTTTTGACTTAACATCTGTGAGATTTTTCCTCTTCAGAATTGCTGTTCGTTTCCATGTATGTCTACCTGCTTAGATCCATTTGTGTTTCTTCAATACATACAAAGTCAACCTGTAGGTTATACTGATTACACCTCCGTTACAGTTCAAGCAAGCGCCCCACTAGAGACATGATTTTCAATTCAAAGTTGCTCTTCCATACTTGTTGACTATCAAGTTGAGATTGTTCAGTCTGTACTATTATTTAGCTCATCGCTAAGGAGATAATATCTTTAGCTCCTCGCTAAAGAGAGAATATCTTAACTCACAGCTAGGAAGAGAATTCAGCCCTTTACCGATGTATTTATATTAAAAAATTCGAACATGGATAGACTAAAATTCGAACACTACTCGCCGATTTCCTGTTGCGTGCACTTAACCACTGTCATATCTTCACCTCCTGGTCTATCTCTTATTATCAATTTTATTTTATTTTTTGTTTATTATAATTGCTCATGCTTTGAATCACTACAGTTATAGTTTCGTGAGAAAGACGCATATTATAAGTGATCCCGGAAGACAATACAATGTAGAATATTCCAAAATGAATTAGCTTTCAATACATTATATATTTTTATAATTATCTATTCTTATATATATATATATATATATATATATATATATATATATATATATATATATATATAAAATATCATTTTATACCATCTTCCTTCCAGGATGTTGGCGATCATGGCTGTCCACAGATTACGTTTGTTTCTTTCTTTCTGCGAATTGACATGACCTCTACGGAAAGATAGTGGATTTGTTTTTCAGTGTCCTTTTTCACGGATTTTGAATATTGAGTTTCTTTTCTCTCACAGGCAGGCTGCTGACCTCGTCAATATAATACAGTCTATTTTGATATTTAATTAATATCTGTAGGATAGAGTAAATGGTTTCATGCCTATCTCCAGGACATTTGTTCGAAGCTGAACACATTAGACCGAGACGGAACTTACGCTTTCCGCACTGCTACACACATATATATATGTAGTCATCCGCAGACAGATCTGTATCACAGCTCATCAGTACAGTTAGACTCCGAGACTCCGATTGCCTTTAACCTAGGATTGAAACCCGACCGAGTTGTCGCCAGTCTGGGCCACAGGCGATCGGTAGAAGAAGGATATATCTATCTATCTATCTATCTATCTATCTATCTATCTATCTATATATATATATATATATATATATATTAGTCATACATCTGGAAAAAAACGGCTCATTGATACATCCCAAAGTATTAGATATTAGCATTGATCCAGCTAGTATTTGAAATAATATTGAATTTTTATGTATAATATCTATATAATTTGTATGTATATATAACAGAAAAGTGAAAGAACACGTAGATTAAAAAGCCACTGTTCAATCATTTAATTTTATAAAGAGTGTTCGATACAGAATAGAGCTTAATATTATATATATATATATATATATATATATATATATATAGTCATCAGCAGACAGTTTTGTTTCGCAGTATCACAGCTCATCAGTACGGTTAGACATCCAATTGCTTTTAACCCAGGATTGAAACCCGACCGAATTGGCGTCGGTCCGCGATTCTACCTCTGAGCTATGGGTGGTTGGTAGCAGACTTTTAGCGTATGATGTATCATACGCCAATAACCAGAGTGCTCTAATTCATTAATGAATGAGCGATGCGTAGATGCTAGAGTAGCTACTGTTTTTCCAAAGTCTACCTTTCTTCCAGAGTGCTCAATCAGGGTGTAAGAGCGTAAATTAATAATGATAATAGATTACTAATATTAACATCATCCACTTATTCATGCTAGAGTATTTTTATTATTATCATTGTAAATATTTATAATCATTATCGCGCGTTGTTGTTATTTGAATATCTTTTTACGTTCCTTGTAATTAGTTCGTTCCCCAGAATAACTAGTGTCCTGTTAGGGAACTTCTGATATGTCTTTAAACTGTATTATTTCTATAATGCGACTCATATCCAAACAAATTTAAATTCTAGAGTATGCTTAAGTCTAATTTTTTTTATACCCAATTTATAAGAAAAGGAGAAAATTGGAAAGAATGTATGGTTAACCGTTCCGGTCCACTCAATCTTGAGATTAGCTGATTAGAGACATCGCTGGCCCAGTCAACAGAGCAAGAGGAGAAAAAATACTTGCGTTCATTTACTTCCTATCAGGCACACATTGATTTGTTTTTCTGTAGCTTTCACCACGATTGACACCAATTCTTGGGTTTCAGTGGCAGGACTTAGCAAAAAAACTCAGGCTTAACATCAACTACTGAGTCGATCATAATATTTGTTAAATAAAGCAATCTGCACCCTATTTACAAGCAAAACAAATAGTTTTACATAATGATTATTCATAGTAAATATTTATATCTTATGGAATAATAAATCTTTTCTAGCTAAATTAATGAAAACTGAAAATCCAATATCTGCTGTATTTCAGAATGCACTTCGAGAGTAAATACATTAACACCCACACACATATATTGTGCATTTGGAAAGCAATCTCTCCTTTATGCAGGTGCATTAAAAATGATTTATATAATTTATAATGAGTTCTTATGATTTTTTCTTTTCAAAACTCAAATTATCATGGTTTGACGGCAAACTGCATCCGGCAGCAAGGCCGCTGATTGGAAGGTTGTAAGGAAGATGGAATCACCTCTTAATTGCTGTTGTCCCCAGGTCCACTCTGACCCGGAATGGTAGCACATATTAGGATCTCAGCTATGGCAAATAGTTTACCCTTAACCTGGGGTCAAAACATTATAAAAGTATTAAAAAATAAACTTTTTTTAGAAATATATACGTAAAAATGAACTTTTTACAAAAAATATACATTTTTTAAGGAAAAACATTTTCAAGAATACATTTCTGAAAAAAATAAATTACCAACAATACATTTTTAAATGCAAAACTAGAAGGCATTTTCAGTTTTCTAAAATAATTTTTTCATCAAAATCTTATAACATCAACCTCGCTATCACCGAACATTAAAACAAATGCCTTAAAACCCTAGCTTTTTGGCATTAAATAGAACACAGAGATTGATATGCCGTGAAGTAAAACTCAAACTGAAGTTATCAAATTATATAGGAATTGTCCAAATGTTTTGTTTTTCCGAGCGCTTTCGTCTATACTTTAGCCATTATCAAGGGTGAATTTTATTTTACATAACTGAACATGTGTACAGTTTATGTATGTAGAGTTATAGGTGTGTTATATTCCGAAAACAGTAAGCATATTGTTGGCATGTTCATAATTCACATTATAATGTGTAGGATTTCTGTTTTTTATTAATAATACCTCCATTATTTTTTTAATCTTTTTTGTATGTGGTTGATGCTATTATGTATGTATCGTCATCAAACATATTACGGATAGGACCTGGTAGATCTCCGTATGTGTTTAAATGTGTTGACAAATTGATAGCGCTTATTAAAACGTGAAAATTATCCAAAATGAATAATGAACGCTAGCAATTTGTCAACCGTTATATTTGAAGCGGGAAAAAATTGTACAGTAATTTTTCACAACACAGTTTTCTGGTTAAATTTTTTACCATAATCACACCCCTGAAGATGATCTCGGAAAGAGATTGAAAGTACTTGGGTGCCTTAAGAAATGAATGAAAATAACATCTGTCAACATTGCAGCTCATTTCTGGCATCTTTTGATTGTAATACGTGAAAGATTATCCGTGAGTATGAACAGATTTTATTAAAAATAAGCAAACATATTGTTTGAAATTTATATAATCTGACATGTTTAAAAGGAAATTTGCTGCCGAAATGCACACACACACACACACACACACACACACACACACACACACACACACACACACATACATATATATATATGTATATATATAGTGGTAAAAGTAATAGCCGCTACCTTAGGAGGAAACATTTGCTATTCACTGATCGAGCAGCCAACACTAATGTCAGCTGAAATTGATAAAATCTTTCTTTTTAAAAAAATTTACGGAAAATACGTTTTCAGTTAGCTGTTATTGCCTTTTCAAGTATTGAGGAGGGGGGTTCCTTCCTAACCTTTCGTATATATCAGTATGGAATGTCAACATTTTGATTATATCAATATTCTCTGGACAAGAGGGAGATGCGAAATGACGTGCGAATTATTGGGAAAACCATTTCTCCATAATCATAGCTATGGAAGGAGTGATAACAGAAAATGGGTATTAGATTTAGTAAACTTTTTCAGCGGATTAAGTGCAGAATGAGCGTTGTGGTGCAGTGGATATCGGTTCGGAACGAGAAATCTGGGAGTCGAGTTCGAATCCTAGTTGATATTCAGTGCATTCACTTACGCGCAATTATCCTTGGGAAAGGTATTAATCCATCTCTTCCCTTTCGAGAGACATATATTATTTATTTTGTTGTTACTGCTAAGTGAAAGTTCCCAAGTGATGTGGTTTCTGTTATTTGGTTTGTGATTCTGCAGCGCCAGAATGTTCGAAGACAGATGTTTTTCACTAAGGCCTCTAGGCTTCACTCGCTAAAATCTATTTTAACTATTGACCAGAAAAAGATGCTATATACAGCTGATAATTCTTAAATTTCTAAACAGGTTTTTCGTCATGCATGGCGTCTCTGTGAAAGTCGTGATCTGGTGAGGATATTTAAGAACATGACGGAAATTTTTCAGGCTAAAGTTTATTTTTATTTCTATTTTATGTTATTTTATTTTATTTATCAATTTGAGGTGTTTGGTGAAACTACCTCTAACACTGCCTATTCTATTTTCAATTTGCCTCATCTTCTATACTAAAATTGTTATGACTGATACATCAAAAAGTTTTAACATAGCCTAAAAATAATTCTACCTGTTATATCACGGGTTATGCATTTCGTTCTTCTATATCTTTGACTGGGAAACGCAATGTCAGTTTACTGTTCATTCGGTTTGCACTAATGGTGAGAGGAACTTTGCTAAGTCGTTTTCAAGGACGAACACATGTCAAAGAAATGTTCGAAAAAGACATTAGACTCTTTTACCTTTTAGATTATATCTGAGCGAAAAAGCTCCCTAGAAAACAGGTGTCTCTTATTTTGTGACCTGCCATATATGGACGACATTTTTTATTTAGAACATCACCCCACATTAATAATAATAATAATAATAATAATAATAATAATAATAATAAACATATGTTTTTCTTTATTCCGATTTTTGAAAAGCTTTTTTAAAAATATATATTATAGCAAGTGTTTTCGTCAGGATATTTTTTTGTAGTTCTTGATATAAGGCTGACAATAACTCTTTTGATTTTAGGTGATTTATTTCGTCAAGATTATATTTCTCCTCGCTATCGATAATATAATTCCATAATAAAATAATTCCATCTATTTAACAATGTCTTGATCCCTCGGGCGTAATATTAATCAGGTTTTGATGCTATAAAAGTTCTCAATGCTGGCTTTAATCTCTTTATAATTAATAAATTGTTTTCCCCATGAAATAAATGTTGCAATGACTTGAACTTCAGGTGGAGCAAGGTCAGGAGAGTAAGGTGGATGAGGCAAAACATCCATATTTGGTGCCGTAATCTTTTCATAGATTCTCACTTTTAAGTTGATGTTTACCGTTTTCACTCGATATAAATATAGTAAACCCATTTTTCAACATTGGTGATTATTCTAACCAGAAAACGGACAGTCTGTACTTCAATGATGAGCAGGGGGAAATGCTTGGATTAACCTCAGAAAAATTGCCAAAGTTTAGTTCATGATATGTTTTATGATCCTACTAGCAGTATAGCCCTGCATTGCTCGGGTGTAATGAAAGCTTTAAAACTAATCCATGGTCCTGAAGCTCAGACTCTTTGGACGTTGGCACGAAACACTAAAAAGCAATAGTTGTTTCCAGTTAAAGCGAAACTGTAGACTGAAAGAAAAATGAATGGATGTAAGTCAAAATTTGATTTCCTGGTATCGATATCTAATAAGTTTTTTTTCGTCGTAAACTGAATTTTGAAGGCTAAATAAGTCCCCTGAGTAAATGGCTGAGACTAAGAACTACAATTATACCTACTTAAAGCCAAACCCGAAGCAAGAACTAAAATAAAAGGGCTGAAAAAATGCAGACACACAGGCAGATAAACAGACACACACACAAACATCTTGATTTATATATATATATATATATATATATATATATATATATATATATATATATATATATATTATCGATTTTCTACACAATTGTAAGAACTGCAATCTTGAAACTTCTGAATATCGTTTCTTATGTCTTTGTCTATGAGTGTCTCAAATTTGATTAAAATCGGACCACTCCCTCTATGACCCGATTTTTTCGATTTCGATTTTCGATATTTATCGGGGGTACCTCGACACAAAATCTAGCTAAGAACACTCGCAGACGCTTATAGTACAACTGTGTAAATTTTCAAGAAAATCGGTTCAGCCTTTTCGGAGTCTATAGGTAACGGACACACACACATACAGACACACACACATACAGACAAAGTTCCATTTATAACTAAGTTTAGATTGTGAATTGTATTGAACTACTTTGCTGATTTTCATGCGGTTTCTTGATGGTTTTCAGAAACTCAGTATTGACAAAAAGTGACCCATCAGAATTAAATCTTCAAGAGAGAAATTTCCTGTTGGCATGTTCGGAATCAATATTTCATTTCTATAGACGAAATGATTTAGTTCTTGTTGCTACTGTTGTTAAAGAACCCTTTTTGAATTCATTAAGTGTACAGTATGTGATCTGACTAAACATTTTGAAAGAGAAATATGGATACAAAATTTATTCACTCTAACAGTACCTAATCTACAAAGAAAAACATTAGAACAGTAAAAAAACAATCAATTGTTATTTCACCGTAAGTTTTGAAAAATATGACACAATAATGATAAATGCGGGAAAAATTTATTACAAAAAATTTATTACAAAAATTTATTACAAAACTAACACTTTAAATCAGTAATTAAATGAAAATAGGGATTACTTAAAATTTAACGTGACACAAGGCACGAGAGCCACTAAAGATAGGACGTTAGTGTTAAAATGATTATGATGGGGTATGGGGGAAGTAGAAAACGATTATAAGATTAAGAATGATAGATATCGATTAACCTTTGACTTGAAGAGGTTAAGTTTATAGCATTTAGGGAGTCATTCCATTCCTAGCAGTTTAGGACGGGTAAAAGACATCTTCCTACAGAAAAAAATCCCAGTGGAAACTTGATAAAACATTGCTGACATATCAGGTCGCTTAAAACTTAATTTCCATAAGCAGAAATAATATCTTTTGCCACATCCATTACTGAAGAGTACTTTTCTTTGAATTCATACAGAATTGTAGAGTGTCTGATATGGACCTGATTTAAACTTATTTTCCTCGTCGAAAGGGTCGTAGGTGATACGCCTATAGGTGAATAGTCAGAAATCAGAGAGGTCCACAGTCTTGTCCCAGTCTTGAACCTTTGTACAAAACCAAAGGAGTCAATTTTTTTCTGTTTCGGTTCGAAGTAGGGGGGGTAGTTCTATTCTTCCGGATAACAGGTAGAATTGTTTTTGAAGTTACCTTCTTCTAGCCTTTGCCTAAAATGGCAGGACCTACAAGGCAACAGGTGGTTTGAATTCAGAAGTTTCAAAACAACGCTACAGTATGTCCTACTACTTACCCATAGCTGATGCGGAAAATTATGGATTTATCCCTTTTTCAAGTGTATTTGCAGGTAAGTGAATGCAATGAAGAGTTATTCGATTACGTCTCTCCTATTTTTCAAATCGAGCAGCTATTCATTACTCCACCGTGTCTCCTAAAACTCAATTTATAACTCGTTTTTAAAAGTATCCAGAAAGTGACCACGGTCTTTTTGATGTTAAATTTTCACTAGAATCGAAATGTCCGGAATATACAAGAGTCAAAAACATTAGCATAATTTAGGTTTACACATATATGTATTTATTGTTCTGGTTTGCATGCATATATATATATATATATATATATATATATATATATATATATAAATGCAGGTTTCATTGAATAATATAGACAAGTTTTGTCTATTAATTTTGTGTAGCATCCGTTCATACCGTCTGATATACTTGATGGTGATGTTATATATATGTAATGAATTATTTTGAACATTATTTTTAACGATACTCGTATTTAAGTAGATATTCTGTTTTTAATTAAAAAGTATATTATATTTATATCTACCGGCCTGATTATTTTACGATAAATTTTATTGCGAAAATGTGTGCTATCCAGCAGGATTCGAACCTGCGACCCCTATTTACATAGGGGAAGCTACCATTTGATCTGGTACTGTCTTAACCACTCGACCATGAATAACCTCTTGAATATATATATATATATATATATATATATATATATATATATATATATATTTTCTATGGGAACATGTAGTCATTAAATCACTTTTTTTAAATATGTTTTTTATATGGTTTAAAATGGTAAGTTTATGATAAAATATATGTTGATATATGGGTAAAACACTCAATATAAGGAATATATATCTATATATCTATATATATATATATATATATATATATATATATATATATATATATGTTCAAGAGGCTATTCATGGTCGAGTGGTAATTTTTCTGTCTTCTTGAATCACGATTATTTTGTACTTTCTTCAATTCCCAAGAAGACAGAAAATAACAATTGACGTTGCTTTTAATTTTTCAGAGATTGTAGCTATAAGAAAACGCACGTAGACGGAAGGGAGTACCACTGGCGGAAAATACGAGAAAAGAAGCAGGTGGAGTAGAAGTGTTGGTTACATTTAACTATATCAACGGTAAAAGAGTGGGACCTATATGTTAATCTAGTAGCACGCTTAAACGGTTAAACTCCCTAGGACAGGGCACCAGGGAAAACTGACTTTCAGAACAGTTTACATAAAATATATTTAGAGAGAAGACCGAGTCAAGCCACGTCACGTTGATGTGAAAGTGACTGAAATTGTGATGCCGTGTCAGAATCGATTACATTGGAGATCCTTTTTTTTTTGGATTTTGTCGAGAACCTTAAGAGAAATAGCAAGAGCACCCGACTAGATATGGGAACATTATCCCATGCACGG
>JBBBDQ010000395.1:1975000-2020000 GCA_037127315.1 Ascarosepion bandense
TTTAAAAACAAGTATGAATAACGACAAAAGGAAAAAATTCATTAACGTTTACATTTTCCTTGATAATTTTTTTCAGCTGACGAAACACATTGACAAAGGAAACTTTTCCATTTTTCCTATTCGCAAATAAGAAAGTACGATTAGCAACTTCAATAGACATAAAATATCTATTCGATTTAATATGGCATTTTTACAAAGACAATCGCAACTGGAAATATACTGAATTCAGTTTAATTGTGTATTAACCTCACAAAGAAGGATCTCAGCCTTAATTTAATTAATTTTTGGAGGATTTCCTCAATATCATGAAATTAGAATTTCTCACCAGATAAGATAACACGTTAGTAGAATAATTTCCTCTTCAAGTTCCAAGATCGTTGGTTGCCTCACATTTGTAACATGAAGGCAAGCCTTGCTAAGAGAACACCGGTAAGATACATAGACTAACAGTAATACAGAGTTTCAAATAAAATCCGTGTGCACTTAAAAAAAATCATAACTTTATATGTATTTGTGATAGAAATAATCTGTAAAAAATGAGCTTGAACAATTAAACTTGAAAGATAATACAGTGTTTCAACAAGATGGAGATCCTTGTCACTTTGCTCTGCGTGTTAGACAGTTTCTAAATCAGGAATTTCCTAACAGATGGATCGGAAGAGGTGGACCATTTTATTGGCCTCCACGTTTGCCAGATTTGACTTCATTAGATTTTCTTTTCATGTGAAAACAATTGTGTTTGTCACCAAACCTAATTCATTAGAAGATTTGAATGCTAAAATAACTAATATGATTTTAGGCATTACTGTAAATCAGTTGTCAAATGTTTTCCGTGAACTGCAAAATCGTATTACCCTTTGTATTATTACCGATGGAGGACATGTGAAACTTATAAAATTTCAATAAAATTTCAATAAAATTTCAATAAAACCTCGGAAAATAGAGAGTTACTTCTTTCTAATCCTTTTCACAAATTATTTCTATTGCAAATACAAATAAAGTTATAATTTTTTAAAAGTACGCACGAACTTTATGGGTAGCCTGTAGATAAAATTTCAAATAAAAAATAAGAAAATATATTTGCCAAAAATGTAGCCTTTATTTAAATCTTCAATGCAAGAATCAAGAATACCCAATTATTTTTTAAATGCCGTTTGACAGAGCAGCTGTCATAATACAGCAAAACGCTATCCTTTTGAATGGAACGCTTTTTTATTTATGACCAAATACACTTCTTTCATATATATATATATATATATATATATATATATATAACGTTCACAAATTGACAACATTCACAAAATAAATCGTTAAGAAGTGGGTACAAACGAAAAGACTTGAAATTGAAAGCTTTTTTATTTTATTGAAACGCGTTAAACACGTCTATATTCCCACCTTCCTCTCATTTTTTCAAAGTGAATTTTAAGTTTGAGTTTTGTTTAACGGCATATCAACCTCTGTGAGTTATTTAATGCCAAAAAGGATTTTTTAAATGTTCGTTTATCATAAAAAGGTTGATTTAAGCAGATTCTAATTTTAGTTTTTTTTTTAATTCTTTTTATTTTAGAAATCTGAAAATGTCTTCTAGTTTAGTATTCGAAAATGTTTTGCTGAGAATTATTTTTTTCCTTCAAAAATGTATTATGGTAATAATTTTTTTCTTCCAAAAATGTATTCTTGGTAATATTTTTCCTTCAAAAATGTATAGTTTTCTATAAAAATTTTTTTTATGTATATATTTCTATAAACGTATTTTTATACTTTCATAGAGTTTTAACCACAGTTTGGGAGGGTTAATTATTTGCCCATAGCTGGGACCCTAATAGGTGCTACCACTCCGGGTCATAGTGGACCTGGGAACAAAAACAATTAAGAGATGGTTCCATGCTCCTCACAAACCCCCCAATCAGTGGCCTTGCTTCCAGATGTAGTTTACGGTCATGCCCAGGACCCGTTTTCAGTGAAACAAAGTAGCGTCTTTGATGTGTCTCTTGTCTTCTCACAATCAAAAGGGAACATTATAATTCAACAGTATATATGTATGATGCTCAGTTGTGATAATGTTTGGCGCCAAGATTACTGGTTTTTTTTTTCAGTTGTTTTACTGATAAAAGTTATTTTGGCAAGCGGGTTTTTTTTCTCTTAAAGTGTTCGATATCGGGGTGAAGATAAAACGTTGACAATTTTAGTGCAAAAGACTTAACTGAGCAAGTTTGTGCTGACTTTAAGCAAGAAACTCAGCACCAATGAGTGAGGGCATCATAACGATATCCTCAAGAAATATCGAAGTCGGCATGGACATGCTCAGTTAGAGTGACAAATTCTTCGGACGAAAGATATCTCTCTCTCTCTCTCTCTCTCTCTATATATATATATATATATATATATATATATATATATATATATTGCAAGAGCGTTTTTAAAAAGAAAAACGGTAAACGGTAAAATCAGTTATTAAAAATCGCATGAAGACACCATTCATAGTAGAAACCTGGGTAGCGAAATAACTCGTTAAAAAATGGAATATATATATATATATATATATATATATATATATATATATATATATAAAAATTTCAAACAGAAATTTTATGCCAGATGGAGGAATATTGTAAAAGGGTTTCAGTGTCGATGCGGACATGCGATGTTTAGAGATTGCAGTCAGTCCATGATAGCCGAAGGGCAGATTAGACAAGAGCACGACGTTGCCTTATGTCTTGGGGAAATTTTTTTCCCCGAGATTCCCACGTTAATAAAACGACCTTATGTCACCTACTTCACATGTTTTTCACCTTCAGTCACTTTCATGATGTGGCTTCCCTCTATTTTTTTAAATCATTTCACCCCCAAGTACAGAGAACCGACTTTCATGGCAGCGGATTTAGCAATGGATTCGATATAGTCATTCCACTTGATGTCCGCTGAGAGTGTGAGGTCAAGGAGGCGTAGTGTTTTACTCTTTGGGAGGCAAGCCTATTCCATGCTAATGGGAGGTAGGTGCGATTGTCTATTTTCTACAAGTATTTTTATGGCAGTTGCTCTGACGAGTTTTTTTCCCTGGTTCGGCAACCATATTTATTTACTCGTGCTCCTTGATTCCAAGATTCCGCCCTTTCACTGTCGAAATGGTTAAACGTAACCGTCTCTTCTACTCTAAAAGTTTCTTTTCTTGTACTTCCCATTTGTGGAACTCGCTTCTGTTTGCTTACTACTCTGATAAGTACAATTTCCAGAAGTTTAAATACAACGTCAACTGCCATCTATTATCCATTTGATTCCCATCCATCTCTTATTCTATCTTCGTCATCTCCTGTATCTTGTTTTTTTTTCTCTCACTCGGCGCGCCAGTGGCGGTCCTGCCTTGCTTGTGGTAAAATGATGATAAACAAAACAAATATCAGGCCACAGTGAATAGGTTTTTGGTAAATACCCAGTCCATAATAGCCAACCTCATGGTGTTCACAATGACTGTCATTGATTGGGTAACATGGTTGTCTTGCTCTGCTCTCACTTTTTGTTATGGTAAACCACACCTATTCCTCAGATAATGGACTCTCCCTCCTATATTAATAAGAGTTAAAAGGAAGTTAACTCGAGAAGTTTTGAGGAAATTCATAGGAAATTTTATAGTTTAGTAGAACTACTAGGCAGTTGAGATTAGTCGGTAGTTAGCCGAATACCAAGGAATCCACTTTCAGTGGAAGATTACCAAGTTCAGGACAATTAGGGTGCGTTAAGTCGATTAGCAACCGACATAGCACGAGTAGAACTTTCAGTGCGAAAACTACTCCACAAAACCTTTGCAGCTGTAGTCCGATTGATTTTTTTAACATGCTGAGAACCCTCTTTTGAGCTTTTTCTTCCTTCCAGAGTGATGTTTATCAGAGCTGGGTTTTACTTCTATTTTCGGTGGCTGGCATGCTTTTAGAGTCTCCTATATGCAGCGAATGCTAGACAGTCTCCTCAAAATTTGAGGAAATATTCGAAGCAGCAGAAATGTGGATATACCGAAGGATGCTGACGATACCATGCATCAAACATGTGAGGTTTTAGAGAAAATGAAAAAGAAAAGAAAACATCGCGTGAGATACTTGATGGGCTTGAAAGGAGGTGCGTTGTGCTACAGTGGATATCGGCTCGGAACGAGAAACCGGGGAGCCGAGTTCGAATTCCAGTTGAATCCATTGTATTCACATACGTGCAAATACCATTGGGAAAGGTATTAATCCGTCTCTTCCTTCCAGTTATGGGTTAAATAGCAGGACAGATTGGGTTCTATAGCCTTGGTCGGCAACCATCTACCGCAGAAAGTAATGGCAACCTACTGCGGGACAATCTTCTGCCCAGTCAGTCATGTCTCTTTCGATACATGATCGCCCAAGCGTGTATCACGTATGGCACTTAACTGACTGAAGAGGACAAAATAGATTAAGAGTAACAAAGGCCAAGATATATAGAGGACAATGATCGCCTACGTCCTGAAGGGACACGCACACAAAAAATAAGACATCTCGGAACATGAAATAAGGCAGCAATTTCAGTGACTGACGCATTACCTATCCACATTCCAACAATTTTTTTTTTTGAAATCTTAAGACCTTCTACAGAAGGTAGGTAAAGAGAGTGATAAGAAAGGACTACGAATAAACTGCAAGAAAACCGAATGCATGATCATCAGTAAAAAGGGCAGCACAATATGCCAAATACAGGTCGGGGATACTAGAATCAAGCAGGTACAGAAATTTAAATACCTGGGAATTGTTTTAACATAAGACGGAAAGTGCGACACAGAGATCCGAAAGCGAATTGGACTGGAGAAGGAAGTATTCCAGAAGTTGAGTAAAATATTAAGAAACAGGGCAATTTCGCTAGAAATAAAGAGGAGAGTATTGGATAGCTATGTGTTTTCAGTTCTTCAATATAGCAGTGAATGCTGGACAATGTCATCAAAGATGAAGGAAAAACTTGAAGCAACTGAAATGTGGTTCTAAAGAAGGATGCTGCGAATATCATGGATCGAGCAAGTGAGCAATGATGAGGTCTTGGAAATGATGGAAACGAAAATAAATTAATACTGAACATCAGGAAGCGACAGCTGAAGTTCCTGGGACATGCAATGAGGAAGGAGGGCTTGGAGAACCTGATACTAACAGGCTAGGTATAGGGGAAAAGAGACAGGGTAAAGCAGCGGATAACATATATATATATATATATATATATATATATATATACGCTCTCACACCTTGATTGAGCACTCTGGAAGAATGGTAGACTTTGCAAAACAGTAGCTACTCTAGCATCTACACATCGCTCATTCATTAATGAATTAGAGCACTATCAGTTTTTGGGCGTGTATAATGATAATATACACGCTAAAAAGTCTGCCTCCTTCTACCGAGCGTTCGTAGCTCAGATGTAGAATCGCCGACTGACGCCAATTCGGTCGGCGGGTTTCAATCCTGGGTAAAAGGCAATCGGCTGTGTAACCGTACTGATGAGCTGTGATACAGCGAAACAGATCTGTCTGCGGATGACTATATATATATATATAAAATGTGTATTTGGTCATAGATTTAAAAAATCGTTCCAGTTAAATATAATTTACAACCTATATATAGTGGAGGGAGTAGAAGTTCAGAAAAATTTAAATCGGAAACGTTAAAGATACGCTCATCAGTATATTTAAAACCGTGCCTTCCTGTTTATCTAGTTATCAAGCTAATTTGATTTTGCATCTGTCATTATCCTAATTCTATGTTGGTTTTGTAAGTGCAGCTTAGAAGTGGCACAAGGCCGAAAGTATGTGTTACCCAATGAGGATAGATCTCACTTCTCATTTGTAGTGATTCTAGCGAGACAAGCACACTAACCATTACGCCATGACGAGATAAGCAAATGATATTGATAATGGCCGAGTTCCCAATCCAGTTAGGTTCGTTATATTCACTTAAGCGCAAATACTCTCGGGAAAAGTATTATTTTTATTCAGTTTTATTTCGGATTTGCTTTCATCTTTATTCTATTTTATAGTTGTTGTTTCTCATTATGACTCCTGACTCATGTTTCATTATATGGTTCGAAGAAAAGGGGATGTGTGATACGTGATTTTATGCAACGTCTACAATTATAAATTTAGATTTATAGCTGTGCGTATTCTTATTTTAAACGTTTTTTTATGTACAGTTATTACGGCGTTTGTTGTTTTTCTATTCTCATATAACACACTAGCAGTATAACCTGGCGTTGCTCGGATGTAATGAAAGCTTTAAAACTAATCCATGGTCCTGGAGCTCAGACTCTTTGGACGTTGGCACGAAAGACTAAAAAGCAATAGTTGTTTTAGTTAAAGCGAAACCGTAGACTGAAAGAAAAAATGAATGGATGTAAGTCTGGTGAGAATCGGATAAAAATTGTGGATTTGTATAAAGGACATACAGACAGATAAACAGACACACACACAAACATCTTGCCTTTTATATATATATATATTATCGATTTTCTGGACTATTGTAAGAATTGCAACCTTGAAACTTCTGAATATCGTTTCTTATATCTTTTTCTATGAGTGTATCAAATTTGATTAAAATCGGACCACTCCTTCTATAATCCAATTTTTTCGATTATCGATTTTTGATATTTATCGGGCCTACCTCGACACAAAACCTAGCTAAGAACACTCGCAGACGCTTATAGTAAAACTGTGTAAATTTTCAAGACAATTGGTTCAGCCGTTTCGGAGTCTATAGGTAACGGACATATACAGACACACACACACACACACACACACACATACACACACACACACACAGACAAAGTTCCATTTATAAAATAAGTTTAGATGTAGATCACTCAATAAATCGCGGGACTAGCAAATAAAGCAACAGCCGTTAAGCAAAATTCGACTTTATTCATCAACATAGTCTCCTTCTAAGTTGATACACTGATTCCAACTCTTCTCTAACAATTCGATGCCTTTTTTGTGAAACGATTTGTCTTTGGCCTCAAAATACACCTCAGTTTCTGATATCACATCTTCATTGGAGCCAAATCTCTTTCCCCGGAACATTCTTTTGAGGCCTGCAAACAGCCAGTACTCGCTACTTGTGGGATCTGTAGAATAGGGTGGATGCGAAAGTAATTCAAAGTGCAATTCATCTAGTGTTGCCATCGTTGCGATCAACTTGTGATACGGTGCATTGTCTTGGTCAAAGATCGCTTATTTTCTTCTTCATTTGTGACTGTTTTTTGAAGATTTCTTCCTCCAAACGCACCAATAATGCTATATAATATTCGCTATTGATGGCTCTTTCTTTCTCAAGGTAATGGATGAACAAAACAGCTTGCGCACTCCAAAATAGGGATGCCAAAAGCTTGTCTGCTGATGTTTGCGTCTTTGGTCGTTATGGGCGGCTTCATCAGGTGTTTATTTTATCTTGGTAACCTTCCAGAAAGTTTAGAAATTAACCCCTTATTTAATCTATCAGGGAAAACTGTTCTCGTTCTGCTGGCTATATCTAAGTATATCTCATCTAGCTCTTTTTAATTTTTTTATGTGCCGTCTCCCTTCAAGATATATGCAAATATGGCCCTTCACATCTTCCTGTCCGTTGTAGTTCTTAATGTATTTTGTCTCCCAAACCCTTCTTTACCATCCAATCGCTTAATCCCATAAAGTTTGTCACGCCCTGTTTTCCCCAGCCCCTTTCTTCCTCTATCCTGTGAGTATCAAATTCTCTAATACTCATTTCGTGTCCCAGAAACTTCAACTGTCTCTTCCTGATGTTAAGTATGAGCTTTCTTTTTGTTTCCATTCCTTCCAGAAATTCGTCATTGCTCACACGTTAGGTCTATGGTACGCTCATCATCTTAATATAGAACCACATTTCTGTTGCTTCAAGTCTCTTCTTCATCTTTGAAGAAATTGTCCAGCATTCACTGTCATGTTGATGAACAGACATCAAATAACAATTCAGTACTCCTTTCTTTGTTTCCAATGAAATTTTCCTGTCTCTCAATACTTTGCTTTGCTTTTGGAATGCATCTTGGAATGCATCTTTGGCCACACCAATTCGCCTTCAGATCTAAGTGTCACACTTTCCAACCTCTTTTGAAACACTTCCCAGGTATCTAAATTTCTGTACTTGCTTGATTTTAGTATCCCCGACATGTGATTGACATTTTGGACCCCACTTTTTACTGGTGATCATGCGTTCAGTTTCTTGTAGTTTATGTTTAGTTCTATATTGCCTTTAATACATACTATAGGAGGTCTTGTAATATTGCTTCAAATCAGCTATCAGCACTGTGTCATCTACATATTTTTCAGATTGTGACCGCCAGTGATGAATCCTGGCAAGACACCTAGTTCTCTCAGAATTGCTTCCATGTAAATGTCGAATAAATCCGGAGAGAAGACACATCCTTGTCTTACACACCTTTCTTTTTGTGTATATCATCTGAACGCTTTTCCTGTTTGTATGCAGACAGTTTGCTGTCAGTATAGATTATTAATTATCATCATGCCTTTCCCGAGGGCTCAGTAATTCCTGCTCCGTTTTCACCCTGTCCAATACACACTACCGTATCCAGTGTTGAAAATTTAACCAAGTGGCCAAACAGCAGAATAGTATTTGTTTTTTCTATTGAGGAAATTATTTAAGAATTTTTCAGCACCCACTCGTTGAGCTTTGACCAAAATTTTGCAATCAGCAGAAGAGCGGTGTTATTCAACCGGTTCACATGAACCGTTTGCCAAAATTACAGTTGTCAGAACCAGTTCCGGGATTGTTGTAAAATTAATGTTTTTTTCCTTATCTTTTATCAATTTACCAATTTTTCGACCCAAATCAGCCGCTTTCAGAAATTAGGTTAGCACAACGGGCATGTGCCAAATTAAAAAAAAAAAAACGATAAACAAAAAACCAAAGGAAAAGAAAAAAAAGGTTTATAACTTTATTTCGAATTTTTTGCTTACCTAATTTTATTTTCATTAATTTTCATGAGAAAATGAGGAAATATTCCAGGCAAAACGATAATCAAAATTATTGCTTACATACATTTTAATTAATTATTTAATTGACAAAAGATGCGCTTATGCGTACAAAGTGAGAGAATGGTTTCTTAAAATTCCTGAATCTCTCTAGAAACTAGTTTGATAAATTCATCAAGATGTTGTCTTTCTTCAATAACACAACGCTAATTCGCCATGCTATTTTCGGAAATAAAGAAGAAAACAATTTTCATATTTTATGATTCGTTGAATTTTTATACACACACACACACACACACACAATCTCTCTCTTTTTCTCCCTCTCTTTCTCACACACGCATGTACATGAAAGCACACACACACACACACACACACACACACACACACACACACACATATATATATATATATAATTCACTCTGTTACAATAATTGATGTTTTTATCCTTATCTTTTATCAATTAATCAATGTTTGGACCCAAATCAGCTGCCTTCAGAAATTAGGTTAGCACAACAAGCATGAGCCAACATTAAAAGAAATAAGAAAACATTAGTGTCAAACATTGTGTCATGTATCTAGCACAGTTTATATATATATAGTTCTGCCTGTGTATATTCCTTTCTTCAGATAATAACTGGGAACTTTTTACACACACACACACACACACACACACACACACACACACACACACACACAGAGCTGCGATGGATAAATTGTCGCTAACCGCCCTTTATTAGAAAAGCAGTCCACTACTTTACTGTTTCTCTCCTTCTTTTTTCTTGAATTTGGAACGTTTTTATTGCTTATGACTAAAAACTTCAAATTTAGAGGATACACATGTTTGAGTAGACGTCCTTACTTTTTAATGGGGAGACCAGTGTCTTAGCAAACGATAGAGACGCTAAAACACAAGCGATGTCGATACATATTTTGGTTTACCGTCAAGTCAAACAAATTCAAGCTGTCGAAAAGTTTGTTTTTTATTTGAAAAGTGTGAAACAAAAACATCTATTCCAAGTCTCATAGCGATGAATGCAATCGAAATAGCGTACAACTAACGCAATTACTTGATGACACATGTGGCCTTTGTGGTTTGCGTGTTACGATGTTGACTTCGTCTTTATTTTTTGTTGCTGGGTGGATTTCTTTTTTTTATTTAATTTCTTTTTATTTTATTTTACTTTTTGTGGTTGTTTATAATGGCGATTGGTACGGAAAGGAATGAAGACATGAGAAAAAAAAATGAAGCGAAAAATGACCTGAAATAAAAAAAGTAAATGTAAAAGTTTGTCCTATTTTCTTAAGTTTATTCTGAAAGATTAAATACACATGTTCTTTTTTTTACACTCATGTATACTTATATTTCAACCACTTTGCTGGTCTACTGTGAGAGAAAAACGAGCAGGAAGCAATACATTTGTATCATAAAACAGACATTTTTAAATCTGAAATGTTCACCAAATAATGATCGAACAGCCCTGAAGAAGTGTTGAATTTTGGACATTGAAGAAAAGAATATTATGTTGAAAAATAAACATTTTCTGTTGTTTGATATATATATATATATATATATATATATATATATATATATATATATCACATCCTTTTGAACAGGTCACAATTCCAGTAATCTAAAAATGACAGAAATCCGAGAGCCGAGTTCGAATTTCAATCACCAAATAATGATCGAACAGTTCTGAAGAAGTGTTGAGTTTTGTGTATTAAGGAAAATAATATTATGTTGAAAAATAAACATTTTCTGTTGTTTGATATATATATATATATATATATATATATATATATATATATATATATATCACATCCTTTTGAACAGGTCACAATTCCAGTAATCTAAAAAAGACAGAAATCCGATAGCCGAGTTCGAATTCTATTTCAATTCATTTCATACACTTACGCGCAAGTGCCATTGAGAAACGTATTAATTCCTCTCTTCTCCCCCAAGTTATGGGTTAAATAGCAGGACAGATTGAGTTCTAATGCCTTGGTTGGCAAACAGTTTATCGTAAAAATTAATGTCAACCTACTGCGGGAAAATCTTCTGCCTAGTTAGTAATAGATCGAAAGAGAAATACCTGCCCAGGCGTGTATCACGTTTGGTATTTGACTGACTGAACGACTAAAATTTTTGTAACCATAATTATAATTCGTTTTTCTTGATAATGACTGTGACAGACGAAAGTAATGGAAATATAACAAGAACAAAAACATGAATTTGGAACAATTTATTAATAACGACAGTTCCGATGCACGACACCAATTTCACAAATTAGACAGATATAAAAAATAAACAAAAATAAACTTGGAGAGTTTAGTTATATTTAGGGATTAACTAAAATTGAGATATCCAAAGGCATAACACGGGGAGTTAAAACAATTTACTCCCATGGATTAAATAAAGATTTCGGTTCGAAATTCCAACAAATATTACCTGAAGAAGATCAGAGCGTACAAGATCCGAAACGCCGTGACTTGATGTTGGTAACATAGATGAGGACTGAAGTTTGAACAATGTAAATAGTGTAAATAGTCGCAAATACATAAAATAAACAAATATAATAAAACGTTAAATCGACAGATCTTTTCAGTGGAATTTAATTTGTTTCAATGAATTCTTACTGCCTAAATGCAACTTTAAAAAATTGAAAAAAAAAATCTAATAAAATTAAAATTTTAAAATTAAAAATATTAAAATGCAGGGGGACAAGATCAAAGAGTCGTAATTCATAATTATTGATAATAATATTTGTGAGGGAAAGAAAGAAAGAAAGAAAGAAAGAAAGGGGGAAAGTAAGGGAGTGAGAAAGAAAGAGGCAAACCTATAGAGGAATCTGTATCAATCGCGATCTAAGTATTTTTTCTATGGGAACATGTAGTCATTAAATCACTTTTTTGTTAAATATATCATATTTTTTTTATATGCTTTAAATTGATAAGCTTATGACAAAATATATAGTGATATATTTATGTGTAAAAACACTCAATATCAGGAATATATATATATATATATATATATATATATTCTATGGGAACATGTAGTCATTAAATCACTTTTTTTTAAATATATGTTTTTTATATGGTTTAAAATGGTAAGTTTATGATAAAATATATGTTGATATATGGGTAAAACACTCAATATAAGGAATATATATCTATATATCTATATATATATATATATATATATATAAAGTAGTGAGACACCCTACCTAGGTTTCACCTAAACGGATCGTCATGGAAAGCTGGCCAGCTTTCCCTCACGATCTGTTTAGGTGAAACCTAGGTATAGTGTCTGGCTCTTTAGGTACTCTTTATTTATCCCGCCCTACCTAAGTATTGAGCACTTTTTTGTTAGTTGATTCCTCGTGTTGGGGTTTTTTCTTTGGGCTACGTGTTGATTTGATCTGACTTTTTTTTTTTGACTGAATATTATGTACTTAGCTATTTCTTTTTTAAAACCATTTTTCCCTTCTTCGACACGAGTATTGTTATTATCTCTTTCATATATATATATATATATATATATATATATATATATATATATATATATTTGCGAGGGTCGGCAAAAAATTTTGTAGGCTGATAAATTTATTCTTATGGTATGCGACGAAATGAGGATTATTTTTCAAAATAGTCCCCTTTGCGCTCTGCACAGTTTTCCATCGGTTAAATCTCATTGGATGAATAAGCTTTCATTGTCAACAACAGCAGATATGACGTCATCATCATTGAGATGCTAGTTCCTAGAGAAGGGTCTTTTCATGTTAGGAAACAGATGATAGATAGGACTAAATATGGAAAATAGAAGGCGATCAACCAGTTCAATTACACAGTCCCGCACACCAGCCAATAAAACAAAGGACGTGTTTTGGAGCATTGTCCTGTTGAAACAATGCCTTTTCCGTTAGTATTCCTAAGCGATTGTTCTTTCGAATGCATTCGTAACTGTTTCGGCAAGTTGGCATTGTAATCTCCATTGATGGTGTGGCCTATTTGAATATAGTCAATAAGTACAATGTCTTTTGTATATATAAAAAAATGAGGCTCTCACCTTTCCTGAAGATGAAACGAATTTGGCCGTGTTTGGAGCAAGAGAGCACGTGTGCATGTTTTATCCTTTGCCTTTGGCCCAAAGTGAAGAACTAAGCACTCATTCTGGGTTAGAAAACGTTCAAGGAAACCAGTTGTATCTGTCTCAAACAATGTCAGATTTCCCCGTGATGAGATCAGCCTTGTGTGCTTTTGATCAGTTGTCACAAGACGTGACACCCAGCGAAGAGAAACCTTCGTCATGCAAAGATCATTACGCAGAATATTCTCAACTCTCTTACGGAATATACTAATAACATTGGCTATTTGATTTGTAGTCAATCCTCTGTCATCCATCACCATGTGCTGAATACGATCAACGTTTTCCTTGGTAGTGGCAATTTCAGTATATCCAGCCCTTGGTTCATCTTCAAGAGTCTCCCTTCTCATCTTACATTCCGCTGTACACTTTTGCAATGTTGATAAAATTAGATCCTCATTATTTAATCTAACAAACGTGTGTGCATGAATGTCATCGGTGTCTAAACACTTTTTTCTGATGTTTCTCGTTCCGATCAAAAAGTCTTTCAAAAGAAAAAGAAACGAGGACTTTCAGCACTGTCTTTTTTTAACATTTCACCCCAAGCAAAGCAATACTACCACTGGTGCTCAGGGTGTTACATCAGATGATAGTGAGAAAAAAGAGAAACAAGATACAAGAGTACCTAGACGGATGACCGCTTGGATGTGTGGGTGGGGTAATAGATAATGGTTCGGAATTGTTAATCGCAGATCCGAAATCCAGATCTATTTAGATTAGTTATATTCTCTTACAAACAAATACTACATGGAAAGATATGGATTCATCTTTTCTCTCTCAGCTATGGGTTAAATAATAAGACTTGTATCATTAAGACCAGTATTATTTAATAAAAATTAAAATTATGCAAAAAGCATTTAGGTTTTGTTATTAAATAACTCATGAAGGTTGATGTGGCCATAAACAAAACAACCAACCAACTTCTTGCCAACAGATTTCACTTTCAGCTTCTTTTTTTACCTGCTTCTTCTTCTATGTTCCTTGTTCTTTCAGGACGTAAGCGATCATGGCTTTCCACATCTCCTTATCCCTGGTGGCTCTTAGCATGCATTTTCCTGTTACACCACTCAACCCCCGTTCTGTCATCCACCTGCACAGACCCTTCAAATATGTTATCCGCTGAATTCCTCTATCTCTTTTTTCTCTCTGTGTGTCCTGTTAGTATCAGGTTCTCCAAGCCCTACTTCCTCATTGCATGTCCCAGGAACTTTAGCTCTCTCTTCCTGGTGCACAGTATTAATTTCCTTTTCGTTTCCATCATTTCCAAAACCTCATCATTGCTCACATACTCGATCCATGATATCCGCAACATCCTTCTGTAGAATCACATTTCAGCTGCTTCAAGTTTTTTGATGATATTGTTCAGCATTCACTGCCATATCGATCTTTTGTTCCTTTGTACCTTTCTCCTTATTAATGTTTTTCTTAGTTTCATTCGCTCTGAGTGACCCCTTGCATCTTAGTATCTTATTCGCCTTGCTACTGGTAAAATGTCTAAACAAAATAAAAAAAAGAAGTTAAGCTTTGTGTTGAGAGGCATATTTTCATTTTGAAATCTTTCGATCTATAGAACAGTGTAGATATTGATTTCATGGTTAAAAAAATTAGAATGTGTAATCAAACACCTGTATTCTCTAAATATCATATTTTAGCAATAAGTAATACATAAATGGACAGCGATGGCTACAATCAGCTAATCTCAGGATTGAGTGAATCGGAACGGTTAATCATGCACTCTATCCAATTTTCTCTTTTTTATGAAGTAAGAGTAAAAATTGAATATAGGATATAAATTTGTTTGGTTAAACTTTAGTAGGAGAAGCATTGCAAATAAAGAGGCTTACGGCCTATCACGTTGAATACACCGGTTCTCGCTTGATCACCAAAGTTAAGCAACGTTGAGCCTGGTCAGTATTTAGATGGGTGACCGCTTGGGAATACCAGGTGCTGTAAGCGTTTAGTGACGGATGTGCATTGTGGTGCATTGGATATTGGCTCAGAACGAGAAATCGGGGAGCCGAATTCATTGAATTCACTTACGCGCAAATACCCTTGGGAAAGGTATTAATCCGTCTATTCCTTCCACTTATGGGTTAAATAACAGGACAGATTGGGTTCTATAGCCTTGGTCGGCAACCAGTCTACCTCAGAAAGCAATGGCAACCTACTGGGGGATAATCTTCTGCTCAGTCAGTCCTGTCTCTTTCGAGACATGATCGCCCAAGCGTGTATCACGTATGGCACTTAATTGACTGACCCTGCATTCACTTAAGCACTGGTACCCTTGGGAAAGGTATTAATCCGTCCCTTCCCTCCAGTTATGGGTTAAATAACGAGGGTAGTACTTGGGAACCCTGTTCTTCAAAACAAATCCCAATGACTCTTGATACTCGAAAAGAAAAAAGTATTACTAGACAAAAAACAAAACAAAACAAACAAACTTATAAACAAAAAGCAACAACAATAAATTAATTGTTGGAATAAATAAATAAAATTTAGTTGGCAATAAATGACCCACCGAGATTGATATGCCATAAAAACAAAACCAATCAAATAAAAAAAGATCAGTTTTAATATGTATCAAAAGCTTTATAATATGACGATAGTATCTTTGAGGAATGAACAAGTTAGAAGAAATATTAGGTAAAAAAATATTTAAATAACGACATACTATAACAATAATATTCTAGCGTGGATAATATTAGTATTAGTAATTTGTTTTCTCGAATGACCTGAAATAGAATGACTATATTGTATCCATAGCTGCATTTATTGCTAGGAAAGTGAGTTCACTGTGCCGAACCAGGAAGTTTTTTCTCATCAGAATTTATTTTTTACATTTATAAATCTACCATTCGTCTGCGCATTGAATACTGTAGCTATATCTGGTCGGGTGATCCTGCTATTCATCTAGAAATTGGAGTAGATAGACTAAACTATCGCCCGGTTTGACACTCCACCCACGTCTATTGAACAGGTGTAGAGGCTCATCCCTTGTTTCCTTGTTTAGGATGTGGTTTCTGGCTTTCTTATTTCCAATCTTTTCATTCTTACATAGCCCCCTGCACATCAGTGGCGTTACCGCCTTGCTCGGGGTGATATGATTAAAAAAAAAAAAAAATTCTCGACAAAATCCAAAGGAAGATCAGCAATATAATCAATCCTGACTTGGCAGCCCGCAGTCAGTCACTTTCTCCCCGACGTAATGTGACTTTCCTCTGTATATTCTAGAAGTATTTTCTTGAAACTGCTCTGACGAGCTTTTTCCCCTGGTATCCCGACCACGTGTATTTACTCGTGATACTAGATTGGCATTAAGGTCCTACCCTTTTACAACTAAGCTAGTTAAGCCTAACTTCCTTTTCTACTCTAATAGTTTCTTTTGCTGCACTTCCTATTAGTGGAACTCACTTCCTTTCGCTTGCTTCACTGATAGCTAGAATCTCCAAAAGTTTTATCTACATCTTTTATCTACTTGTTTCCCTTTCACCTCTTACTTTTCTTCGAACATCACCTGTACGTTTTTCACTCACGACATCCCACTGCACACTAGTGGCATTCCTGCTTTGCTTTGGGTGAAATGATTATATATATATATATATATAGTAATAACAATATCAATAGTAACAGAACTCTTCCGAAAGTAGTATTAATTAAGCTATAATTTAAATCGTCGTGCACAACCCACCGAGAACAAACTCGGAGAGAAAAGAAGGGGAAGTAAAAAAAGAAACAAACGAAGTACATGAACAAAAAGTCAAGCACTCGTAAGAAAGAAAATAAAAACCAAGACGAAAACCCTAACATATGTTTTGTAATATATATATATATATATATATATATATATATATATATATATATGTGTGTGTGTGTGTGTGTGTTATAAAAAGTGAATGAACACGTAGGTTAAGTATAGCGTAATATTGTAATTTTGTTACAAAATTTAGAATATATATATATACATATATATATATATATATATATATATATATATATATATAAGTTCAAAATTCAACAAAAGAGAAGAAAAATAGTTAAACAACAAAGGGCGCCTATTAAACTTAGTTATGATTCAGGTAGTTATGCTTCAGATATATATATATATATATATATATATATATATATATATATATATATATATGTTACAAAAATGTGAATGAACACGTAGAGTAAGTATAGCGTAATATTGTAATTTTGTTACAAAAATTAGAATATATATATATATATATATATATATATAAGTTCCAAATTCAACAAAAGACAAGAAAAATAGTTAAACAACAAAGGGCACCTAGTAAACTTAGTTATGATTCAGGTAGTTATGCTTCAGATATATATATATATATATATATATATATATATATATATATATATAATTAATTATTTGGGCAGTAATTTTTTTTTCTACAAGCTTTATTAATGACGATTAACAAGGTACTAACAAGGTACCACACCACAGACAACTAACAACTTATGACTTACAAGGTACCGCTGAAAATAATGGCAACCTACCTAAAATTTTGCCTAGTCAGTCATATCTCTTTTGAGACATAATCGTCCAAGCGTGTACTACGTACGTCACTTAACTGAACTGAATAAGGTACTGCCATCAATTTTTTATTCTGTTTTTCTTGTGGTCATATAAATGTTATCTGATGTGGACATAAATTGTGCAAAAAACCTAGTCACAACCCTAGTCGAGCTGAATAAGAAAAATAATTACTTACTATAAAAAATTAAAAAAGCTAACTCCATCATCAGCAACAACTCACCTGGATGATCGAAATTACAGAGGATCGATATTATTTATGAATGTACAATTCTGATCAAGTCAAATTCACGAATAGGTATATTGGACATACCAATACATCTATGAAAAAAACTCATGCTACTTCTTTCTGACCATTACTCACTTTTTCTTCTTCTTCTATGTGCCCTGTCCCTTCAGGACGTAGGCGATCATGGATCTCCACGTCTCCCTATCCCTTGTGGCTCTTAGTATGTTTGCTCCTGTTGCTCCTGGCAACCCCCGTTCCGTCATCCACCTGATCAGAACCTGCAAATATGTTATCCGCTGCTTTCCTCTGTCTCTCCTTCCTTCTATCTGTCCAGTCAGTATCAGGTTCTCCAGGATCTCTTTCCTCATTGCATGTCCCAGGAACTTCAGTTGTCTCTTCCTGATGCTCAGCATCAATTTCCTTTTTGTTGCCATTCTTTCTAACACTTCGTCGTTGCTTGTATGCTCAGTCCACGATATCCGTAGCATCCTTCTGTAGAACCACATTTCGGCCGCTTCCAGTTTTGTCCTCATTTTCAATGATATTGTCCAGCATTCACAGCCGTATTGAAGAACTGACATCACGTAGCAGTCTAGCACTCTTTTCTTCGTTTCTATTGAGATCTTCCTGTGTGTTAGTATTTTGCTCATCTTCTGGAACGCGTCCTTTGCCATGCCAATTCACCTTCGGATCTCCGTGTCGCACTTTCCATCTCCTGTTAGAACACTTCCTAGGTACTTAAATTCTTGGACTTGTTTGATTCTGTTATCCCCCACCTGTATTTGGCATTTTGGGTTGTATCTTTTGCTGATGACCATGCACTCAGTTTTCTTAAAGTTTATTTGTAGTCCCTTCTTGTCACTCTCCACTGCTACTTTCTGTATGAGATCTTGCAGTTTCCTTTCCGTGTCCGCAATCAGTACTGTATCGTCCGCGTATCTTATGTTGTTCAGGTTGTGGCTTCCAATAACAAATCCTGGTGTGTCATCTAGGGTCCTCAAAATATTCTCGCTGTATAGGTTGAACAAATCCGATGAAAAGACACATCCTTGTCTTACGCCTTTTTCTATTTTTGTGTATCTACTGAGGTCGTTACCTGTCCGTGTGCAGGCCGTTTGCTGCCAGTAGAGATTCTTGATTATTCTTATGTCTTTGCCGAAAATGTCGAGGTGTAGGGTTCATTTAAACAGGCATAGAAACCTACAAATCTCCGTCTATAATAGTCTCATCCACATTTAAATAAAGGCTAAAAATAATAGAAGCATTAATATTAAAATGCCTTTATTTAGTCCAATTGCGAGTACTTTCCGGAATCAAATGACTGGTTACTTGGGTCATAGTTCACTATTCCTTTCCAATCCCACCAGATGCACAGCTTTATTTTCTTCGGATGAAGAGGTGCTTTAGGAGTGGCTAAAGATCGCTCATACCATTTACCCAAGAATTTTTTCGCTGAGCATTGTTGTAAACAATTCATTTTTCATCATTCGTTCGAAGATTCTTAAAAAAATGTATTTTCATTGCGTTTATACAGCAAATCAAGGATAGAAATTTGAACCAGAAGATGATTTTCATTCAGAACATGTGGTATCAAACATGTGGTATCAAAATATCGTAATAATTTGAGTAACCAAGATTTAGTAAGTGCTTACGAGTGGTGGATTCTAATAAATTTAGTGCTACTCCCAATTCCAGTGCTGTGTAATGTAGGTTATTCCTAATCAATATCTGGATTTGGTGGTCATTCCTAATGGAGGCGGATGGCGGGGTGTCTACTTGACTATCAATAATGATACAATCACCAACTCTAAACTTAGCGAATCACTTCTGTTCTATCAGCTAAATCAACTTCACCAAACACAGCACATATCTTTTTTGGTGCTTTATTTTTAATCATTTCCCCGCAAGCAAGGCATTCCACTGCCACTATTGCGCAGGGGGTTAAATAGGGGGGAAAGTGATGAAAAAGAGTGGTTAGTTAGGAAATGTCGGGAGGAGGGTGATAGTCGGATAAGGATACCGAGTATGGGGGTGGGGTAGATAGGAAGAGAGTTTGAGAGAATGAGTGCGAGTTAGTGTGATAAGAGGTGTCTATTGACCTTACATTTAAACTCCTTGAGATTGTAGCTGTCGGGGAAGCAAGAATATGGAAGGGAATTTCAAAGGCGAGAAGTGCGAGAAAAGAAGCTATTAGAGTAGAAATTGCGGTTACATTTTAGCTGTTTCACTGTCAAAGGGTGGGATCTATTTGCTCATCTAGTATCTGGAGAGGCATTTTTGCCTTTACGTAAAAAAACAAGCACAAAGTCTCTAAAATGCACCTTTATAATCTTCCATATTCATTAGAATGAAACATTGACACGAATTAAGTAATTTAAAATTTTCTTCCTCAAGAGTTAGTTTGAAGTGTGCTCTAATCGAAAATGTAAACATATATCTGTCGATAATTTTGACGTGTTCCAACGCGTTGTAACATGGATGACTAAAAATTGGCTTGAACGTAATATATATTTTATTCGATGTTTTAAATTTTGACAGTGTGTACAGATACTTATACCTCGTAATTCATTAATGTTCTCTGTTCTGCAGCCAGTCGATTTAACGCTTTGTAAAATCCGAATTAAGAAAGTATATTTTATTTTAATGCCAAGGCTTTGTTGGGTGTAGGTGATCTTTTCTCCCTCTAGTATACCTTTTATTATCTGTGAATTTTGCTATGATTTCTTTAAAAAGACTGTGGCGTGATTTTCCGTTTATTTTCTCCATGGGTTTGAATTCAAACCTCTTCTATGATAGTTGGCTTCTAACGCTAGACAAAAACAGAAAACTCTGATATAGCTGGGATGGGTAAACGAGATATATTAATACTTTTTGCTGGGCCTTTTGCGCAAAAATAAATGCTACTGGCTAATTTCTTTGCAGATAACAGTTTGTGATACGAGCACATCCAGTTATTGTATTCTAATTCTTTTAAATATTAGATGATCTTGATAGAATGAATTAGATCGTCATTATATCATTGTATTTTGAGTGATACTCTAGCTTACTACCATTGGTTTTGGCAACTGCAGTTCCCTCATTTTTGCCACCGCCATAACGTATTTTCCCTGTGCCGTTCTATAAATATTTTCATGCTAATTTTATGGATGAGTTTTCCTATATAGTACCGAGGTTTTATTAATTTAAGCACAGTATTAGATTTTTCAGTTAAGTGCCATACGTGATACACGCTTAGGAGACCATGTCTCGAAAGAGACATGATTGACTGGGGAGATGATTTTCCCACAATAGATTGCCATTATTTTCTGCGGTAGACTAGTTGCCAACCAAGAATATAGAACTCAATCTCTCCTGATATTTAGCCCATAGCTGAAGGGAAGAGACGAACGGTATTTGCGCGTTACTGAATACAATGAATTCAACTGGAATTCGAACTCGGCACCTCGGTTTTTCGTTCCGGGCCGTTATCCACTGCACCACAATGCAGTGGATATCTGCTCAGAATGAGAAACCGGTGAGTTAAGTTCGAAATCCAGTTGGATTTCTTGTATTCACTTACGCGCAAATACCGTTCGGAAATATATTAATCCGACATTTCTCCCTTCAACTATGGCTTAAATGGGAGAACAGAATGGGTTCTGTAGCCTTGGTTGGCAACCAGTCTACCACAGAAAGTAATGGCAAACTACTGCGGGAAAATCTTCTGTTCAGTCAGTCATGTCTCTTTCGGGACGTGATCGCCCAAGTGCGTATCACGTATGACACTTAACTGACTGACTAGATTGGTGGCAAGGTTTCATTTTACAATGTAAATGGCGAGATGCGACCGTAAATATTCCTTCTTTCGCATTACTCCCTTGTGGGACTCCCTTCCAGCTTATTGCTTTCCAATCTTTAAAAATCTAAACGTAATGCTAATCGTTAGCTTCTGTTTTCTTAATTCCTTTTCTTTTACAGTTCTCTCTGCTCAGTATTGTTTTCTTTTTACTTATATTCTTCCACGCTCAGTGGCACCTTGCATCTTAGTAGCTTTATTGCTTTACTTGGGGTCAAATGGTTAAAAAAAAGAATTAAAATAATAGTAAAACATGTATTAATAAATTTTGGTTTTTATTAAGAACTCAGTTAATAGACATTAAGATGTTCAGCTATGAGCTTGTGGTTATCACCTTGAAAACCATTAATTCAACCGAAGAAAGGGGTCCTGGCAATGGCGGTAAACTGCATCCAGCAGCAAGGCCTCTGATTGGGAGGCTGTAAAGAGCATTAGACCACCTCTTAATTGGTGTTGTTCTCAGGTCCACCCTGACCCGCAGTGGTAGCACCTGTTAGGGTCCTAGCTATGAGCATACAGTTAACTACCAAATTGGGATCAAAACAATATGAAAGTATAAAAATACACTTTTATAGAAATATATACATAAAAATAGACTTTTATAGAAAAATATACATTTTTGAAGGAAAAGTATTACCATAACACATTTTTGAAGAAAAGAAATTCTCAGCAAAACCATTTTTGTTAAGAAGACATTTTCAGATAAAAAAAGAATAAAAACAAAAAATTTTCATTAAAATCTGACTAAATCAACCGTCTCACTATAACCGAACATTTAAAAAAAATACCTTAAAACCCCACCTTTTTGTCATTAAATGACCCACAGAGGTGTTGATATACCGTTAAACAAAACCCAACCGGAGAAAAATTCTTCTTTTACTTTTTCTTCTTTCATTTGCCATGTTCCTTCAAGACGAAGGCGATCATGGCCCTCGACATCTTTCCATCCCTTGTCACTCTTTCTCCTGTTATCCCACTCAATCTACGATCTTCTATCCACCTGATCAAGTCCATCAAGTAGGTCATGCATTGCTTTCTTTTGTCTCTCTTCCCCATCTAGCCGTCCCGTGAGCATCAAGTTCTCCAAACCCTCCTTCCTCATTACATATCTCCAAAACTTCAGCTGGCTTTCCTGATGAAACTCATCGTCCGAATTCTGATGAATAGAGCAGGCAGCAGGATCAGACCGGAGAAAGACTCAGGATTCTGATTCAACTTTGTTAGTGCAAATTCTATATTCTGTGATGAAGTGCTCAAGCTCCTCTCCTAGTCCAGTTCTCTTGTGGGATAAGTTCGATTCTCACTGGGTGTTTCCAAAATTGCGCTTTACTCTGTGCCAAATTATATTAAACCGAGTAAATGAACATCGAGTGGCAATTAATAAGTCTGTCATATTCTTTAGCCAAGAATTAACAGTCAGTTCGTTTGATGGTTTGCAAAACATATCTGATTTAGGGTAGGGCACTAAAATCGATTTATTGTCAGCGGGTAATGTTGTGTTAGTCAGTGGTCAGAAAAGACACGACAATTTATATTAGTTTCGCTTATTTATTCATTCATTTATTTATTTATGTATTATTATTTTTTGGGAAAATTTGTAATATTAATTCTGCATATAGGAAGAAACTTGACATCGAGCTTAAGAAATGCGTTTAGGGGCCTTGAAGCAATTACATATATTATCGTTATTACCGAAAAAATTCTTGCATCAATTTCTGACAAATGACAATTCCTATATTTAATAGTATCTCTCCCTCGGTAATGCTTACAGCGATTCCTGACCACTGTCAATCCATTTATGATGTAGTTGGAAAGGTTATTGTTGACTAATATTTGTTTTATGTGTTTTAGTTCGCTCAAAAATATTCTTTGGGAGCAGGAATTTCGATGTACTCTATTTAAGAAGTTCGTTATTACTGCTATTTTATATCTGCATGGGCATTGGCACCTATAATTAAGCAGACAAGAGTTGTTACTGGTGGGTTGTTTTTTTTTTTAATACAAGTCAGTGATAAATTCGTTCGTGTTTAGCTCCATATTGACGTCAAGAAAGTGGATTTTTTATTGTCTATGAGTTCGTAAGTAAATTTCAGCGAGATGTTATTTTCAAAATTTAATTTTAGATTTACGATTTCGCCCATATATTTTATTAAAACAAAAATGTCGTCGATGTACCTTGTGTAAATCTCCACTTTGTCGGTTGTTCTAAACACGTTGTTTTCGATATGCGACTTGTAAAATTCGAGAAAGTAGGACCCAATAAGTTCCCCATATTGACACTGTTAATTTCTATGTAGATATTACTATTATGATCTAAAAATGGAGTTTGTGTGGTGAACACGAATAGAAGTTTCCAAAGAACTGTTGTCCGTATTTTTTTTAGGAAGGATAGATGAGTATTTGTAAACGCAGTCGCTAATTTTATTCAATTGGGACGTTAGTAAAAAGGTTTTCAACATCCAGCAAAGCTAGAATGTTGGTTTTAGGATTGGTAGCTTTTAATATGTAGAGGAATTCGTTAGTTGAAGTGATGCTGTAATTGCTAGGTATGTATGGAAAAATTATATGATTTAAGGTTTTAGATTGCTGGCATACCGGTGTAGGTATTGATAATGTGATGGGTCTGATATATATATATATATATATATATATAATAAATTATGTTTTAGAACATGTACATAATTTTTTCTATATATGTCCTCTTCTCTACAATCATATGTTTGTTTCAATGTTGGGATTCCAACATATCATCAGGAGGAAAGAGTGAGAGTTGGAATCATCCTCTGTTTATATTTGGTTCGTTGTTGTAGTGGGGTTGGTTGGGGTTATTGATAATTAAGGGAATGTGTCTTTTGTTTTGACAGTTAGACTTTTGAAGAACTTGAATAAATATTCACAGCTCTATACATCATATATCGAGCGCTGTTTTAAATTAATGTTTTGGACGGGAAAAATTTTTCTTTTCTCTCCTCGTTCTGTACTCACTCGGTATATATATATATATATATATATATATATATATATATATATAATTATTGTAATATAATAAATTCAACAAGGAATTTGCTATGTTTCGGAATCATATTTTAAATATGACTATTTTCAAGCGATCACTTTTTGGGTGACAAAGGAAAATTTTTTACAAGAGTGAGGGTTTTTTTTTATAAAAAAGTAAATAGCTTATTCACGCCCACCTAGCATTTTAGTTATTTACATTTTTACTCTTTTCAAAAACTATTTGTATTTGAATAAAACCATAGTAAACTTATTCTATTTTATGGTTTATATAGCGTTATTTTTACTTCGATATTATATTGATTTTTATCATGTAGATTAATGTATATATTTCTTTATTTTTTTCTAATTTTCAATTATTATCAAGCGTGAAGTTTAAACAGCGTCTACAGAACGCTGTCATTTCTTTTCTAAAGTTTAGTAAATCTTCGTTTTTCATACTTCTGATAATATATAATTTTTCATGTGAGCACAAATGGCATGGGTCGTTTAAAGATCGTTTTATATACATATATATATAATCATATAATTATGAAGTAAATGAACATTGCGACACGGAAATTTTCACAACAAATATCCAACATTGACTGATGACGAGAATCTATCTCGAAATAAAAAAATTTCCGTGTCGCAATGTACATTTAATTCATAATTATATGATTATATTAAGCTCTGCAATACTTATTGTATTGAGCACTGTTTATAAAAAATAAATGCCAGGGGACTCAAAATCGTAAAACCTTGGATCCTCTTCATGTGTATATATATATATATATATATATATATATATATATATATATATATATATATATATATATTGTAATAGCTGTTACAATGGTTTATAAAAGCATGATATCACTGAAATATGAACATTTTTGTGTAGTGATACCATGCTTTTATAAACCATTGTAACAACTATTACAATATTAAGCTCTACTCTGTATCGAGCACTCTTTATAAAAAAATTAAATGTTTGAACAGTGGGTTTTAATCTATGTGTTCTTTCACTTTCTTGCTATATATATATATATATATATATATATTTCTCTGTCTTTGATTATTCTTATCTATCTATCTATATATCTATTTATCTCTCTCTTTCTTTCTCTCTCTCTCTCTCTCTCTCTCTCTATATATATATATATATATATATATATATATATATATATATAATATTGCCTTGAAGTTGGTTGATACAAACCCATTACACGCATAGTATTTATGAAACAGCGGACAGGTACATATCTTTTGCTTATCTAGTCGGTAAACGAGAAACTGTACGCAATTCTTTCGTTAAGTAAGGAATGACTGCACCTAATTAAGTATTTGTCCTTTGCGGTCGGACAACTGAGAGACTATCAACAGAAGAAACTGATCACTGTCCATATGGTACACCTCTAGCTATTAGTGACCTTGTTGGTGTGGCTGGTGAGAGAGGGAGTTAAAAACAAATTTCTGCTCGAGATATTTCAGCGGCATTATTGGCCTTTGGGGTCGACAGCTTGCCAGCCAAACGACAGTCAGTGTAAATTGAGAGAATTTACCAGGGGTGCCAAGACTGCCCAACCCAGTTTGTTAGTTGACCCAGCAGAGTGAAGCAGCAACGGGCGGGGAGTTTATGCTTATTCTGTGTCATGTATTTTGGGCGTTTTTCCTTTTCAAGTAGTTAGTTGTTGTCACTTAAATACACTCACTTGCATAAATTTACTTGTAAACAAACAGACACATATTGTTAGGAACATATATATCTTTTTTTCATCTATCTATCTATCTATCTATCTATCTATCTATCTATCTATCTAATCTGTTCTTATCTGTCTCACTGTATATCTATTATATATATATATATATATATATATATATATATGTGTGTGTGTGTGTGTGTGTGTGTGTGTGTGTGTGTGCATATATGTATGTATGTATGTATGTATGTATGTATGTATGTCCGTCTGTCTATCTATCTCCCTCAGGTCATTTATACTCTATCTATTCATATCTGTCTGTCTATCTAACTTTTCATTTCATTTTATTCATATTCTATCTATCTATCTATCTATCTATCTATCTATCTATCTATCTATAATCTCTTTTTATCTATCTATCTCTGATATGTTTGCCTGTCTGTCTATCTACCTCAGTTCATTTATACTCCATCTACCTATACATATGTGTCTGTCTTTCTAACCTTATCTATCTATCTATCTATCTATCTATCTATCTATCTATCTATCTATCTATCTATCTATCTATCTATCTATCTTGATATACCCATGTACATAAAACACTAAATAAAATACATACAGTTATACACGTCTCCGTTGTACCGGTAATGCCGTAAATCATGAAAAATCTAATTATTATGATATAAAACATGAGTTGTGGCTAACATGTTTGCTATAGTTACTAGGGTGGCCGACGTTCGGGCCTATATAAACTAGCAGCACCGATATGTTTTTAGTTAGCCCAATGTATTTTGCCATACGTGACCAACGAACAAAGAAGCTTACTAATATTTAACTATTTTTTTCAACACGGATTATATCATAAAAAATTTCGTGAAACAAAACAAAACAAAAAAAAATGCCTAATATGAAATGATACAATATTATTTGTAACAAATAGATTTTTTCTGATTTTCATGAAAATAGCATCTTATCGTCAGTCATAGTGAAGTCCTATCAAGCTTTTATTATTTTACTAACACGTCACTTTGCAGCAAAGGTATTTTACGTGAAACATGTAGTACAGAGAGTTCATATTCGTAACTATTGTCTCAACCTACCCTGATGATGACTTAAGAATGTCGAAAGCTTGGACCATATTTCTAATATTTTTATGAAATTCCTACAATTTTGGACGTAATTTCCTCCTTGGCTGAGAAGGATTATTCGTAACTTAGAAAAGCTAATCAGTAAAAATCGACAAATAAATATCCGTTTTTTTTTAATATTTGCCTTAAAAAATTTTGGCCTAAATACATAGAACGCACACACACACACACACACACACACACACACACACACACACACACACACATATATATATATATATAATTATTTATTTGGTATTTTCAGGTGTTTTATATTAATTGATCATCTAACTGCAAAGTTAAAAGCAGATGCTTACTTGACGCAATATACAAATAAATGTAGGGTGTACTGAAGTGAATTAAAAAAACGATGGTATAACTACAAATCGACAAACTAGAAAGCATTAAAAATTCTACCAAACTAGCCAACCACTATAGAAATAAAAAAAAATAGCAAAGATTTCTGTGTAACTTGGAGCATATTAAAAAGTGTCAGACTATGCAACGGTGATGATATCTGCAGATTGTGCCAAGAAGAAAAGTTAGCCACAGTGTCATTTTCATAACGAGAAAGGTTCGTAAATGAAAGGTCTGAAGGGATGTCAGGATGTGAACACCTTAGAAAATACATTTTATGATCGCACAAACCCGGATGAAAGTTCCTGTTGAGCGTCCAAAAAAGCGTTAACTGATCAGTTAATATAAAACGCCTAACGATAACAAAAGGTTAAAACTAAGGTAGAAGTAGAATATATATATATATATATATATATATATATATATATGTATATATATTCTTCATTTGTAAACGAGTTATTACGTGACCTAGGTTTCTACTCTGAGTGGTGTCTTCAGGCGATTTGCAATAACCGATTCTACCGTTTTTTTTTTCAATTCAGTATTTAGATTAAAATATTTTTTTTTTTCAGTTCAATATTTAAATTAAAAACATCGTAGAAACCTAGGTCGCGTGATAATTCGTTTTCAAATGAAGAATATTCAAAATTTCCACAATATAATTGTATTGAACTCTTTTTTATACAAATGTGTACTGGTCTAATTTTATTATGATCAAAAACTAAGAAATTAAACTATATATATATATATATATATATATATATATATATATATATATATATAAGAGATCATAACAGACCTGTGAAGGAGTGTATAATCCAAAAGATTTCATTCAGTTAGTATAAATTACTAATTAGATGAAAATAGAGAGCTCGATGAATATTATCCAGAGTATTGTAAAATACTGAGAGGAAAACTCATCACATAGACGGTTATAACTCAGGATTTATTTCAACAATGTAAATTTACTTACATTGTCTCTTTCAGACCGTTGAAAAATAAATAAATTCGCTCAGATTCTGAAAGAGACCATTCAAGAAAATAAATCCTGAGTTATAACCGTCGAACCATCTATGTGTTCATTTTTCCTCTCAATATTTAATATTACATATATATTCAATGCAGATTAATGTTTTTCACTTAACTGAGAAATGTTGATTCAGATATACCAAATTCGAAGTTTCGTGAAGGTAACTTAATTAAGTGGCTCGTGCGTATATATTTTTAGTAAACATTTCATGCCGGATATTAAAGTTATTCTCACGACATTTTCTCTCACACACTCTCTCTCTCTCTCTCTCACACACACACTTTCTCTCTCTCTTCCCCCCTCACTCTCTCTCTTTTACTCTCTGTTTCTATCAAATAGACTATTCTTGTATAAGAAGCGCCTGGGGATACAGTTATTTATCACATATTTCATGAATTGGCCAACCGCATCTTGGTGCCCGAAGATAAGAGTTGTCCTTGCCTCTCCCGTTATAAGTTTCCGTAGAGACCATCAAGCGTACGAAAATCTGTTTTCTGATATTTCTGTTTGTCATCATGACCGTGGTCGCACCTGTTAGGGGGGGGGGGGTCCTAGCTATGGCTAAATAGTGAGCACCAAAAAATTACCAAACATATATTTATTAAAATACTAGCAGTATAGCCCGACGTTGCTCGGGTGTAATGGAAGCTTTAAAACTAATCCATGGTCCTGGAGCTCAGACTCTTTGGATGTTGGCACGAAAAACTAAAAAGTTTCCAGTTAAAGCGAAACCGTAGACTGAAAGAAAAATGAATGGATGTAAGTCAAATTTTGATTTCCTGGTATCGATTTATACATATATATATATATTATCGATTTTCTGAACTATTTTAAGAACTGCAACCTTGAAACTTCTGAATATTGTTTCTTATGTCTTTGTCTATGAGTGTATCAAATTTGATTAAAATCGGATCACTCCTTCTATATCTTGATTTTTTCGATTATCGATTTTTGATATTATCGGGGGTACCTCGACACAAATACTAGCTAAGAACACTCGCAGACGCTTATAGTACAACTGTCTAAATTTAAAATCCGTTCAGCCTTTTCGGAGCCTATAGGTAACGAATACACACACACACACACACACACAGAGTTCCATTTATAAATAAGTTTAGATTTACCAAAGACCACAAAAAAAAATTCGGCACGAAATGGTCTATAAAGTGTTGATATGCCGTTTAACAAACCAAATCAAATCTAATCTAACTTATCTGATTTCCAATGTTGAGAGTTGCACCTTGTTTTTCTGTTCCTAAGTTGCCGTATGTGCTGTGTATGAGTCGATGTTGTGTTTAAGACGAGTCTTAACGTTTAGCTTAAAAGCATTGTTTTTCGCATAAATTTAATACAGATTTTCATACTCATTTAGCAACAAACGAAACAAACAAAACTATAGAACTGATTGTATCTAAAACAGCTTGACGGGTGGGGGGTGTCTTCACATGAAAATCCTACAAGACTCTCTAAACTGAACGTTAGAAAATCTGACGTAGCGCGCACGAAACGGAACATATTTACGATTAATATAATCCGTAAAAGCGAGAAAACTTCTGATATTTTAACATCATTAGATAATTACCCGAGTATAGGTCGACCCCTTAACTTCATTATTTATTATTACACCATCTTTATCAGAATCCCGGAAAGATTACTGTTTTAACCTCAATAAACAATTACTTGCCTATAGGTTGACATTGCCTATAGGTTAACAATAACTGGTGGCCTGCTTGTAAGTCGACCTCTTAACTTCATTAATTATTATTACGACATCTTCTGAATGCCAGAAAGGTTGCTGCTTTAATCACAACATTGCCTAGAGGTTGACAATAAACGATTACTTGCCTATAGGTCGATCCCTTAACTTCATTATTTATTATTACGACATCTTCTGAATGCCAGAAAGGTTGCTGCTTTAATCACAACATTGCCTAGAGGTTGACAATAAACGATTACTTGCCTATAGGTCGATCCCTTAACTTCATTATTTATTATTAATCCATATTACTCTGAATGCCGGAAAGATTACTGTTTTAACCTCAATAAACAATTACTTGCTCATAGTTTGACACCAAAAATGCATTATTTATTATCACGCTATATTACGCAGAATGGAGGAATGAACTAGTAAAATAAGTTTCGACGGTTTTACACAGGTCAGGGGTCCTAAAATCAAGCAGGTACATTAATTTAAATACATGGTAAGTGTTCTAACAGTGGACGGAAAGTACGACACTAAGATCCGAAGGCCTACCGGGAAAGCCAAGGACGCATTCCAAAAGCTAAGGAGAGTATTAAGAGACAGGAACATTTTGTTGGAAACAAAGAAAAGAGTACTGGATTGTTATTTGTAAAAAGAAACAGGACGATTTCGCTACAAACAAAAAAGAGAGTACTGGATTGCTATGTGATGTCGGTTCTTAGATATGGCTGTGGATGCTGGAAAATATCATCAAAGATGAAAGAAAAAATTGAAGCAACTGAAATGTGGTTCTATAGAAGGATGCTGAGAAAACCATGGATCGAGCATATGAACAACGATGAGGTTTTGGAGACGATTCAAACGTATACTTAACATCAGGAAAAGACAGCTGAAGTCTCTGGGACATGTAATGAGAAAGGAGGACTTGGATAATCTTGTTCTCACAGGTTAGAGTTTTTTTTTTTTTTTTAATCATCTCACCCCAAGCAAGGCATTCCACTGCCACTATTACGCATGGGGCTACATAGGGGAAGGTAAAGAGAAGGGGTGGTTAGACATAGGGAATGTCAGGAGGAAGGAGACAGATGAGTAAGGATACCGAGGATGAGGGTTGGGCAGGTGGGAAGAGTGTTTGATAGAATGGGAGCAGGTTAGTGTGTTAGAAGGTGTCTATTGACCTTACATTTAAACTCCTGGAGATTGTAGCCGCTGGGGAAGCAATCGTGTGGAAGAGAATTCCACAGTCGGGAAGTGCGAGGAAAGAAACTGTTGGAGTAGAAGATACGGTTGCATTTTATCGGTTTCACTGAAAAAGGGTGGGATCTAGTTGCTAATCTAGTATCTCGTGCAAATTCGTATTTAGGGGGCACCAGTATCTAAGTTCATCAGAGCAGAAGCCGTGAAAGTATTTATAGAAGAGACACAGGGAAGCCACGTCGCGCCGGTGGGAGAGAGGCTGCAGGAGGTCTGCCAAGTCGGTATCTATCACATTACAGACCCTAAAAAAGAGTGAAAGAGGGACAGGGGAAAGATGGGCTTGAGCAAATGCATGTCAAAGCTGGGTTTAGGAGAGTTAACAGGAGAAAGAGTTTTAAGAGCTTCAAGGAATAGGGAGATTTGGAAGGCCATGATCACTTATGTCCTGAAGAAGAAACCATCAGTAAATATATTTCGAAACCTAAACATTATTTTATTTTATTACGCCATATGAGCCTGAAAAGCGGGAAAAAATAGCTAATTATTTTAAATACAACTATTTGAACCACATTAAACGAATCTCTATTTATAAAAGGCAATCTGTGAGTTTCTGTGTGACTGTAATCCTACATGTTTAAGCTACGCCATTCAAATTACTAAACAGGTAATTTTTTCAGGTAAGGTTAAAACCCTTGCAAAAAAATTTAGCGGTCAAACTATCGATGAAGTCGAATTATACACAAGTATTTACGATATTTATATATAGGCCGAGTCTTAAACTGTAATATATATTATGAAGCCCTATTATGTTCAAAGTGGGGGAGGATTCAGCAAAATCTTTTAAAATGCAATCATTACATCCACAGTAGAGAGTTAACCATTTGTAATTTGACCTTTAAATTGCATCGTTTATTATTACGCCATATTACCAGAAGGTTCTATAAAATATTTAGAATTCAAATATTAACCTCATTAATAATGATCCCTTCTATAGGTTGATCAGTAAACTTTATGCCAAATTACGCTGAAAGATGTGAGGATTCAGCAAAACTTTAAAATTCAACTATTTTAGCCTCTATAACTGTATTCTATAGATTACGCAAAGGTGTTTGATAAAGTACATCACAAAGATCTGTTAGAACAACTCAGCAACCTTAACATATTAGTCAGTCAGTTTAGTGCCATACGTGATACATGCTTGGGCAATCATGTTTCGAAAGAGACATGACTGACTGGGCAGATGATTATCCCGCAGTAGGTTGCCATTATTTTCTGCGGTAGACTGGTTGTCAGCCAAGGCTGTAAAACCCAATCTGTCATGTTATTTAACCCATAATTGGAGAGAAGAAACAGGTAAATACTTTTTTACAAGGGTGTTTGCGAGTAAGTTAACATATTAAATATTGTGGGGGAGTTACCCACTTAATAATGGACTCTTCGTTGCCTATATTAACCGAGAGTTAATTACTCTCGAGGACGTGTGCAGGAGTGAGAGAGACGCTCGTGAGGACTCTCGTGTGGAGTGAACAAGGGCGACAGAGACTCTGGTTCCCAGTACAACTTCAGTTCCGCGCAAGCTATTATTACTTGCTTCTTTGTATCTCTTTGTATTTGTTTGTATTTCTTCTTGACGTAATATATGTTCTTGAACCTACCACCTTGTTGACTTATTATTTTATGGTCATATACCGGGTTCATATCATTAAGCAAGCATATTAGAATAATCAAGAACCAATACTTTCATCAAACCGACCTCATACTTATAGAAAATGAACTTAGAATTTATACAAAAATAGAAAGGAGTTTATGACTATAATGTGTCTTTACACCGGCCTTATTCAACCTATACAGCGTGAAAATTGGATGTCCAACCAGGGTTCATTATTGGCGGCAAAGTAAGGTATGCAGAGGCTACAGACATGGGAAAAATTTACAAGAGCTAATAAAGAAAAAGGAGGAGAAAGGACTAAACATATAGTACAAGAAGACAGAGTGCATAGTTGTTAGCAAAAAGATGATTCCAAAATGCACATTACAAATCGGATATAAAAAAATCAAACAAATGCAAAAATTTAAATATCAGGCAAATATTATAAGAGAGGACGGAAATTGCAGCAGTGAAATTCGAAGAGGCATTAGGGCAGCTAAAGATGTATTCCCAAAGCTAAATATTAAGAGTCAGTCAGTTAAGTGCCTTACGTGATACACGCTTGGGCGATCATGTCTCAAAAGCGATATTACTGACTGGACAGAAGATTATCTCGCAGTAGGTTGCCATTCCTTTATGTGGTAGACTGGTTGCCAGCCAAGGCTAAAGAACCCAATCTGTCCTGTTATTTAAGCCATAACTTGAAGAAAGAGACAGATTAATACCTTTCCCCAGGGTATTTGCGCGTAAGTGAATTCAAGGAATTTAACTGGAATTCGAACTCGGCTCCCCGATTTGTCGTTCCGAGTCGATATCCACTGTACCACAATGCACATCAAAAACAAAACAAAACAAAAAAAAACCCAAAAAAAACCCCAAAAAAACAAAACTTCGAAGTACTGAACTGTTGCGTGATATGTGTCCTCGTATACAACAGTGAATGCTGGACAATCTCCTCAAAGATGGAGAAGAAACTTGAAGCAACAGAAATGTGATTATACAGAAGGATGCTAAAGATATGATGGACCGAGCTTGTTGGCAACAACGAGGTTTTAAAAAAACTGGAGAAAAAAAAGGAGCGTTATAGTTAACATAAAAAAAGACAACTGAAATTTCTAAGGCACATAATGGCGATGGAGGGCTTGGAAATCTGACATTTACAGAACAGATTGAAAGCTAAAGTGGCTGAGGAAAACAATATGTAATATGCTTAATGGGCTTGAGTAAAAAGATGGCGGAAAAGGGTTTATGAGAAATAGCAAAAAGATAAAGGCATATAAAGGTGAAGAAGAGACCATGACTAGTGGATAAGTCGACCCATTTATTTTATAAGAAACGTTATATCAGTCAGGATGTGCGTTGTAGTGCAGTGGATATCGACCCGGAATGACAATTCGGGTTGCCGAGTTTGAATTCCAGTTGAATTCATTGCATTCACTTACGCACAAGTAACATTGAGAAAAGTAATAATCGTCTCTTCTCTCCAGTTATGGAGTAAATAACAGGACAGATTGGGTTCTATAGCCTTGGCTGGCAACCACTCTGCCGCAGAAAGTAATGGCAACCTACTGAGGGATAATCTACCCAGTCAGTCATGTTTCTTTCGAGACATGGTCGCCTAAAGAACGTATGGTACTTAACTGACTATATCAGTCATCTTCTATTACTGTTTTACTTCAAGTTTTAATTGGAAAACAACAAAGGTAGATTTTTAAAAAAAATATTACAATGATTTTAGTTTTTTGATATATATATAAATCCTAAGATGGAATATTAAATATAAATTGAAAAGAATAAAGTAATCCTAGAAGTGATGGCTTCTTCCCAGAATTCTACCGCTAAAGAACGCATCTAAGGTGTCAATAAACTGTTTGCATGACGTTGGATCAGAGAAATAGCAGGTGTTATCAAAGGCCAATTTAAAATTGTAGGTTATCAGGAAGAAAGCAAGTCATTCTCTTATTTTGGTTGTCCTTCGGCCACTGGAACAGTGACACTTTGATCAGATAATGATGTTATCAATATATAAAGCAGTTCAATTTACTCCCATTATACACACTGACTCGGGATTGCGTGCGTACACAAACAAACATGCACACACATATATAAATACACAAGCAATATATATATATATAAACACATAATGAAGCAGACGGACCTACCTAGGTTTCACCTAAACCGATCGACAGGGTCAGCTTTCCATGACAATCCGTTTATATGAAACCTAGGTAGGTCTGTCTGGCTCATTAGGTGTTTATTTATTTCGCTCTACCTCTGTATTGAGCGCTTTCTGTTAGTTGATTACCTGTCTCGGGTTTTTTTATTTGGGCTTCATGCTGATCTCGGACCTAACCTTTTTGACTGACGTTCATGTACTAAGCGCTTTTTTTAAAACCAATTTTTCTTTCTTTCGATAGTTTTCGAGGAAGGTTTTTCAACACGAGTATAACTTTTCCAATCTCACTTATATATATATATATATATATGGTTGTCAATCCGTAAACGGTGAGGATAATTCAACAAGATTTCCTTAATATAAATTATTAATAGGTAAATATATATATATATATATATATATATATATAATTATTACTTTAAAACATGTGCAAACTACTGACTATTACAAAATTGTAGAAATTTTTGAAAAATCAATGTTTCATAAGTTAGTTAATAATGATGGTAATAAACGTTTTATTGAAAGAAATTTGAATGAACCATGTTTCCTTTGTCTGCAAGAGAAAATGGAAACTATAAAGTACATAAAAATGACATAGTAGTAAATCAAAGGCACGAAACTACAGTCAACTGTATACATATTAAAGAATTAAACTTACAATCCTGCCAGTATTACTAAATCAAAGGCACGAAACTACAGTCAATTGTATACATATAAAAAGAATTAAACTTACAATCCTGCCAGTATTACTAAATCACAGGCACGAAACTACAGTCAATTGTATACATATAAAAAGAATTAAACTTACAATCCTGCTAGTATTACAAAATCTAAGGCACGAAACTATAGTAATTATAAACATTTATTACTATCTTTGATAATTTACATTAACTATATGATCTCTCTTATTATGTCATCTTTTCTACCCTCTTGTTTTTAAATATGTTTTTAACTCATGCAAAAAATAAAAAGAGGTGGTGTTCATTTTTTTCTCAGTAAAATGTTTATTACCATCAATATTAACTACCTGATGAGACATTGTTCTTTCGATTTTGAAACAAAATGTACAATTTTGTAGTAGTTTGCAGTTTGTACATGTTCGAAAGTAATAAGTAAGAATAAATATTCATTGCTCCATTTTTATATTAAGCACTGTTTTAAATTAATGTTTTGAACATTGAAATTTTTTTTTCGTTCTTATTCATTTTGTATATATATATATATATATATATATATATATATATATATTAATGTTTTGAACGTTGTAATTATTTTTTCGTTCTTATTCATTTTGTACATGGGAGAGCAGGAGGTAAATTAGAATAAAAAGATGTTATTTATAAATTAAAGGTTTTGAAAAAATTAGAATTGAATAGATACTAATAAGGAGAGTAAATTTACTCAAAAGCCCCTTTAAATTCGAATAAAATGTTCTTCTTTTCTTCATCTCTTTCCTGGTTTCTATGAGAAAAGGTCAAGATATGAAGAAAGCAGAAAGGACATCTTTGGTACTAAAATAGATACATTAAATGTAATACAATATAGTGAGAAGCAATACATGTTAAAAAACAAATAAGAAATAAAATTAAAATTAGGTTAAAAGTAGGGTGACACTTTGATCATTTGGGAGAAAAAAGAAAAAAGAAAGAAAGAAAAAAGTAAGTATGTATTTCCTAAAATCTACTGGCCAAATTTCAAAGTGAATATTTATTCGGTTTAGTTAAAAGGAACACACACATGAATCTTATATCTTCCCACATACATAAATAGCAACCCGATGTTTTTGTATCTAAATTTAAATCATGTTCACAACCAACATCTAACATTGCCTGATGACGAGATTCTGTCTCGAAACATAAAACATTCTGTGTCGCAAAGTACTTTTAATTGATAATTATATGATTATATATATATATATATATATATATATATATATATATATATATATATAGTTAAGATCAAAGTGATATATACATATGCACAGACAGAAGCACTATATAGGGCACCCCGACCTAGTTTAATGGTTAGCAAGTTTGTCTTACTAGTACCTGTTACAACTGAGTAGTGGGTTCAATCCTTTGGGTACCCCATACTTCCGGCCTTGTGCCGCATCTAAGCGGCGCTCAGAAAATTAACAGACACGCGCTATATATCGAAAAAGTTTGAAGATGATGACTTTGTAGCATTACTTCAGAAAGACTCATGTCAGACGCAAGCTGAACTTGCAGAGACATTAAGAATTTCGAAACGCTTGAATTATTCAAAAGCAAAGACATTTTGTGCCGCATGAGTTGAAGCCGATATATGTCGAACGATGTTTTTGACACATGTGAAAAGCTACTTCAACTGCAGAAAGAAGGATAGTTTTTTTTTTGTAACGTATCTTGACCAGCGATAAAAAGTGGATACACTACGATAACTCTAGGCGTAGAAGATCGTAGGATAAGTCCAGCCACCGGACAGCAAAATCGATTACCCATAGTTCGAAACTTTTGCTCTGCATTTAGTGGGATCAGCTAGGTGTAGTTTATTATGAGCTGCACAACTGACTCCAACTGATACATCTGCGCCGAGCACTGAATAGAAAACGGTCGACACACGAGCAGAGACACAAGAAAGTTATCTTTCAACATGACAACTCTAGCCATGTTGCGAAACGGGTGAAAACCTATTGGGAAACGGTTAAATGGGAATTCCTACTTCATCCGTCATTTCATCAGATCTTGCCTCGTCCGATTGTCACTTGTTCCGATCGATGGCACATGACCTGGTTGTGCAGCACTTTCATTCTTATGAAGATGCTAAAAAATGGGTCAACTCGTGGTAATCATCAAAAGAAGTGTTGTTTGCTTTGCCAGGTTCACGGTCGACACGCTAACGGCCGTCACAGAGTACATGTTCCAGGCCCTTGAGGAGTCCGACAAGACTCGTGCTGTTTGTCTGAACATCTCCAAGGCTTTTGGCAGGGTTTTGGCACGCTGGCCTTCTATGCAAGCTACGAGGTTACGGTATTACGGGACGCTTGCTTGATATGATCTAATCTTTTCTAAATAACCACATAATGAAGGTCGTCTTGAATGGGCCTGCCTCCACATCCTATTGTACAAACGCAGGTGTCCCTCAGGGCACTAACCTAGGCCTGACGCTCTTCCTTATTTTCATAAATAATCTCCCAGACGAGATCAAGTGCCAAGTAAGCATCTACGCAGATGATACCACAATTTACTCCCGCATCAGTAAGAAATCCGACGTGGCGGACAAACATAATCTCGCTGCTGATCTTGAAAGGGATCTACATTCGTTGATGGATTAGGGTAAGAAGTGGCTTGTAAATTTCAGTGCGTCTAAGATCAAACTGCTGTCTGTCAATTATCACAGGCAACCTCTCCTGCCTCCCATAAGCATGGACCAAACGAGTCTCCCAGAGAGCAATACACTGCGCCTCCTCGGCGTTAGCCTCTCTTCCGAACTTAAGTTGAATCATTACATTGAGTCAATAGCTAATTCCACAACTAGGAAGGTTGGGTCACTGTGTCGGGCCAGAATGTTTTTTCCACTTGAATCCATCCTGCATACCTAAAAATCAACCATTCGTTCGTGCATGGAGTACTGCTGTCATACATAGTCAGGCGCCCCTGCTGTTCATCTCAGTGTTCTTGACAGGCTCCAAAGGAGAATCAGTCAAGTGATAGGTACCGACTTGGCGGCTCGACTCCAACCACTTCTCCACCGACGGGATGTGGCTTCCCTCTGTCTGTTCTATAAATAATTTCAACGAACTTAAGTCACTGGTGCCCCTGCAACAGGTGTTTACTCGTGCAACCAGACTGGCAACTGGGTCCCACCCATTCACAGTTAGATCAACCAAATGCAGACGACAATTCTACCCCTCAGCTTCTTTTCTCGCACTTCCCGCTTGTGGAACTCGCTTCCATATTCTTGCTTTCCTGACGGCTACAACCTACAAGAATTTAAATGCAATGTCAATACTCATCTCTTAACCTCTTGACTCTAGTTCTTTTTACACCACCCTGTATATCCTTTCCTTTCTCTCCACTTTTGCAACTGTCATCACATCTGTATTCCCACCCTTCTCTTGTTTCTTTCTAACTGATTCGTTTTTCTCTTTACTCTCCTTCTATCTAATCTTTTTACACTTTTATAGCCCCCTTGCTCGGGGTGATACGATTAAAAAAGAAAAAAAAAGTAGGTTGAACAAAAACAAGTGTGACTGAGCTGGCGTCTGCAAAGGGGATTAGCTAGCCACACTGGTAGACGGGTATCCTTGATTACGAGTAGTCAGTCATTAATTAATTATTATATATATATATATATATATATATATATATATATAGAGAGAGAGAGAGAGAGAGAGAGAGAGAAAGAGAGAGAAAAAAAGAGAGAGAGATGAATAGATTGATGTACGAAGAATGAGATAGATAGACTGAGATAGCTAAACATGAACTAAGATATATATATATATATATAATACGGACATAGATATTCACACCGCATGTAGGCTGTCAATTTTACACCTTAAGCTCTCACCAAATTCATTTAAACCTATCACAATTTGGCTTTGATATCTAGATGTACATTGTTTATATTTGCAAACGTGCTATGTTTGATACTGAACACTGACCCCAATATCTTTATTTATATATATATATATGTATGTATGTATGTATGTATGTATGTATACGCAATGACAGAAGAAAAAACTCAATATTGCACCAATGAAAGTCGCATATATTATTCTTAACTTTACTGTTTAAAGGAAAATAATCCGGAAAAGTAAGAAACATTATTTTTTAGTTTTTACAGTGATTTTCTTTATGCGATATCATCACGAGTCAATCGAGGTAGAGGAAAAGGCCTTAGAAGGAAACGTGTACCCAATCCTAAACAAGAAACAATTGATAAACCTCTTCTCCTGTCCCATGAGAGCACCGAATAAGTTATCATTGGACGACTAATATATTTTCTATACAAGTCGGATACCGTCGGTTTGCTGCTATCTTAAACTGAACTCGGATTGTCACTAACAGAAACGATGAAATATATTAAAAGTTTCCAAGATTGGGAAGATATAAGATCAAAATAGATTATTTCCTCGATGTGGTTGAATATAAGCAAGAGAATTCATAGCGAGAATATACTGCTGGAGTGCACTGGGTTGGAGTTCATTCTGATTTTGTTCCGAAATCATGCCCGAGTCCAGTGTCATCATCTGAGAAATTTATTGGCGGAGGCATTGTTAATATTTCCGCAGTCGTAGTTGTATTAATGTATTATATATTGACACTATCATCATCATCATCATCTGTAATTCGAAGGTGGCTGTGCAACTGAATACTTGACTAACTTTCTCCGCATGTCTAGGTTGCATGCCAATGTCCGATCTCCTGTGAAGGATCTTCCATTCCACTCACTGACGTTTGTAGCCTCTCCATCTTTTGTAGAAATTTGTACTTTGCAGGAGATAGTCGCAGCCGTTCTGGCTCTTTTCCCACATTTGAAAATGTTTCTGCGCCATTCCCCGAGGGTTATATTTTCCAAACCTTCCTTCCTCATTATATGTTCAAGGAATTTCAGCCAACACTTCTGGATTTTTGAGGATAAGTGTTTTTTTTCCTGATGCCATTGTGGTTAAAACAATCTGTTGCTTACTCGCCCCGTACATGGAATCCTCATTATGCTTCTGTAGTACAACATTTTTACTCTCCTTAGTTTTCACTAAATCCTTGAAGAGATTGTCCGGTATTCGCTATCATATAGGAGAATGAATAATACATAGCAATCCAGCACTCTTTTCTTTATGCCTAACGAACTTTTCTCCATTTCCTGGAACCTTTTATAGATATAATATATTCATAGCTAATTGGCACGTGCTGCAAAAAGTGACAACAAAATATTTATATCGCTGTCTAAAAGGACGGCAACATATATATTGATGCAACTATTATTGAGAAAAATACATTAAGACATAAGAAAAAAATTCAAACTCCCTCTGCGTGACAGGAGGGAAATTATATATATATATATATATATATATATATATATAATTAAGAATTAAAAGTACATTGCGACACGGAAATTTCTATGTTTCTAAATAGAATCTCGTCATAAGGCTATGTTGGATGTTAATTGTGAAAATGATTTAAAATGTAAATCATTTTCACAACCAATATCCAGCATTGCCTGATGGTGAGATTCTATCTAGAAACATAGAACTTTCCGTGTCGCAATGTACTTTTAATTCATAATTACATGATTATATTATGCCCTACAATATTTATTGTACTGAGCACTCTTCATAAAAAAAGGTACAAGGGAACTCAAAATCGTTAAAACTTCATTCTCTTCATCTGCATATATATATATATATATATATATATATATATATATATATATTTATGGATATATATATATATATATATATATTATTTACTACTCGATAACATAATTATTGCAAAAATATGAAAGTAATCAGGCGCTGTTAAAAAGCAAACACGCGCAAAGAGCTTTCGTAACAAATAATAAAGTTTAATAACTGGTAGTTTAATAACTAGTAACGGTACTGCCTCACTATTGACACTTTTTCCATGAGCGTAAGAGGAGGGATATATATATATATATATATATATATATATAACTATCCTTATTACAATAGAGAGCATATTTTATTATGAAATCATTTTTCACAATAAGAGAAAAATTTCACGATATATGTTTTCAGGTATCATAAAAGTTTGATAAGTGTCAATGTTTATTCTATGAGCAAAATAATTCCAACAAAAATTTTTATTTTTTGAAAAGTCCAAAAGGCTTTGGAAACATATATATAATTGTAACATATCGCATATTTCTGATCAAATTATTATTTTATTATCTTATATATTAATATGACTTCCTTGACATTCTAGAACCTTCATTCATCATTCAACCATTGATTTTGTAAACTTTTTATTGTCATTCAATTTTATGTGTTACTTTTGGTATGTCATTAATTGCTTTCTGAAACATAGAAACATAGCATGAATAAAACTATTAATATCATTGAATACACTTTAATAATAATATATTATTATTTAACAAAATATAGTTGCCACCTCTTGTACGGTTTTCGTAATTTTTAAATTGTTTGTAGACTTTGTGGATATCTCCCGGCTTGTTTGTTTAGAGGCATATAAACTCCTTATGGGACATTTAAGGCCGAAATTTAATTTTTTTTTTAAGAGCATTAGTAATTGAAAAATGCATTTTTTATACAAATATCTATTGCTGGTAATATTTTTTGCTATGAAAACGTATTTCTGGTAATATTAATATAATTATTTTATACTTTCATATAGGCTTGCGTATTTTGACTCCAGTTTCGGATTAACTACTTGTCCATAGATTGATCTAAACAAATTTACCTTTTTAGCATTGTTCAACAAAACATGTATTAAAGTGGGGTTGCTTCCCAGTTACATGTAAATATAAATTAATGAATATGTGTTTGTGTTAGCATTCAAATCATAACTGACCTAATTAATGATAAGAATAATTATTTTCCTTTTACTAGTTCAACATTATCAACCACACTTGACCATTGCCTTTTTCATATTTATCAATACTTTGAAAAGCGATCAAAGTTTAGTTGTATTTTTATTTTTCTTGTTAAAAATCCCCACCAAATAACTGCTCTTCGAACTCACCCCAACTTCAAATACGCATCTGTATTAAAACCACATCTACAAATTTCACTTAAAAAATGAAAAAAGAAAAAAGAAAATATGGACGAAATTGTTTGAATAGCATCGTAAACCAACATAAATTATTCGAATTACGGAAAGCATATACGAATCTTCTGGATGTGGTTAATAACCTCTCTTCGTAACTTTCTCTATTTTTTAGCTCTGAGTAATACTTCACTTTTTATCACTCCACCCCAACTCCTTCTTTTCCATCCATTACATAAGCTCGTTAGCTAGGATATTGGGTGTTTCTCTCTGTCCCACCCTAAAATATGTTCTGTCAGTGTCAAATTGCCAAACCCTCTTTGATTCTTCTTCTTCTTCTACGTACCATGCACTTTAAGACGTAGGCGATCATTGTCTTCGAAAATATCTCCCTGTCACTTGTCGCTCTCAACACACCTTCTCCGCTGTCAATCTGCTCAAGCATTGGTTTTCCCTATCTTTCTTTAACTCTATCTATCCCGAGAATATCAGATTCTCCAAGCCCTCTTTCCTCATTACATGTTCTAGAAATTTCAATTGTCTTTTGCTAGTGTGAACCCTTTAGTGCCCAAAGTTATTTAATAATAAATATATAAAAAATTTCAGTGCATTATTTTAAGAAAAAAATTAGTTTTGTTCTTATTTTAGGTCCATACTTATAGAGCATGGGATATTTGGGCAAAATATTTTTCATACATTTTCTTGGCTTTATAGGACAGTTAGAGCATTCATAGATACTATATACAAATATGAGTTAGATATAAGTACTACTTATCAAAAACGTTTTTGCCTTAATGAATTTCACTCTACCCTGAAAACTGAGACATCAGTGTTGCCAATATACATCAGACAGTAGGTGATATATTTGAAAGACACTTCATTTGTTAAGACTAACCAAAGATATATCTGAAAACTGCAGAAATTTCTGAAATAGGGTAATTTTTATTTCTGGTCCTAAAAAAGGACCATGGGCACTAATGGGCTAGCACATTTTAATTGTTTCTAACGAAACTTCCCTTGCTTTGCTTTTAGAAAGTGTTCTTCCTATGCACCTTCGGATTTTAATGTCACATTTTCTGTCGTTTGTTACGAAAATTCCCCAGATATATAAATTTTGTAGAATGTTACTGTGGGGAGTAATCTTTGCGTAAGAAAGAACAAATAGGAGTACAGAGCTAAGGTAGATTTTGCAAGGCAACGGAAACTGAATCTTAAATAGGAAAAGAAGGATGAAATTCTACTCCTGTTTAAATGACCGGGGAGAAGTGGAAAAAAGGCAAAGCTATAGTTAGCAAATAACATTTCAAAGTTCAGGCACGTACGTTACGTGTACAGCGCTAAAGCAGACATTAGAATAAACTGGAAACCTTATCCTAAACAGCAAACAAACGATCTAATTCTACTCAACATTTAAAAGAGCAGGAAGGAGTCTGAACCGGACGATAAGCAAACATATCTACTCCTACTAATAGGTGAATCTATCTACTCATGCAATGTAACAAGCACACACACATATACAATTATATATTTATTCATGTATTCATCAACGGTCTCAACGAGGCAATTGTCAAAATGTTTCTTTACACTGCTGAA
>JBBBDQ010000395.1:2025000-2037500 GCA_037127315.1 Ascarosepion bandense
GTATGCATCCGGATATTATTTCCGATCTTTCATTTAGTCATTTTTTTGTTCTGCCAATATTGTAGTTCATAATTCCTTTTGGCACAATCTGCAGATATCACTGTTGCTCTAAGTTTTGGTTTTTCTCAATATAATCCAGCTTACATCGGTATTTGTGTTATTTTTTTCTTATAATTTACATACATAGTTGACTAGTTTCGTACAGGTTATAAAGGTTTTTAGCCTGAATGATGATTTGTGGTTATACAACTTTTTTTTTAAAATTACATTCAGTAAATCGACATATATTTTGCTTTGTCCATTTATATCTTGTATTTCTGCTTTGTAAATAAGCACTTCGGTTTTAAAAACTCCAACAAGTGGACATTTAATGTTATCACTACATTTAGATTTTTCGTTATTAATGATATCTTGCTGCACGTTGTCTTTAAAATTCCTGCCGTTTTGTTGTTTTATTGTAATTTTCTAACTTAAAAGTACAAATACCAGGCTAGCGTAATTAGCTGATCTTCTGCATGTTAAATTTTTTTTTTTAGTTAAATGTGTAATAAGCATTTTTTAATACACCTAATTACTGGACTGTTGTGGTACAGTGGACAGCGAACGTTGTGCGTTGTGGTGCAGTGGATGTCGACTCGGAACGACAAATTGGGGTGCTGAGTTCAAATTTCAGTTGAATTCCTTACATTCACTTACGCACAAATACCCTTAGAAAAGGTATTAATCCGTCTCTTCCCTCCAGTTATGGGTTAAATAATAAGACAGATTGTGTTCTATGGCCTTGGCTGGCAACCAGTCTACTGCAGAAAGCAATGGCAACCTACTGCGGGATAATGTTCTGCCCAGTCAGTCATGTCTCTTTGGAGACATGATCGCCCAAAGCGTGTTTCACGTATGGCACTTAACCGACTGACTGATTACTGGACTAATTTGACCGACTAATAATTGTTTAATAATCACACACATACAAACAAACACACACACACACACATATATACAGTAATATTTTTTGTTATAAGTGTTTATAATAAAAATATAGGGAACTGCAACACAGGTGCCGTTGTGTTTTGGCATTAATTTATTAGCACTGCGTAAGGCAGTGAAATATCTTTTATGTTATGAATCATTATATATAGAAAATTTTAAAATAGCACAGTTGTTACCATATCCAGTCAACTAAGTTGGAAGGGGCTGTCGCGTAAATCAGGTGGGTTAGGTTCGATTAACCAATAAAAAAAGTGCATGGTAGATAGGGTGAATAACATTATTAGTGTAGTAGAGAAATAAGATGGCATTAAAAGCCAGACATTTAGTGTCAGTTATGAAACTTTAGGATGCATACATTTGTATCCTAACATGTCTGCAATGGTGTCGAATGTGTTCGTGAAAATTTTTTAAAAGTTATTATTACTGAAAGTGATGGAGTTGTTATAATAACAGAAATGAGTTAAAATATTATGTACATCAACCTTACAAGGTCGACCTACCAGTTGATATATCAGTTAACTGAAACAAATTATCAGGAGATAGGAGAATCAATATATTTACGCAAGGGGGTAGATTATAGATTATGGGATCTAGTTATATTATAGTGGAAAATAAATCAACTATACTTTAGGGTATATATTAAAGGGTGAGGACAAATGAAAGTTATTTCGTTACGTTTGTTTAACATGTTTAATTTCGGGAATTTAAGAATTTGAAAAATTTCCTGCAAGCATAGAAAATATGCCTCAAGTAAAAATTCTAGTATTTTTTGAAATTTTCCATTTAAGGGTAGAGGTTTTATTGACTTCTTAAATAGTATGTGGAAAGTGATTTGCTATTGCGGTACGTCTTATATATGTGCTGATAGTAGGCAGTTTTAAATGGGTTCTTGGTACAACCGATATAGAAAAAATTAATGTAGGATTTTCTATGGTAGAAATAGCGCATAGGTAGAATATGGAATCAGACATTTCTTTTGTAATGGACACTAAATCGGTTTTTGACAATTGTAAATATTGGTATTGATTTCATTAATTTTTTAGGATATTGTTGTTTCGTTTGTTGGTATAAATTCTATTAGTATATTTTTTGACGATCTTCTCAAGGTTATCCATACAACTATAACTTAATTTAAAAGTTTTTCTGTTAAAAATTTTGCTAGGAGGATTATTTTTAGGAAAATGTTTCTAAACTAATTGGAGGAATTTATGCCCTAACTTAGTACTAATCATTTGGTTAAATAGAGGTGAGTAACAAATTATTTTTCTATTTGTATTATTATTGTGTTTTTTGTAGTTAATGTCAGGGAACTTGCAACTGCTGTTTTTGTGGGCAGTGTCATAAATTTGCTGTATCTGTAAAATATATATTCAATGGAGGAGTTATTACTAATTCTGTTTTTACAGGAGAGGGGTATGTGTTTGATGGTGATTAGTTTTAGGGTGTATATATATATATATATATATATATATATATATATATATATATATAATTGGAGGTAGTTTTAAGTAGTGTAAGTCATATCGACTAGAACAAGTTTTTCATCTAGAAAGTCTACTTTTTTATATTAGTTTTTATAGCTACCTCAAGATTTAGACTTTTCAATTTCCTATGTATTAATTTCCTAATTTTGTTAGTTTTAATATTTGTGAATATTTTTCAACCATAAGACCATCATCTCTGTGCAATTCAATGTCTTCAAAATTGATATCATTATACGCCGTAAGGTTCTGCAAAATAAATAAATAAATAAATAAATAGACCAACAAAGTCGGGGGCCATCAGCGTCTATAGATCTCGTAGTGATGTCAAACATATCCTCAAGTTTTTTGTTTTTTTTTACTGTTCATTATGGTGGATGTGTATGGATCGTTTTGCATTCACAGTGATTATCCGTTCCTTATTTGTTTCGTCGGAATAATTCATGGCAATTTTAAAGCCAAAGTGAATTGGTCTTTAGAGATAGAAGCGTAATAATTCATGATGTCAAAAACAGTAAACGAACAATTGGTTTTATTATTTATGCAGTTAAACCAGTAGGTGAAATCATTGGTGATAATTCATAGACTTAATTCGAGGCGTGCTTTTATTTATAAGTTGATTATATCGAGGACAGTTTTGCAGTTTTTGCCGATTTCAGGTTGTGTTTGGTTGATAATATTGATGGGGTAGTTAATTTCGTAGTCTGGTTTATGGTCTTTAGTGGTGATGTAGGATTCAACAGGTAGTTTACTAACTCTATCAGCTATTTTTTATATATCTGTAATGTATTGTTATATTAATGTCTTCAACTAAATTATGTTATCTACTTTTTAGTAATTTTTGGTAAATTTTTCGTAATTAATGAAATACAGTTGTGAGAAGTAGTATTGCCGTTAATAGGTGTTTTGCCGGAATTCACGAAAAATTATCAGATTAATGGTCACGTTCTTCACAATAATATCGAGATGTTTCTGTAAATGTTTTTTGTGTGTGTAAAAGAGGAAGGTATTTATGATTTTAAATAAATCATTTTCAAAACCCAAAAGCCTTTCTATGAAAGGTTCTGCTTTAATCTTTTAAAACCAGGATTATACTTATCGTTCATGGGGATGGAGGGAGAAATATATATATATATATATATATATATATATATATATATATAATGAATGACCAGTCGAAGCTAATCTCTATTGGAGACGCTGGCTCAGGAACACTTGTATTTTATACTTCAGCTATGCTGAGCGGACCATGGTTACTGTTTTCGAGAGAAAGTGCGTTATCTGCTCTGAACACAACAATCTGAGTAAGCCCAAGACGATCAAACCCTCGGTCACGATGACTTGTCACTTCGAACTAGCACAACCATCGACGGTCCCTCAAAGCGAGCTGTCTACACAAATTCATTCACAAGGCTTGAGTCAATCCATGGAATAATTTTCAAGCACTTTCCAAATGTGCACACTGGGCTCGTCTCCTCCAGGCTGATTACATCAAGAAGTCAACTTTCTGAAAAACTAGCCATGAGATTCGAACCCGGGCTTCATACGTAGAAAGCGAACTATATATATATGAGTCTGTTTGTGTGTGTTTATGTGTGTGTGTGTGTGTGTGTGTGTGTGTGTGCCACTTGAGGATTACGTTTAAGTATGAAACAGACTGTCACTACTCAGTTTTGAATAATTCATGAAGTTTTTAGAAGTTTCGATATATGATATTGTTGTGGAGTAGTTTTCGCACTGAAGATTATAATCGTGCTATGTCGGTTGCTAATCGACTTAACGCGCCCAAAATTTTAGGAACCTGGTAATCTTTCACTATAAGCTGACTCCTTAGCATTCGGCTAACTGCCGATTAATATAAACTGATTTAGTCCAACTATGTCCAAATTGGAACTAACTAGTAGTTCTACTGAACACCAATAGAACTCTAACGAACTCTCTAGAACTTCTAAGAACTCCTAAGACCTTCCCAAGAACTTCTAGAGTTAACTTCCTGTTAACTCTTATCAATATAGGAGGGAGAGTTCATTATCTGAGGAACAGGTGTGTTTCACCATAACAGATATTCATAGTTATAGATTTTTTCTAAAAACTGATGGAATCCAAGAACAAGAACACGAAAAGAATGGTTATGATGAGAATAGAGTTTATACAAAATTAATTACCTCTCCCCAAATCAAATATTCAAGTTAACCTCACATATATATAATATATCTCATATATTATATATGTAAAATTTTATATCTATAATATATATAATCATTACGTATTTTTCAGTAATATATATCTAATCTAAACTGATTTATAAATGGAACTTTGTCTCTGTGTGTCTGCGTGTGTGCGTCCGTTACCTATAGAGTCCGAAACGGCTGAACCGATTTTCTTGAAAATTTACACAGTTGTACTATAAGCGTCTACGAGTGTTCTTAGTTGGGATTTATGTCGAGGTACTCCCGATAAATATCGAAAATCGACAATCCAAAAATTCGGGTTATAGAAGAAGTGGTCCGATTTTAATCAATTTGATACTCTCATAGACAAAGACATAAGAAACTATATTGAGATGTTTCAAGGTTGCAGTTCTTAAAATAGTGCAGAAATTGATAATATATATATATATATATATATATATATATATATATATATATATCAGGCAAGATGTTTGTGTGTGTGTCTGTTTATCGGCCTGTATGTTTGCATTTTTTCACCCCTTATATCTTAGTTTTTGCTTCGGGTTTGACTCTAAGTAGGTATAATTGTAATTCTTAGTCTCAGCCATGATACCATTTATCAGAGGACTTATTTAGCCTTCAAAATTCAGTTTACGATGGAAAAACGTATTTGATATCGATACCACGAAATCAAAATTTGACTTACATCCATTCATTTTTAATTCAGTCTACGGTTTCGCATTAACTGGAAACAGCTACTGCCTTTTAGTATTTTGTGCCAACGTCCAAAGTGTCTGAGTTCCAGGACCATGGATTAGTTTTAAAGCTTTCATTACACACGCGTAACGCCGGGCTATACTGCTAGTATATATATATATATATATATATATATATATATATATATATATATATATATATGTATTAGGTATATATATACACAAAACATATACAATATTAGAGTAGAATTGTGTCATGTTGCGCTTTTCCTCACATACAGTGTCTAACTGACCTTACAATATTGTGCAGTTGATAAAGAAAAACAAACAACGTGGATACATGAAATTAAATATCTAAATAACGGAGATAATTTATCCATAGTACTTTGTGTGTATGTAGGTAAGTTATATATATATATATATGTATTTGTATATATATATATATGTATTTTTATATATATATGTATTTGTTTATATATATATGTATGTATTTGTATATATATATATATATATATATATATATATATATATATATATGTATTTGTAGTCATCCGCAGACAGATCTGTTTCGCTGTATCACAGCTCATCAGTACGGTTAGACTTCGATTGCTTCTAACCCAGGATTGAAAGTCGACCGAAGTGGCGTCATGGGCTCACGGTAGAAGAAGGCAGATGTAATTGTATATATATATATATATATATATATATATATATGTATATATATATATATATATATATATATATATATATATATATATATATGAGTGTGTGTGTGTAAATGTATTTGTATATATTGGCTCTGTATTTTTAATACATTAAGCTCTCTGCCTGCATCACTTTTTAATATTAAAATTTTTTTAATATTAATTAGGATCAGGTTCTTGGAATTTACCTTCCTACTCTTCCACTTCGGATTAAGGAAAAACAAAATATATATAGATCTGTATATATATATATATATATATATATATATATATATGTATTTGTATATATATATATATATAATGAATGAGATGGAGAGAGCGCAGAATGTGTGGCAAGCTGACAGAGACAGAAAGAAAATTACTTTTATACAAAAAAGAAAGAAAAATATCAGTGAACATTATTATAAAAGAAGAAAGAAAAGAAATACAGAAAGTGAGAGTAAAAAGAAAACAAATAAGAAAACCGTTTTTAAAAAATGAAAAAAACAAAAGTGAAATGAAAGAGGAATTAAAAAAGAATAGCATAAAAAGAAATAAAAAAAAGGAACGAAGGAATAATAAACGACGAAAGAAAAATATAGGAAGTGAAAGAAAAAAAGTAATGCATGATGGAAGAAAGTTTGTTAAAGAACGAAAGGAAAGATAAAAAGTGAAAAAGATAAGAATTAAAAAGAAATAAAATAAAAAACTGGAAAAAGGAGAAAAAGATTTGAAAGAAAGAAGGAAGTATGAAGCGAGAGAAAACCCCTTTCTAAAGAATTTCTTCTCATAAATCATTGAATATATAAAGAAGCTTTTATGTTTTACCAAATGGGTTTTGGCTTAAGAAGAACCGTAAAACGTAAACACATCCGATTCCAACTTTATGTCGAGATACGAATTTGTTTGTAGCCATACTAGTATAACAACCGAATACGACACCAAATTTCAAGAACAAAGAAGAATGAAAAAGAAAAGAATAAAAAATTTTAAATTATATTTACGAGAATAAGACTAGAATAATGTAAAAAACAATATATATATATATATATATATATATATATCCGGACTTTGTATTCTCATATCACTAATAAAATTTTACCTCAATTTGCCGCCATATTTTTAAATATATTTTCAAGGAATCTGATGTTTTGCTTATTTTCTTAGAACACACACACACACACACACACACACACACACACACACACACACACACACACACACAACGTTTTTTGGTGTTCTCAAATTATCGTTAGCGATTGATTTTTTTAGGTTGCTGCCAAGTTAAACTGGGAAGAATCGAAAAAATTAAAAATACGCAATGTGTATGTGCGTGTATTTCGAATAAGTACACCTTTTGTTACTTTTTAACTTTAGTTTTACCAAGCACAAAGACGCTAGTGTTGAGCATCCAAATGATGGAAGAATTCCCAGCAACCGTAATAGGCCCTCAAGCCAAACTTGCAAATCAATGTGTAAAAGCGACACACAGACAAAAGCTTCTACTACAATGACTGTAAGAAAGCTTATCTTCGTCTGGCGCATTCACTCTTTCAATCCGATATCAAAATTCCTATATTTAGCGGCTTGTAGAACGTACCTTTTTTACTCGCCTCAAAATGACTTAATATTGCCCAAATCTTTTGTGCGAAGTTTGATGCCCCCCGTTGGCTAATTATACCACCGAAGGCTTACTCATGGTCACGATCTCGTATCCCGTAAACCCTGGGAGTCGTACGGTCACCACATGTACAGCAGTCGTAGCAGCCGTGATGTGATTTGGGTAAGGTAGCCTGAGTGAGCCTAAACCTCTCTAGATTACTTTGTAATGTATTTCTTCTACTCGACTGTTTTCAAGCCAAGGCTATTTGTACATGGCTGGGATGTTGAAAAAGAAACGGATTCTTACCCTTTCCAAGGGTTATTATCTCGTAACTGAAATATAACGAACTCGAAAGGAATTTGAACTCAGCTTATTCTAACACGTTACCCATTGCACCATCACACATCCACAACTATAGTTAGTTTTATCTATCCATATTAAAAATATGAAATATTACTCAAATGTTATTATTACCTATGCTGTTATTGAGAATTCAACAAAATTATGGTAATCGTAATATGAACCGTTTCCATATAAGGAAACATTTGAAATTCATTGACCGACAAATAAGTATTGCTTTCAGTTGAAATCTTTTCCTTAAATCATTATTTTTGGGAAACAGGATTTTCACGGTCAGTAGATGTTATTGCTCTCTCAGGTGTTGATGGGGGAGGTTATTTCCTAACATTTTCTTGGAAATAGTGCGGAATGTTAAGTTACACACAAAATATTTATCCTGACATTTTTTTTTTGAGAAGTGCATAAAAATAATCAAAATCTAAATGTACACGATATTTTGAGAGATTTCGATAAAATTAGCGTGAACCCCAGTTAAGAACAGCAGCACGTCGAGTAACCCAACCGGAATGGACCGTCTTCGACTGTGGATGCCCTCAAGCAGCTTAATATCACCCTCAAGTCATCTTGGTTATCTTATTCGTAAAACAATAATAATAAGCCTAATATTGATAAAGTTAATACTCATCGATGGTTACATGCACTTGGATTAAAGTCTTAAACTGAAGGCTTTATTCTTGCAGCGCAAGACCAAAGTCTTTTCACTAGGAACTCTCAGGCAATTATTAACATAATAATGTGGATACAAAATGCAGGTTCTGTAATAAATACCAAGAAACAATAGACCATCTAACCTCAAGATATTCTGTACTAGTCTCAAATGAATATATATATCGTCACGATAGAGTGGGGCAATATTGGACAATGTGCAAACACTATGGAAAATATGTAAGCAAACACTGGTATAAACATCAACCAGCACCGGTTACAGAAACAGAAAGTGCCACCATTCTATGGAATTACACCATCTACACAGACAGAAAAATTGAAGCAAATAGGCCGGACATTATTGTTAAAAACCAGAAAAATAAAAACTTGCCTATTAATTGATATGGCTTGTCCAGCGGATTGAAACATAGCAACCAAGGAATTCGAAAAACTGTCCAAGTATAAGGACCTGGAAATTGAAATAGAAAAAATGTGGAAATTCAAAACAAGAATCGTGACAGTGAGGGTAGATGCACTTGGAATGATAAAAAATGGAACTAAGCAACACATTAAAAGAATCCCTGGAAACACCAGCCTAAGAGATATACAAAAAATTGTTTTGTTAAGTACAGCCCACACACTAAGGAGAATTTTGTCTAGGTAACGCTAGGAATTTTAGGGAGATATAAAAAAACATGAAATGGAATCATAACAACACCCCACGACCTGGCTTATGTCTTCCCGCAGACTTGATTGGTAGTGCGACCACAGCAGAAATCGAAATTATTCATATTTTTTGCCGCAATAATTGGTTCTTGGCTTCTGTTTTGCTTTTCTATAGAATCTACTAAATTTAAATCTTGTTTGTATTTACTGCCTTCTTTCATTATTGAATATTTTTCTTTCTGTTTTCATGTTATTTAACTAATTGTATCATCCAGTCCTTTGTTTTTTTGTATATATGTTAGTAAGCCAATAGTTGTTTTCTTGTATGACAATTTTAGCTGAATAAAACCTCTTCCACCTTCTTTGCGGGGTATGTATAGACAGTCTACATCAGCCTTTGGATGATGCTTTTTATGCTTAGAAAGAAGCTTTCTTGTCTGAGAATCTATTCGTCTGATGTCCTGATAATGCCAAGGAGAAAAATTATAGAACTGCGATTGACAAGAATCCAGTAAAAAGAAAAGCCTACCCCCTCTACATGTTACAGATGTGGTGGATGGCATTGGCGTAAGATTGCTTTTACAAATATGAACATTGCTGAGAGTGTGGTAAGAGGGGCCACAAAGCATCGGTATGTAGAAATAAAAATAAACCTAGTAGAGTAAGATCTGCTAGAGTGGAAAATAATAATGAAAACACCAGAAGATACGTTAAAATGGAAATTCTGAATAAGAAAATAAAATTGCAACTGGATTCGGGATCAGACATTACATTAATAAACCAACAAACATGGCGAACGTTAAACAATCCGACCATATTACACATTAAAAAATCGCAAAATCAATAACAAAATATTACCCGGACTTAATTCTTGTATATATTTGTCTCCTACAAACAAGTATTCCTGAATCTACTAGCCGTGTACAGGTTGTATATCTTTTGTTCAATATAGTTACATTTTTCCTTTCATATCTGTTTCGTGTTATTCTTATATTGTCTGATTTTCCAAAAAGAATCCACATCAGTTTTCTACAATTGCTGAAGTACATTTGTAATGTTTTGTAATATACTAATAATTTTCTTCAAACATTATTACCTTAAAGGCATTAAAAATATTTTCCGTGGATATGTCGCATTTTATGCCGTCACATTGCCGTAATATTTTCAAATTTCATTAGATAGATAGATAGATAGATAGATAGATAGATAGATAGATAGATAGATAGATAGATAGGCACAGGCTGAAATAGATAGATAGATAGATAGATAGATAGATAGATAGATAGATAGATAGATAGATAGATAGATATGAATATAAGAGAATTCAGAATATGGTAAATATGACGTTAGGTATACTGATGAACGGACAGCGATACAAACAGCGTAAAGTATTTATGAGTAAAGTACATAGATATGTACAGATCAAGATAGATAGATAGATAGATAGATAGATAGATAGATAGATAGATAGATATGAATATAAGAGAATTCAGAATATGGTAAATATGACGTTAGGTATACTGATGAACGGACAGTGATACAAACAGCGTAAAGTATTTATGAGTAAAGTACATAGATATGTACAGATCAAGATAGATAGATAGATGGATGGATAGATAGATAGATAGATAGATAGATAGATAGATAGATAGATAGATAGATAGGCACAGGCTGAAATAGATAGATAGATAGATAGATAGATAGATAGATAGATAGATAGATAGATAGATAGATATGAATATAAGAGAATTCAGAATATGGTAAATATGACGTTAGGTATACTGATGAACGGACAGCGATACAAGCAGAGTAATGTATTTATGAGTAAAGTACATAGATATGTACAGATCAAGATAGATAGATAGATAGATAGATAGATAGATAGATAGATAGATAGGCACAGGCTGAAATAGATAGATAGATAGATAGATAGATAGATAGATAGATAGATAGATAGATAGATAGATAGATAGATATGAATATAAGAGAATTCAGAATATGGTAAATATGACGTTAGGTATACTGATGAACGGACAGCGATACAAACAGCGTAAAGTATTTATGAGTAAAGTACATAGATATGTACAGATCAAGATAAGATAGATAGATAGATAGATAGATAGATAGATAGATAGATAGATAGATAGATATGAATATAAGAGAATTCAGAATATGGTAAATATGACGTTAGGTATACTGATGAACGGACAGTGATACAAACAGCGTAAAGTATTTATGAGTAAAGTACATAGATATGTACAGATCAAGATAGATAGATGGATGATGGATAGATAGATAGATAGATAGATAGATAGATAGATAGATAGATAGATAGATAGATAGATAGGCACAGGCTGAAATAGATAGATAGATAGATAGATAGATAGATAGATAGATAGATAGATAGATAGATAGATAGATATGAATATAAGAGAATTCAGAATATGGTAAATATGACGTTAGGTATACTGATGAACGGACAGCGATACAAGCAGAGTAATGTATTTATGAGTAAAGTACATAGATATGTACAGATCAAGATAGATAGATAGATAGATAGATAGATAGATAGATAGATAGATAGATAGGCACAGGCTGAAATAGATAGATAGATAGATAGATAGATAGATAGATAGATAGATAGATAGATAGATAGATATGAATATAAGAGAATTCAGAATATGGTAAATATGACGTTAGGTATACTGATGAACGGACAGCGATACAAACAGCGTAAAGTATTTATGAGTAAAGTACATAGATATGTACAGATCAAGATAGATAGATAGATAGATAGATAGATAGATAGATAGATAGATAGATAGATATGAATATAAGAGAATTCAGAATATGGTAAATATGACGTTAGGTATACTGATGAACGGACAGCGATACAAGCAGAGTAATGTATTTATGAGTAAAGTACATAGATATGTATCAAGATCAAGATAGATAGATAGATAGATAGATAGATAGATAGATAGATAGATAAGAACAGATTAAGCTACTAGATCGGTTAGATATATCAAAGTAGATGAAGATAGCTACATACAGATAAGAATTAGACATTAGATGAGATTGATAAAAGCTTCACAGATAAGAACTGATAACAACTTGGGATCTTTTGTACTTGGCTCCTGAACACAAATCAATAAAAGAAAAATAAATGGCCGAACATGAGGCATAAA
>JBBBDQ010000395.1:2042500-2072500 GCA_037127315.1 Ascarosepion bandense
CTGGTCTTCTTCAGGTGATTGGAATTTAAAAACGAACCCCTTATTTCGATAACTAGGGTATATTGTTCTCCTTCCATGAGCCATGTCACTTCCAGATGTATTAGTTATCACCATTTAACTTTACTGAAAGTTATTTGTTCACCAATAATTTGTTCACCCATAATTTATACTGCTGTATCAAGGTAACCTTTTGGATTAAGTCACAGGATCTTAACAACGCTTTTATCCATTGGGTCATGTGTCATGGAACGAGAACAATTTACCTCAGTGATCGAAATAAAGGGTTCGAAATTTCAATCACCTGAAGAAGACCGAGGCAATGAACGGTGAAACGTCGGTAATATGGCAATAAAGATGTGCGATGTAAATAATATGAATAGTACCTCATCTCAGATGTATAGATAAATATCACATTAGTATTTGTCTTTATTTCTAAGATGAGGTAGTATTTACAGTATTTACATTATTCGGACTATTGTCCTCATCTTTGTTGCCATTTGTACGACATTTCGGCCGTTGCACGCTCCGGTCTTCCTCAGTTGCTAGGAATTTTGAACCGAACCCTTTATTACAAATTCGTTTCAATATTTTTGGTGTATCCGGTCCGTACCGATCGTTTAGTATCTGTCTATATTTCTGAGATTAGGTATTATTTACAGTATTTACATTTGTAATAAAGGTTTCGGTTCCAAATTTCAATCACCTGAAGACGGCCAGGGCGTATAACGGCCGAAACGCTGTACAAATGGCAACAAAGATAAGGATAATAGTCCAAATAATGTAAATACTGTAAATATCAAATGTTAATGGCAAATTAAGACAATGATTATAATGATATCCAATATATGAAGTGCACTGGTTAAATTATCGCCATTTTATATTTAGTGTATTTATTAGATAATATTATTATTGTCTCACTTTGTCATTAAAATTTGAATTAAAATTTGCTTGAATTTGCACTGTTAAGTTTGTTTCTTTTTATATATGAGACTGGAATGTTGTGCATGTTGACGATAAGAGGATCGGTTTTTCTCTGCTGGATTTTTGATCGCTGCTATTTTATCATGCACAAGACATATCAATAATATATATATATATATATATATATATATATATATATATATGATATATTTATATATAGTGATGATCATCCACGTATACTGTTTTAATATGTATAGGAAAGAATATTAATAAAAAGTTTTGAATTTAAAAATGTACTTTTTTTTAACAGTATTTGTTTATTTTTATTATATTTTATATTTCAGACCGCCCTCGGTCCTTCATCAGAAACAACTGATTTTTAAATTTGAATTAGAAACGTATTTCACGATAGCGTTCGAATATTTTTTTGTTTAACGCTATCGTGAAACGTTTCTGATGACGGACCGAGGGCGGTCTGAAATATAAAATACAATAATAAAAATAAACAAATACTGTCCAAAAAAACAAATTAAATTCAAAACTTTTAATATTCTTTCCTATATATATATATATATATATATATATATATATATATATATATATATATATATATATATATATATAATATATATGATATGTATATATAATATATATGATATATATATATAATATATATATATATGATATATATATAATATATTTATATATGATACATATATAATATATATATATATATATATATATAATTATTAAATATATATATATATATATATATATATATATATATATATATACACGAGTAATTGGGAATACCATGAACGTATTTAAAAAGTACAATCACCTCTCATCCTTCAATAACAAAGAAAAACAAAACATGAAATCTCTCTCCAAATAATTTTGGAAATTAAAAGACGAAAATAAAGACTTAAGGTTAAATGGAAAATCCTCAAACAAGCAAGAACAGCAAAATCTCTAAAAGAACTATGTTTTCTTTGCCTTCAAGAAAAAATAGAGATCATTAAATATATAAATAGTAACAAGCTTTTAAATCAGAGGTACGAAACCACATTAAACTGCATCACATTAGGGACCTAACCCTACAATCATGCTAGGAAATACTAGGAGTTTAATTAGATATTCTTATTATAAAAGATTAAAAATGCTATAGAAAAAATCGATCTAATAAATCCTTAAAGGAAGGTCTAATACCCACAAAAGCATCTAAATAAATAAAACGTAAAAGTAAAAGAAATAAACAGGCTCCCAAACTATTACTAAAGTCTACAGCTATAACGTTACTTAAATACAAAAATATTCCGTACTGGAAAAATCAAAATTAAACGAAAAAAATGGCTTCCAAACTTTTTTTTTTTTTTAATCATCTCACCCCAAGCAAGGCATTCTACTTCCACTATTGCGCATGGGGCTACATAGGGGAAGGTAAAGAGAAGGAATGTCAGGAGGAAGGTGACAGATGAGTAAGGATACCGAGGATGAGGGTTGGGCAGATGGGAAGAGTGTTTGATAGAATGGGGGCAGGTTAGTGTGTTAGGACGTGTCTATTGACCTTACATTTAAACTCCTGGAGATTGTAGCCGTCGGGGAAGCAATCGTTTGGAAGAGAAACTGGAAAAAGAATCAAAATTCCTATATTCAAAATTAAGATTAAATATACTATTTCAGAATAATTATATCACACACAAAAATAAACTGTAAGCACATTAAAGATCTAACCCTACAATCATGCTAAAAAATACTGGAAATTTGATTAGATATTTTTATTAGAAAAGATAAAAACTGCTATAGAAAAAATCGATCTAATAAATCCTTAAAGTATGATGTAATACCAACAAAAATATAAATAAAAAATTAAAAGAAATAAACAGGATTCCAAACGATAATTTATAGAAAAAATAAAAAATTAAAAGAAAAAAACCGATCCTCTAAACTCAAAATTAAGATTAAATATACAACTTTATATAAAAAACTGATAAAATACAAATTTGCATTTACTTCCTAAAAAATACAAGTTTAGATTTTTTGGAAATAACTTCGCCTAAATACAATAACACTCCAAACTTGAATATAAAATAATATAAAAAAACCTATCCCGCTAAAATAAAAAAATAGAAAAAAACAAAAATAAAATAAAAATTATTCCGTACCGAAAAAATCAAAATTAAACAGAAAAAACACCCCACCCTTATCACGTCTATCTAAGGAACCCCGAGGGGAAAGCTTCGCCACAAGATGAAAGAGAATACATAAAATAGGCCTGGTAACAACAGACATCAATTAATCAAACACTAGCCAACCATGAAGCCGTCCTGAAAATTCTTAAGGTCAACAAACAAGATAAGTTCCCCAATCACACAAAAACCCCACAAAAACACACAAAACTGACGAAGTAATCAAACCCCTCCACACACCACTTTCTTCGATATTCTAACCAAAAGATATACCCGACCGATAAAAACGTACATTCCAACAGATAATGCCATCAATCAACAATTTAGCACTTACACACCAAGTTCTTCAAAAGTCTAACGGTCAAAACGAAAGACACATTCCCTTCATTATCAATAACCCCAACCAACCCCACAACAACAACGAACCAAATATAAACAGCGGATGATTCCATCTCTTGCTTATTCCTTCTGACGAAATGTTGGACACCCAACGTTGAAACAAACATATGATTGTAGAGGAGAGGACATATATAGAAAAAATTATGTACATGTTCTAAAACATAATATATATATATATATATATATATATATATATATATATATATATATATATATCTTTTATTTAAGTGTAGAATTCCTGGACCTTTACTGTTTCTCGATAAGATATAATATAGCTTGACGTTTTGTTATTCCTCTTTCATTTTATACTTGTCTTTTAATACGATATTTTGTTGTGTTATTATTATAATAAAGACGCAGAACACAAAGGGTTACTGAGAATGAAAAAGAAAAACACTATTAAAGGAGTCAGTCAGGTGCTTCGCAAGTTTACCGGCCTGCTCTCTTTGCATCAAAAATTCCTAGTAAACCGATCTAAACGCTAAAAAACATTTTTTTTTTTTTTTACAATACTACAGTAATATATTCGATATATTTCATAGTTGGGGAAGTCCTAGCATAAGACCCAATTTTACATGAAAAAAACTGTTCAAAACGTCAACAAACCACAGACATTTTCTACAAATAAATATATTATGCCGAATTAAGGGCTTAATTTCTTTTATTCGCAAAATAGCTTCTTTGCATATATAAGTGTTTATTGGATATTAGTACTGTCACAATTTGATTTTAAAATTTGGAATAACATTTCTTTGAATTTTCAATGTCAAATTTATTTCTTTTTATTTATGTGACTGGAATTTTGTCCATTTTGAAGATAAGAGGCTCAATTTTTTCTCTGCTGGATTTTTGTCTCGATTCAAGATAAATATATATGAGATTGATTCATAAGTAACTTCCGTTTTTGTTCTTGAATATTATTCTTCAATACATTTAATTAATTATATATTCCACAGGATTTTAATGATGTTACCTGACAGCTCTTCCATAACTTTTGAGCAGAATTCTCTATGTTTTGATTTGAATTCTTGAATCTGGTTTTCCCCAGAGAAAGTTTACTCTCTTAAAGCATTTTGCAGCGATCAAAAAAAAATTCTGTTGTTGCAGAATCAGGAGAATATGGCGAGTGTGGTAGAACAGAAAAAACCTAGTTTTATTTTATTTTATTTTTTCAGGAAAATATGTTTCTCAAGTCTGGTAGCTGTTATCACTCTTTCCAGTACTGATGGGATTTCCTCTCTAACTTTTTATTTGAACTATCTTGCTTATTTTCTCTTAGAGTTACATGTGCTATCCATTTTAGTAGAATTCTCAACTAATGTGAATTCTGTTATTTGGTAAAGTTTTTTATTTATGATTCTGTAGCACCAATCCACAAGATTCGTAGAAGTATTTTCTTCGCCATGGCACACAGTGGCTGTAAGAGGTTTTTCAATTATTTCTAAGGTTCCCGCACTCCGTTCTGTTATTCATTTACATAGGTAGTTGGCCATAACCGATTTCTTTATCTAAAAGTATCTATAAAGATACCCTGTTAGGGTTTAACTCTCCCTCATCATTTTATGTCCAAGGACTTTCAGCTGTCATTTGTCAATTGCCGTACGTGATACACGCTTGGCCAATCATCTGGCTTTAGAGCACAAGATTTTTCCTCAGTAGGTCGTCATTACATTCTGCAGTAGACAGGTTGCCAATCAAGGCCATAGAACCCAAACTGTCATGCTATTCAACCCATAGCTGGAGGGAAAAAAGATATATTAATACCTTTCGCAAAGGTATTTTTTTTTTAATCATATCACCCCAAGCAAGGCGATAACGCCACTGATGCGCAGGGTAAAAAGAATGGAAAAGAGAAAGCCGGAAACCACATCCTAAACAGGAAACAAGGGATGAGCCTTTTCACCTGTTCAATAAATGTGGGTGGAGTGTGAACCGGGCGATAGTTCAGTCTATCTACTCCAATTGGAAAAAAAAAAATTGTGCCTAATTGAATGAAAAGTATTCGAACTCAGACTTCTTACTGCTCATTCGGAGCCGATATCCATTACACCACAATTCACATCGGTTCTGAGTATGTGTGTTCATTTTGGTGCCATTTTCTTTAAGCAAATAAGCTTACTCACTCCGTTCACGGAAATCTAAGCATTCTTTTTACTATTATTGCTAAAACCAGTAGGAACACTTTGCAGTGACAATTGATGTTCTGGTGAACTTGCTGTCACATGATTCCCGTCCAGATCCATCAAATATAATGGATGGCAAAAACATCAGTACAAGAGAAACCTGGTAAAAATTATGGAAGTACCACACTGAAACACACCCGATTTTTATTTTTTTGTTTTGTTTCATTATTAAATTCGTAGCAAATTAAATAACTAGCTGATGTAGTTTTAAATAATTTTTTAATATTGCATATTTCAGTTAAGTGCCATACGTGAAACACGCTTGGGCGATTATGTCTCAAAAGAGAGAGATATGATTGACTGGGCAGAAGATTACCCCGCAGTAGGTTGCCATTAGCTTTCTGCGGTAGACTGGTTGCTTGCCAAGAGTTATATAACCCAATTTGTCCTGTTATTTAACCCATAACTGGAAGGAATAGACCGATCAATACCTTTACCCAAGGGTACTTGCGCGTAAGTGAATGCAATGAATTCAGCTGGAATATCGAACTTGGCTCTCCGATTTCTCGTTCCAATCGATATCCACTGGACCACCACGCACATTGCATATTTAGGCTTCATTCAAGAAATATCGAACAACTTATATAAAATTATTTAAATTAAAGTCATATTACTTCTCCAGATCAAAGTAGGAAAAAAATATTGGGAAAATATAGAATCAATTTCGAGAGAAAATTTTGTTGTAGTGGTTTTCATGTTATTTAAATCAAAAGTTCCTGTTGTTAACGGGGCTTTAGAGACAAAGTATATAAACACTTTCACCTTACAATATTCACTACTGTCATTAATATTATTATTATTATTAGTAGTAGTAGTAGTATTGTTATTGTTGTTGTTGTTGTTATTGTTGTTGTTCGTGTTTGTCTTCCGATATCGCGCCGTCTACAACATTTATAAAATAGTCACTTCAAAAAAAAAAAAAAAAAAAAACCGGCATGTGCAAATATATATGGAGAAAGGTTGGCCAGTCAGATATTTCAGGAATTTAGGCAAAACCCTAGGTGGGGCATAAAGGCGAGAAAAAAAAAAAAAGAAATAGAAAAAATTCCCGCCAGTTTTAGTATTTTTCGTAAAATTCAATGTAAGTGATATTTATTCATACAGATGTAGGTATAGGTACGTTACGTAAAGTACGAGGTGAAAAATTGCAACAGATTATATATATATACACAGATAGATAGATAATATATAAGAATATATAAATTGCCACAGATAATATATATATATATATATATATATATATATATATATGGCAATTTATATATTCTTATATGTAGGAAAAATAAGTGTGTAGTTAAAAGGCAAATTAATTTTCCAGAAATAATAAAAGTACATAAGCGTATTACTAAAAAACAGTGTCAACTTCAAACAGAGAAATCTATTGTTTACAGTACCTATTATTGCAATATGATAGGTCAGTTTGTATTATACACTAACTAGCAGTGTAGCCCGACGTTGCTCGGGTGTAATGAAGGCTTTAAAACTAATCCATGGTCCTGGAGCTCATATTCTTTGGACGTTGGCACGAAAGACTAAAAAGCAATAGTTATTTCCAGTTAAAGCGAAATTGTAGACTGAAAGAAAAATGAGTGGATGTAAGTCAAATTTTGATTTCCTGGTATCGATATCAAATAAGTTTTTTTCGTCGTAAACTGAATTTTGAAGGCTAAATAAGTTCTTTGAGTAAATGGTATCATGTCTGAGACTAAGAACTACAATTATATCTACTTAGAGCCAAACCCAAAGCAAAAACTAAAATATATATATATATATATATTATCGATTTTCTGCACTATTGTAAGAACTACAACCTTGAAACGTCTGAATATCGTTTCTTATGTCTTTGTCTATGACTGTATCAAATTTGATTAAAATCGGACCACTCCTTCTATAACCCGATTTTTTCGATTATCGATTTTCAATATTTATCGGTTCAGCCGTTTCGGAGTCTATAGGTAACAGATACACACACAGAGACACACACACACGGACAAAGTTCCATTTATAAATAAGTTTAGACAGATTTGCTTATATATATATATATATACATAGATGCATATATATATATATATATATATATATATATATATATATATATATATATAATATGGGGAAACTTTTTACTAAGCAGGTAAGTTTTTCTCACGTAACCAGTGGTATTTAAATTTTGATGGCTTCAAAGTTTCATGACGGCAATATTGTAATGTATTCACTCTTCAGGGTCACTGTTTTTTTCCCGTTATCTCACAGCAAAAGGAAGACTAATAACATTGAAAGGTGAAGACATTAAAAGAATGCCGTCATGAAACTTTGAAGTTGGCATGACTGAAATGTCACTGCTTAGGTAATTAGTTCTATTAACACCCTATCCTTATCTTGATATCGTGCACTTTATGACAAAATATCAGCTTTCCTAAAATGCCTTTCCACTCGTAAACGACTGAAAAAAAAACAACATTAATCTCAGCACTAATCGTCATTAAAATTTAACACTAAATATATATAGTCATACGCAGACAGATCTGTTTTGCTGTAGCACACAGCTCATCAGTACGGTCAGACATCCGATTGCTTCTAGCCAAGATTGAAACTCGACTGAATTGACATCAATCAGGGGGACTGTACCTCTTAGCTATGGGCTCTCGGTAGAGGATGGCAGATTTTAGTGTGTTTTATACAATGTAAACACACGCCAGTAGCCAAGAGTGCTAAAATTCATTACTGAATGAACGATGAACAATATATATATATATATATATATATATATATATAATACCTAGTGATTCAGACAACCTACCTAGGTTTTACCTAAACGGATCGTCTGGACCAGCTTTCCCTGACAATCCTTTAGGTTTAACCTAGGTAGGTTGTCTGGTTCACTGGGTATTCTTTATTTTTTCCGCTCTACCTACGTATTGACCGCTTTTTAGTGAGATGATTGCTCGTGTCGGGGTTTTTTCTTTGGGCTACGTGCCGATTTAACCTGAGCTTTTTTTTTGACTGATGTTCATGTACTTAGCTCTTTATTTTTTAAAACCATTTTTTCCCATCTTCGTAGATACGTGAAAGGTTTTTCGACACGAGTATAGTTATTATCTATTTATATATATATATTGGTTAAAAATAACAAATCACTCAGGATAGTGAGTTACCTTAAGAAGCAGTTTTTGCGGAAAAGAGAGAAAGATGACGGTTAACACAAGACTCGGACTGAGAAGCAGTTGGCAGGAAGAAGGTGTTCGAGTGCAACTTACTTCTCACCCATGAAATACGGAGAGAATATGGGTTGTTTGTTACAATGGTAGTGTCATGGCGGATTATAGCTGTGATGTTTAGTGCTGGCAGAATCAAGGAATGTAGTTCGTATGAACACTTTCTATGGAATTAGCAATAAATCAGCGAGAGGCTTGCCACGTTCCGCCTGTGAGAGATAGATTGGACTGGCTGGAAAATGATTCCTCAACCACAAAGACTCGGAGATGCTTTTTTACTCTATCGAGACTGGAATGTGGGGAGTGAGCAGCTTCTACCCAAATGTGACAACAGTGTGGTGCAGTGGATATAAATTCGGAACGCCAAATCGGGGAGCCGAGTTCGAATTCCCGTTGAATTCATTGCATTCACTGAGCACAAATACCCTTGGGAAAGGTATTAATCCGTCTCTTCCTTCCAGTTATGTGTTAAATAACAGGACAGATTGGGTTCTATAGCCTGCGTTGGCAATCTGTCTACCGCAGAAAGCAATGGCAATCTACTGCGGGATAATCTTCTGCCCAGCCGGTCATGTCTCTTTCGAGACATCATCGCCTAAAGCGTGTATCACGTATGGCACTTAACTGAAATAACTGATGGGAATTGTGGTTCATGTTTTAAAAAAAAAATCATTTTGTGTGAATCTTTTTCACTTTTCTTTCAGGGTTTTGAGTAGTGACATTTCAAAGTCGTCTCTTTTCTCGTGTTTTTTTTTAAAGAATCATTTTATGTCGCCAAATGAGTTTCCTGTTAAACAAATCATAGTCAGTCTCAGTGCAGCTGAGGCGTGAGGTAAGCCTGTGCTACGAAAGAATCTTATACATTAGCCAGTTTAATATCTAATCTTTTAAACACAATTGTTCTTTTCAAATTAGGTTTAAATATTCACATTACTTTTCTCTTGAAAGTGAATATATATATTCGCAAGAATTACTTTAATTGAAGTCTTATCATTGGTAGAATCGGGTTACCGGTTCGTTCTAAAATCCACTTTAAGTCTATACTTCCAACATCTTTATCTACAGTTCCGAATATTTATTTACTATTGAATTATTTTTTTTCTTTTATCAATAGGAGTAGGTAGGTTTGCCTATCGGTCGGTTCGCAATCTACCTGTTTTTTCTTTTTGTTTTTTTTTCTACAGGAGTAGATATCCATCCCTTGTTTCGTATTTAGGATTAGGTTTCCGGTTCCTTCCGAAAACATTTGTTATTTTTAAAAAAACCTATATTAAAGTAATAAATGATATAAATTAATATTTATATCATTAATATTATAATAAATATTATATATATAATTAATATATATAATTAATATAATTAATATATATAATTAATATTATAATAAATTATAATTAATATTATTAATTAATATATAATTAATATTATAATAAATTAATATTTAAGGTTGGTAAAATGGTTGAAATTACATAGTTTGCCGCATTTGACTCACGAGTAAAATTCTTTGAGCTCTAGTTTGTTATGTTGTCAAAACGTGATAATCCATCATACCATTATACCAGCTTGCTGATGCACCACAACGATATATATTGCTTTAATTTTTTAGTTTTTAGTTTTTGGTTGTTTTAGTATTTAAAAGTCAAGAAGAAATTTGAAAATGAAATTTAGTTTTATTCAATGTGTTGTTTGATTGAAATAACTGAAGTTAGATATGTCGAATTTGAAGGTGCAAAGATTATAATCCCCAAAATTTATGTACTTTGGAACAGAGTTGAACTCTTATATTTATACGCAAAAATTAAAATTTTGCAATTTTACGTCATTAATGGTAAATTGTGGTGTAGAGGATATCGACTCGGAACGACAAATCGGGGAGCCGGGTTCGAATTCCAGTTGAATTCCTTGCATTCACTTATGCACAAGTACACTTGGGAAAGGTATTAGTCCGTCTATTCCCGCCAGTTATGGGTTAAATACTAGGACATATTGGGTTCTATAGCCTTCGGTGGCAACCAGTGTACCGCAGAAAGTAATGGCAACCTACTGTGAGATAATCTTTTGCCCAGTCAGTCATGTCTCTTTCGAGACATGATTGCCGAAGCGTGTATTACGTATGGCACTCAACTGACTGAATGGTAAATTAGTAGTGATAGATTTTCAAATGAAGCCCAACCCCATATATCTACCCAGTAAGGTAACCCTATTTTAGAAAAGTATTTGGTGAGAGAGAGAGAGAGAGAGAGAGAGAGATAGGGAGAGAGAGAGAGAAAGAGAGAGAGAGAGTGAAATCAGAGCCAATGAAATTGCAGAAGTTTTCAGTAGCCACATTGTTATGTCCAACGCAAAGTCAAATGGTAATTATCGTAATAAAACTATATCTTCAATTCACACGATGATAATCCGAATCATAAAGTTTATGACACGATAGAATCCCATACATTAACACCAGCTGTGACCCATATTCGTATCCACTCCAACCGACACTTTGTGCGGTTTTAAAATGGTAGATATACTGGAACGACTGTACAAGTAAACCGAGGCAGGATTTTTGGGAGAGTAAAAAACATTAAATACTTACGAACCATCGAGTGTTTTTTTTAAACAAGGGACTAATGCCAGGATATGTCCATCTCTGAAAAACGCACTGAAATATATAGAATTCTTTGGCGTAAGAAACGAATTTCTTGTTCACATCCAGTCCAGTTAAGTGCCATACGTGATACACGCCTTGGGCATCATGTCTAGAAAGAGACATGACTGACTGGGCAGATTATCCCGCAGTAGGTTGCCATTACTTTCTGCGGTAGACTGGTTGCCAGCCGAGGCTACAGAATCCAATCTCTCTTCATATTTAACCCATAACTGGAGGGAATAGGCGGATTAATACCTTTCTCAAGGGTATTTATGCGTAAGTGAATGCAAACAATTCCACTAGAATTCGAACTCGTCTCCCTGATTTCTCGTTCCGAGATGATATCCACTGCACCACAACGCATCATATTGCTTACAAATAAGACCCAGTTCAGGATGTGTCAATTAGTACTACGTATTGCACATTGTTCTTTATAATTTCATGTTAATATCATAGGCGATCAATAAGCTAGTAATGGACTGGGGTAAGAAATGGCTCGTAAATTCTAATGTTTCTAAAACGAAGCTACTATCAATTAACCATCATAGACAATCGCACCTACCTCCCATTAGCATGGACCAGGCTTGCCTCCCAGAGAGTAAAACACTACACCTCCTTGGTCTCACTTTTAGCGGACCTCAAGTGGAATGACTTTATCGAATCCATTGCTAAATCCGCTGTTATGAAAGTCGGTTCTCTGTGCAGGGCCCGGAGGTTTTTTCCGTCTGAATCTATCCTGCACATTTATAAATCTACCATCCGCCTGTGCATTGAATATTGTTGCCATATCTGGTCGGGTACCCCTGCTATTTTCCTTGGGCTTTTCGACAAGGTACAGTGGAGGGTCTGTAATGTGATCGATACTTACTTGGCAGACCGCCTGCAGTCTCTCTCTCACCGGCGCGACGTGGCTTCCCTGTGTCTCTTTTATAAATACTTTCATGGCTTCTGCTCCGATGAACTTAGATCACTGGTGCCCCCTAGGTTCGAATTTGCACGAGATACTAGATTAGCAACTAGATCCCACCCTTTTACAGTGAAACCGATAAAATGCAACCGCAACTTCTACTCCAACAGTTTCTTTTCTCGCACTTGTGGAATTCCCTTTCACATGACTGCTTCCCCGACGGCTACAATCTCCAGGAGTTTAAATGTAAGGTCAATAGATACCTCCTAACACAATAACTCGCTTCCATTCTTTCAAACACTCTTCCCATCCTCCCAACTATCTATCACCCCTCTTCTGACATTTCCTATATCTAACCACTCTTTCCATTTACCTCCCCCTATGTAGCCCCAAGCGCAATAGTGGCAGTGGAATGCCTTGCTTGGGGTGAAACGATTAAAAATTATATATTATATGTTGTAACAAAAGAAAAAATGATTTACCAAAAACACAGAGCTAAACACAGACAAATATTTAATTTACAAAAACACAAAATAAAAAGATTTACAAATATACATTTTTTTTGCATTCAAATAGAAAACATAGAGTTTACTACTGGCAGGTGAAGTGTTACAAAGGGAGATGTAACGAGTGGGTAAAGTATTTTTAACACGTTACAAAGTATTTTTAACACGTTATTTTTAAAAAGTATTTTTACAAAGTATTTTTAACACGTTACAAATAGAAAACATAGAGATTACTACTGGCAGGTGAAGTGTTACAAAGTATTTTTAACACGTTACAAAGTATTTTAACCCGTTACAAAGTATTTTAACACGTTTCAAATAGAAAACTTAGAGTTTACTACTGGCAGGTGAAGTGTTACAAAGGGAGATGTAACGAGTTAGTAAAGTATTTTTAACACGTTAGGCTAGCGGTATACTAAGTACTATTTTTGGAAATCTTCAAATGAGTATATAAAGAATAATTTTTTTGTTTGGTCAATGAAATAGTTAAAAATTATATTTACCGTATTTGTTCTATGAGGTTCACCTTTTGGATTTTGTTGGTCAGCGACTTTTTGTAGAGATTCTTTTGACTGGATATAAATCCTTTAATCAAAGTCGGAGTTGATAATGTCAGCAAATCCTTTTAACAACTAACTACTATCTTCCCAAAAACTATTTTATAGGGCTAACACCTAATTTGCATATTTTTCGAATCATCTCGAATTTTCTTGAATTTTCTGAAAGAAAGGATCTATAATCTTCCAAACGTTCTATTTCTAATTTCCCTATTTTTACACATACTTCATGAATTAAATCTTTTTCGTATTAACAAGTAGAACTCGATAGAATCCCTTACTATAATATTTTAACCTTTTTAGACATTATTAATACTATTTTTTTTCATATATAAATGCATCTTCGTAACAGCTATCATGGTTATCTACTGATATCTAAAGCATCAATGAATTGCCATGGCTCAGGGGCTACCGCAGCACCAGTGGTTTACTGATGTTTTCTCTTAACTTCTGAATTCTAAACATTCTGCGACCCAAAACTGGAGACTCTAGACTACTCTGCTATTCAACTCATAGCTGAGAACAAAAGAGAGGGTTATCATTCCTTTCTTAAGGGTTAATGTGAAGTGAACTTGTGCGTTGTGGTGCAGTGGATATAAACTCGGAACGAGAAATCGGGGAGCCGAGTTCGAATTCTAGTTGAATTCCTTGCAATCACTTATGCACAGATACCCTTGGGAAAGGTATTAATCCGTCTATTCCCTCCAGTTATGGGTTAAATAACAGGACAGATTGGGGTCTATAGCCTCGGTCGGCGACCAATCTACCGCAGAAAGCAATGGCAACTTACTGCGGGATAATCTTCTGCACAGTCAGTCATGACTCATTCGAGACATGATCGCCCAAGCGTGTTTCACCTATGGCACTTATCTGACTCACTGAACTTAACAGATTAGGACGGATATGGAAACCTGGATAGCCGGTTTCACTTTCCACGTCGATAACTGTTGCGCCACCTGCTCAAGGATCACCAAAGTTAAGCAACGTCAAGCCTACTCAGTACCCAGTTGGGTGACCGTTCGGGAATACCAGGTGGTCTAAACTTTGAAGTTCGGTTGCTCAAATAGATTGTTGATCGGAGAGCCGAGTTCCAATTCCCATGGAATCGGCTTATTAATCTATTTTCTTCTTTTGTGTGCCATGTCCTTTCAGGACGTAGGCGAACATGGATTTCCATATCTACCTATCTCTGGTGGCTCTTAGCACGCTTTCTACTGTTGCACCATGCAACCCTCGTCATCCACCAGATCAAATCCTTCAAATATGTTATCTGCTGCTCTCCCAGCATCTTTTGTTTATATATATATATATATATATATATATATAACAGAAGGCAATTTTTTTAAAGCAAACGGTTTTTATGAAGAAACATCGCGGTTAGCAAGATAGGTCAGCATATTTGCCTTTTGTTAAATATATATTGGTCTACATTTCCATTGTTGAATGTTCTACTGAGTACTTTTTTGTTTATACCTTACGAACGACTGTTTTCTGCCTTTTGCATTCCCTATATATATATATATATATATATATATATATATATATATATATATATCCGAGTGAATACAGAACGAAGAAATAATTTTTACAGCGTCCAAAACATTAATTAAAAACAGTGCTCGATATATAATATATAGAGCTGTGAATATTTATTATAAATTATATTTTAGAACATGCGCATAATTTCTTTTGTATATATCCACTACAAATGGTACATTTGTTTCGACATTGAAACTTTAATGTCTCATTAGGCGGTATGTATAGGAATGGGAAGCCTCTTTTCTAATATTTGATCACCACTTTCTTCAGAATTCCGACGGTCAATACACGAGACTTGTTCCCCTATCACTACCCCCCCCACCTTCCAAAACACAACTGACCAAATATAAGAGAAGATATTCCTAGTACCTGAAGAAGGCAGGAGAGGACAACGGCCGAAACTTCGGACAAATGGCAACAATGATGAGAACAATGGACTGTACATCGTATATATATATATATATATATATATATATATATATATATAATTGAATGCGTCTTAATCTAACACATTTCATTTCTATTAAAGCTACTTGAGAGATCTGGTTAAAGAAAAGAAATGAAAGATAATTTAAAAAACAAAAAGACAGTACGCTCGAATATTTTTTGTGGTTTGATTCTTATTCTTTAGATATGTGTCAAGTGTAATAAAGCAATAGACGATTATTTGAAATGTAAGTGTATGTATTTATAGAACGCTTGTTTTTTCAGTAATAATTTTTACAGAATTTTGGTATAACGTGATCGGTAAGAGACATTCGAAAAATAGAAGAATAAACAGAGGTTTGGATGATATTAGCGCCTGCCGAATATTAAAATTGGGCATCATAATGTGAGCCAATATCTGGCACTGGAGAATATGAAACTTTTACGGGAAGGAAACTACAAGATACTGGCATGAACATCACCCAAACCCAGTTACGGAGATAGGAGCTGTAACAGTTTAATTGAAATTTACACTACACACAGACTGAAAATTCAAAGTCCAGACATCGTGATTAAAGATCACGAAAACAGAAAGTTCATTCTTATTGACATGACATTCCCTGCAGATTATCATGTATCTTTAAATATCTTGAAAAAAAAATAACAAACTATCAAAGTACAAGGCCCTTGAAATCGAAATCTCAAAAATGTGGTACGTGAGGACATTAACAGTACCAATTGTAGTTGGAGCACTCGGTTTGTTTGAAAAATTTCTGATAGACTCATTCAAGGGTATTTACCGTCTTCCCACTAAGAGAGTTAGGACACAAGGTCTATTTATGTGGGGTCCCGAGCCCTTAGGCCAAAATATATCGCGTAGACGCCGCTTAATACTGGGTCGGACTCTTGTTTTATGAACCCCAGTAAGACTCAGCCCTTCAACGGAGCCTCACTTGTGTCCCTCTCCGCTCTCCGCTCGGACGCAGAAAAGTGAACAAGTCTGCTTGTTCAAGATCGATTGCTCGGTCTGCAAGCAATTCAATGATAGCCCAAGTCTTTAAAAATACAAAACAATTGTACTCACAAGTACAACTCACACCTTACGAAGAGCTTTATCAATGTAATTTTATTTTTCAAAATATATCATGACACCACTTCTGATATTAGCCCTCTAGATGGAACCCGGAAAAAATGGATATGAAACAGAAATCAAAGTAAATAATTGTAGTAGTAGTACTAATAATAATAAGGAACTTTCAGGCAAATATTATACATAATAACGTGGATCCAAAATGCAGGTTATGTAATAAATACCAAGAAACAATAGAGCATCTAATCTCAGGATATTCTGTACTTGCCCCAAATGAATATAAAAATCGTCACGATTGAGTAGGGCAATATTTACACTGGACAATGTGCAAACACTATGGAAAATATGTAAACAAACACTGGTATGAACATTGCCCAGCACCGGTTACAGAAATGGAAGATGTCACCATTCTATGGGATTAGACCATCTACACAGACAGAAAAATTGAAGCAAATAGGCCGGGCATTATTGTTAAAAACCAAAACGACAAAACTTGCTTATTACTTAATATGGCGTGTCCAGCTGATTGTAACATAGCAACCAAGAAATTAAAAAAACTGTCAAAATATAAAAACCTGGAAATTGAAATAGAAAAAATGTGAAAATTGAAAACAAGTATCATACCAGTGATAGAGGGTGCCCTTGGAATGATAAAAAATGGAACAAAAAAAAAGAAAGAATTCCTGGAAACCCAAGTTAAGAGATATACAAAAAATTGTTTTGTTCAGTGCAGCCCATCGATTTAAATCGATTTATAATGAAAAATGACACAATAATAATAATAATAATAATAATAATTATTATTATTATTATTGTATAACATTAGGTCATTAGGTGAAATAGAAGGAGAAAAATGTTAAAATCATAATTTTTGGACTCGCCTGTCTCCTTTCTCAAGGAATTTTATTATTATTTATTTTTTTTTTTGATAGAGCCCTCTTCGAATCGAATTCTGGAATTGATGGTATCAATTTGGAAAGTAGGTGACTGGTGTTTTCCTTTCAGACTGAGTGACCTTACTTTCGGGGTATTTCATTTGTATATGTAGAGGATAAAAAAAATTAAAAAAGACTTATATTACTCCATGTTCCATGTATGCGGGTCAGTCAAGATAAGATAAATTTTGGATGCCTGAAATAAGTTTGCACACATACCACAGAAAATATACATACATATAAACATATGGTTGTGTGATTTTCGTTTAAGTTTACGTATATATGTATGTGTGAATGTTTAGGTCTGATGTAGGAATTCAGCTATATATATATATATATATATATCGCTTATCAAGACATATCAACGAGATTGTATTTTAATTTCCATATATACAGATGTTGAACAGAATAATAGAAACACCCTGAAATTTCAAACAAATTTATACCAGTATGGTGTAGGACCGCCTTTGGCAGTAATTACGGCTTGAATTCTGCGTAGGATCCACTTGAACAAAGTTTTTAACTGTTTCCAAAGGAATTTTTATCCATTCATCAGTTAAAACAGTCTCCAATTCTTTCAATATTGCTATCTACTGATTTTAATAAACTTATTTAAATAATATCAGTAACATTTTTTTTTAAAATTAGCAAAAAAAAGATTAATTACAACTAATATTAAATCAAGAAACGTAAAAATAAATAAGCTTTTCACAGTTTACTCAAATTTTAAAAATTATGCTATTAAGGTGCAAGATGTTTTTATTTTTGTGTCCCCACTCCCTTTTACATACATCTTTCATTGATATAAGAAAGGCTATCTTACATTCTTACAGATATATGCATATAAAAATCAAAGTAGCCAAGTGGCTATGACGTTGATATTTTGACATCACTATGGTGGATGTGCGCTGTGATTCAGTCGATATCGGCTCTGATAAAGCGGAGAGCCGAGTTCGAATTCGAGTTGAATTCGTTGCACTCATATACACGCAAATACCCCTGGGAAAGATATTAATTCACCGTTTCTATCTACAGCTATGGGTTAAATAGCAAGTTAGATTGGGTTCAATAGCCTTGGTTGGTAACTAGTCTACCACAAAAAGTAATGGCAATCTACTAGTTCGAATTCCAGTTGAATTCCTTGCATTCACTTACGTACAAGTACTCTTGGGAAAGGTATTAATCTGTCTCTTCCCTCCAGTTATGGGTTAAATAACAGTACAGATTGGGTTCTATAGCCTTGGCTGGTAACCAGTCTACCGCAGAAAGCAATGGCAACCTACTTTCTTTTTTTTTTAATCATATCACCCCAAGCAAAGCGATAACGCCACTGATGCGCAGGGGACTACGTAAGAGTGAAAAGATTGGAAAAGAGAAAAGCCGGAAACCACATCCTAAACAGGAAACAAGGGATGAGCCTCTTCACCTGTTCAATAGATGTGGGTGGAGTGTAATGCGAGAAAATCTTCAGCCCGATCAGTTATCTCACTTTTGAGACATGATCGTCCAAGTATCTATCACGTATGGCACTTAACTGACTGATGATCGATTTCTCAGTTAGGATGTGCCTGAAAACCATATTACCGATTGACCCACGTCTGGCATGTGAATTTGTGTGGCGAACACTCAATGTTTGTTCAAGCACGAAGTCACAAGTCATCATGACTGAGTGTGTGAACGTACTGGCCTAGTTTCATTAATGATTACGCTAGATTATGCACTCTCTTCCGGAAACTGTAATTTAAGTCCATTCAGCACAATAGTTGTATAAAGCAACAAGTTAGCTCTGTGCTTGCTGCAGAAACACAAATGTGCCTGAGCAGTTGTCTGCAACAGGGACTTGCTAGCTCTAGTGACTGAAAGATGGCTACTACAAGATAGAGTTTGAGTTTGAGTTTTGTTTAACAGCATATCAACCTCTGTGGGTTATTTAATACCAAAAAGGTATGGTTTTAAGTTTATTTTTAATGTTTTTTTTATAAAATGTTAATTTAGTCAGATTTCGATGAAAATTTTTTCTTTAATTTTAGAAAACTGAAGATGTCTTCTAGTTTTGTATTGAAAAATGTATTACTGGTAATAATATTTTCCTTCAGAAATGTATTGTTGGTAATATTTTTCCTTCAAAAAAGTATATTTTTCTATAAAAGTCTATTTTTATACTTTCATAGTGTTTTGAACCCAGTTTGGGGGTTAACTATTTAGAACGTTTGGAAGATTATAGATCCTTTCTTTCAGAAAATTCAAGAAAACCCTAGAAGATTCGAGATGATTCGAGAAATATGCAAATTAGGTGTTAGCCCTATAAAATAGTTTTTGGGAAGAGAGTAGTTAGAGTGTTTTGACCCCAGTTTGGGGGTTAACTATTTGCCCATAGCTGGAGCCCTAACAGGTGCTACCACTCCGGATCAGAGTGGGCCTGAGAACAACAGCAATTAAGAGGTAGGTCCATGCCCCTTACAACCTCCCAATCAGAGGCCTTGCTGCCGGATGCAGTTTACCGGCATACCCAGGACCTACAAGAGAGAGGTGAAGGAAATCAGGGAGAGATATAAAGGAAATAAAAGAAGCACACACATTCACATTTGAAAATTGATTGTTCTTTTGCGGATTACCAACCCACTGCGAGTAAAGCCGAAACATGGCCCACGTTGAAACAACAGTTCTCAGGTATCACAGTAGTTAAGCAACGTCGATTCTGGTCAGTAGCTAGATCGGTGACTGTTTGGGAATACCAGGAGTTGTAAGTTTCGATGTGCATGTGGTGTAATGAATAACGGCTCGGAATTTAAAATCGGCGATTCGAGTTTCAGTTCCCGTAGAGTACGTCACATTCACTTACGCGAGAACATCATTGGGAAAATTATGAATCCACCCCATCCTCCCCACAGTTTTGCCTTAGTAGAACTTGCACGATTAAATCATTATCACTGTTATGGGGAAACACACTTATTCGTCAGATAATGGACTCTTCCTCCTATAATAATAAGAGTTAACAGGAAGTTAACTCGAGAAGCTCTTTTGAAGTTTATAAGAGTTCTTAGAAGTTCTAGAGAGTTCTTTAGACTTCTATTGGAGTTCAGTAGAACTACTAGGCAGTTGATATTAATCGGTAGTTAGCCGAATACTAAGGAGTCAGCTTTCAGTGAAAGATTACCAATTTCCTAATATTTAGGGTGCGTTAAGTCGATTAGCAACCGACATAGCACGTTTATAACCTTCAGTACAACAATTTTTCTTTTTCTTCTATGTGCTCTGTCCTTTCAGGACATAGGCGATCATGGTTTTCCACGTCTCCCTATCTCTTGTGGCTCTTAGTATGTTTTCTCCTGTTACACCTCGCAACCCCCGTTCCGTCATCCACCTGATCAGGTCCCTCAAATATGTTATCCGCTGCCTTCCTCTATCTCTTTTTGCTTCTATCTGGTATGTCAGTATCATGTTCTCTAAGCCCTCCTTCCTCATTGCATGTCCCAGGAACTCCAGTTGTCGCTTTTTGATGCTTAGTATTATTATTATTTTTTTTTTTTTGGTTGCCATTCTTTCCAACACCTCATCATTGCTCGCATGCTCGATCCATGATATCCGCAGCAAAAATTTTCTTGCAATCTTAAAACTATTTTCTGGCTCTAAATAATCCGGGAAAACTGCAAAGCCTAAAAAGCAAACAATCATATAAATTCGAAACATATTTCATCTGTTACATCAAAATACTGACCGGACTCAACACTGCTTAACTTCGGTGATCTAACGAGACCGGTGTTTTGCAGTGTGATTTGAATATAAAGCCTGAAAATCAAATTGCTTAATTCTAATGTCAACGTGAAAGAATGAAATGGACAACTAAAATATATATCTACTTTACAGAATCTTTGTTGTGATCAGTATACACTTAGGTCAAGATCTATTCTTAGCTACACCGGTCATGTACAGAAACTGCGCAATAGCAATTAGTAGCATAAAAGAAAAACAAAATAGATTTCATTTCTCCCTATTAAATTTTCAGCTAAGATGTTCTATTAAAAATATTTTTAGAAAGAAATGTTTTGTAAATTGGCTTTTTCAAAGTACAATAATATTTTTTCTTCTCTGGTTATATAGTAATGAAAGAGAAAGTTATATTCCGATATTGAAGCGTGATAATTGTTCCAACAAAAATATTTCTCTATTTCCGAAAAGCTGTATAGCATCTGTTTCTCTATAATATACAAAAAAAGTGATTATACTAAACCCTGCCCCAACCCTCATAATATAATTGTGCATACCAAGTTTGAGTTTACTGCAATGAACGGTTTAACTGTATCGTGAACAAATAAACAAATTTTCACATGTTATCTTTGATTGATACTACACGAGTAATAACAACAGTATCAGTATTTCAGAAAGGCAAACCAACGACAATCAGTCAGTTAATGCCATACGTGAAACACGTTTGGGCGATCATGTCTCTTTCGAGACATGACTGACTGGGCACAAGATTATCCCGCAGTAGGTTACCATTGCTTTCTGCGGTAGATTGGTTGCCGTCCAAGGCTGTAGAACCCAATCTGTCCTGTTATTTAACCCATAATTGGAAGGAATAGACGGATTAATACCTTTGTCAAGGCTATTTGCGCGTAAGTGAATGCAATGACTTCGGCTGGAATTCGAACTCGGCTCTCCGATTTCTCGTTCCGAGCCGATAGACCTATTTTTTTTTAATCGTATCACCCCGAGCAAGGCGGTAATGCTACTGATGTGCAGGAGGCTGCATAAGAGTATAAAGAATATATAGGAGGAAAGTAAAGAGAAAGATGAACCAGTTAGAAAGGAGCAAGGGAAGGATGGGAATACAGGTGAAAGATAGAGAGAAAGGAAAAGATATACAGGTAGAAATTGACCTTTTTCCCTCCCTTCGTTAGTTTACACGACCGTCACGTCCTGTCAGTACTGCACAAATAATGGACTATTCCGTTTTGATCACTTGGAAAGAGAGGAAATGAAATAAAGAAACAAAGATGGAAGGACAGAAGTTTTTAACGTCCCCTCCAAATCTAAACTTATTTATAAATGGAACTTTGTCTGTGTGTGTGTGTGTCTGTGTCTGTGTCCGTTATCTATAGACTCCGAAACGGCTGAACCGATTTTCTTGAAAATTTACACAGTTCTACTATAAGCGTCTGCGAATATTCTTAGATAGGTTTGGTGTCGAGGTACCCCCGATAAATATCGAAAATCGATAATCGAAAAAATCCGGTTATAGAAGGAGTGGTCCGATTTTAATCAAATTTGATACACTCATAGACAAAGACATAAGAAACGACATTCAGCTCTTACAATAGTGCAGAAAATCGATTATATATATATATATATATATATATATATAAGGCAAGATGTTTATGTGTGTTTTTCTTTATCTGTCTGTATGTCTTTTATACAAATCCACAAATTTTATCTGATTTTTACCAAACATCACACAAATATTCTTTAGGCTGAGTCTGAGCTCCAGGACCAGGATAATCTAAAAAATCGGGTTATAGAAGGAATGGTCCGATTTTAATCAAATTTGATACACTCATAGACAAAGACATAAGAAACGATATTCAGAAGTTTCGAGAATTGCAGTTCTTACAATAGTGCAGAAAGTCGATAATATATATATAAAAGCTTTCATTACACCCGAGTAACGCCGGTCTATACTGCTAGTATCTAATAAATAATGGTCTATTATGCGTTTTGATAAATACATATAAGAGGCGATACTTAGGCTCAGTGAGAAAATCAATAAAAGAAAGAAAGAAGATAGACGTGTGTAACGTCTGTTTAAGTGAAATAAAAAAAAGTTGACAATGTCAAATGTTTTCATTCGTAACCACTTTTTAAAATAACGACCAGCATCCATGTTTATTATTATTATTGCAATATTTTGTTAAAGTTAAGTTCAAATATTTAACAATGTGATAAGAAAATTTCTACAGATATTTTATTGTCGTAGCACTCGCCATTAGATTACTCAATCATTAGCTTAAGAATTGAGGTTCATTATAATATTAATTAATAGTAAAATCAGGAAATTTTCACAAGTCGTTCTTATAATAGTAATAACAATAACAATGAAACATCAGTGCAACGAAGAAGTTATGGAATTCAAACGCAAACACAATATAACAGAAATAAAAATAGGATAAAACTGAAATCCATTGATCAAACCCTAGATCAGCTAAAATGCAAATGAAAACACACACCTCGACTGATGAAGTCCTCGAAACGAGTAAACGAGAAAAATTTCAACTAAAGTCAAAGTGATAGCTTTTATGTGTCTCTTAAGGATATAGGCGATCAGAACCCTCCAAATCTTCCTGTCTTTGTGGCTCTTAATAAATTATATCATGTTACTTCGCCAAAGCTCTATCATCCATTTGTTGAAGCCGATCAATGTCATGTACTCTTTCCCCTGTCCCTCTTTCCCTCGATTCACCCTGTGAATATCAGATTCTCTAAGCCAACTTTCCTTTTTATGTATCCAAGAAGCTTCAACTGTCTCTTCCTGATGTTAATATAAGATTTCTCTTTGTTTCCATTTTCTCCAAAGCCTCATCATTGTTCACATGTTCAATCCACGGTGTCTTCATCATCCTTCTGAAGATCCACATTTCTGTTTCTTCAAGTTTCTCCTTTATTGTCCAATTACGGCCATAAATACACCGGCTCTCGCTCGATCACCGAAGTTAAGCAACGTTGAGCATGGTCAGTAATTAGATGGGTGACCGTTTGGGAATACCAGGTGCTGTAAGCGTTTAGTGACGGATGTACGTTGTGGTGCAGTGAATATCGGCTCGGAAAGAGAAATTGTTGGGGCGAGTTCGAATTCCAGTTGAATACTCTGAATTCACTTAAGCACTGGTACTTGGGAAAGGTATTAATTCGTCCCTTCCCTCCAGTTATGGGTTAAATAACAAGGGTAGGATTTGGGCACCCTGCCCTAAAAGAGCAAATCCCCAATGAAGCTTGATACTCGAAAAGAAAAAAGGTATTACTAGACGCAAAACTTATATAAAATCAACAATAAATTGTTGAAAGAAAAAAGGTATTATCAGCAATAAATAAATAAAATTTAGTTATCAATAAATGACCCGCCGAGGTTGATATGCCATAAAAACAAAACAACCAACAAACAACTTTTATTGTCCCGCATTCACTGTCATACAGGAGGTCAGTTATCATGTAACAGTTCAATACTCTTTGTTTGCTTCTAACGAATATTTTCGCTTTTTTAATACCCTGCTTAGCTTTTGGAATGTGTCATTTGCCATCGCTATACACCTTCGGGTCTGAGTGTATCACTTTACGTCCTCTGTTAGGTACATTTCCCTGGTATTTAAATTTCTGCACTTGCTTAATTTTATTATTCCCGATCAACAATCTACATTTTGAGTTTTTCTTGATGCTGATGATCATGCGTTCAGTCGTTATGTAATTTATATTTAGTCCTTCTCGCTTTCCTTTTCTACATTTGTAGGAGGTTTTGTAGTTTTCTTTTTCAGCTGTCTTAAATTTCAAGACTGAAAAACTAAGAATTAATTATTAAGATTCATCAGATAATTAAAATAGAAAAACCGTGACAACTTTCTCGGGTTTTTCTAACTATAATAATAGACGAAATTCTACTATTTTCAGCTCTAACTTGATCTTGAAAAAAATTTCACGGCGTTTTTCAAGCAGTGAAGGTTGTCGTCAGAAATCTTCAGGACCGTTAATATATCACAAGATAACACCACCCTGCCCGAGCGACAACGACAGAAAATAAAAGTCACACAGGACCCAACACCAGATGGCTGAATCTGATATTCGTCAGGACTCGTTAGAGACTTCTGATGTCTTGTGTCCCCCACCTCGTTCCAGCCATCACAAATGATTTTGACGTAATGGCAAGCGACAAATGTTGCGAATTGTGGCTCGTTGCCGTTTAATTTCAATCTCAAAGGAAAAGACATATACGCGCGCAAACATATAACTTCACATTTGAAAACGGAAAAATGCACTCGTCAAAGCATGTGTAAGCATGTACACATAAAGAACTTACACACAGGCATATATTTTCAAACATACACTTTTATGCATACGAGATGGCTGCTAAAAATTTCTCGGTTCCACAGATTAACACTAATCAGCGTTTTAATGTCCAAAGTGAAAATCAAATGAGCCAGTTTAGTCACCATTTCCTTACACACACACACACACACACACACACACACACACACACACACACACACACACACACACACACACATATATATCAGCATGCGGTGTAGATATAGAAGAATCTAAAGGAGTACCCTGTACATACAGTGGTAGGATAACTCTCTAAGATATATATATATATATATATATATATATATATATATATATATAAATACATATTGAGCAAATATAAGAAAAATTACGCCAGACACGTTATTTCATGGTAAATCAGAAGAATAGGCCTATTTCAAGCGAACCATCATCAGCTTCCGTCTTTATTGTACAAAAGAGTTTACACGAAAAACGGAAGCTGATGATAGTTCACCCGAAATAGGCTCATACTTCCGATTTACCATGAAATACCGTGTCTGCCTCAATTTTTCTTATATATATATATATATATATATATATATATATATATATATATATATATATAAGTGAAGATTGAAGTCAGCAGCCAAATAATGTACATATTACTGCATTGTGAGTGCAAGTGATAATAAAATTGCTTGATGAAAAATAAGAGTTAAAATTTATACACTTAATAATAAATACAAATGACCCAGAGTGGCACCAAACGATGAGATTTATATATAGTCATTGGCATACAAGCCTATTTTGCAGCTCATCAGTGTGGCTTGATATCCGATAGCTTCCAGCCGGGATCAAGTTGGCATCAGTCAAACATTCTACCCCTAAGCTATCGGCTGCTAAAGTGGTGGTGGTGGTGGTAGGGGGATGTTTGAACGTGTTATATACACGGTGTATACATACGCCAGCAGCTAAGTGAACTCAATTCATGATTGAAAAGTAATGCGTTACTCAGTTACGTATATTAAAGTTGTCAAAAACTTTTCTGAAGAAAAAAATGGATTTTTATATATTAATACAAGAGATTTTGATTACATTAAGCATTATTTTAAATGGATACTCACATTTGAATAGACGCCCCGGTTATTTATTAAACAGTGCATTTACTTGTTTTTTATCCAGCGGCCTGAATATTAGAGAAAACTTATGAGAGAAAAATACGCTCTCCGACAGGATTCGAACCTGTTTAAAGGCATTGTTTGACACTGATTGGTCATCTACACATTCTGCAGTTCAGAGGTTATAAATAATGACACTATACCATAGGAAAAAGCGGGTTCGAATCTTACCTGTAAACGCATTTCTTCTTTAATAAGATTTGTCATATACTATATATATATACTAGCAGTATAGCCCGGCGTTGCTTGGGTGTAATGAATGTTTTAAAACTAGTCCATGGCCCTGGAGCTCAGACTTAGCCTAAAGAATATTTGTGTGAAGTTTGGTGAGAATCGGATAAAAATTATGGATTTGTATAAAGGACATACAGACAGATAAACAGACACACACACAAACATCTTGATATATATATATATATATATATATATATATATATATATATATATATATATATCATCGATTTTTTGCACTATTGTCAGAACTGCAACCTTGAAACTTCTGAATATCGTTTCTTATGTTTTTGTCTATGAGTGTATCAAACTTGATTAAAATCGGACCACTCCTATAACCCGATTTTTTTTATTATCGATTTTCGATATTTATCGGGGGTACCTTGATAAATATCGAAAATCTTATCTAGCTAAGAACACTCGCAGACGCTTATAGTAGAACTGTGTAAAATTTTAAGAAAATCGGTTCAGCCGTTTCGGAGTCTATAGGTAACGGACTCACACACACACACAGTCACACACACACAAACACACACACAAACACACACGCACACGCACACACTTACACGCACACAGACAAAGTTCCATTTATAAATAAGTTTAGATTCTGAGGAAAAATAATTAAAGACCATATTTCATAAAACAAACATAGAAAACATGCGGCTATTATGTCTGCTGACACCTTTAAATCTTAAGGAGATAAGCGAACAAATATGACTGAATAAATTAAAAATTTCTTTATTGAAGTATTGGATAGGTTGCGAAACATGTCAATAATCCAAATTATTAACTTTAGAACTTGAGTCAGTCAGTTAATTGCCATACGTAATACATACTTGGCTCATCATGTCTTTAAAGTGACATGACTGACTTGGTAGAAAATCTTCTTGCATTAGGTTGCCATTACATTTTGCGGTTGACTGGTTGCCAACCAAAGCTATAGAATTCAATTTGACTTGCTATTTAACCCATACCTGGAGGGAGAAGTGACGGATTAATACCTTTCCCAATGGTATTTGCGTGTTAGTGAATGCAACGAATACAACTGGAATTCGGACTCAGCTCCCCGAATTCTCGTTCCGAGCCGATATACATTGCACATCCCAGAACTTGTGTACTAAATAGCCCCGTCAGATCTAAAATCTCATACGAAATTTATGCATGGAATCCAACTTGTTCTGAAATTTTTTTTTTTTAATCATTTCACCCCGAGCAAGGCGGAAACGCCACTGATGTGCAGGGGGGTTACATAAATGTAAAAAGATTAATTAGAAAAGTGTGAGGAGTACAAACTAGTTAGAAAGGAACAATAGAAAGCAGGTGCGATGACAGATACATAGGTGGAGAGAAAGGGAAGGTTATACAGGGGTGGGGAGAGAACTAGAGCCCAATGGTTAGTAGATGAGTATTGACTTTGCATTTAAATTTCTGGAGGTTGTAGCCGTCAGGAAAGCAAGAATACGGGAGCGAGTTCCACAGGCGGGAAGTGCGAGAGAAGAAGCTGTAGGAGTAGAATTGTCGTCTGAAATTATCAGAGATCCAAAACTGTTTTCTCAGATCAGTAATAAAAATGGTTTCAAGTGAATGTACACATTAGGTCTTAAAGAATACATCACTTCATTAGATCTTATAGCCTGGCGCTACATAATCAAAACGAATTGTACCAAATAACAAAAACTAATTTAGTTTTTGTTATTCAAGACTTACAACAGCAGCAACAACTGAAATGGGTAGAACATGTAACTAGAAAGAAAAATGAGGATCTTATCAAGATGTTGACTTTACCTACTAATTATAACAAAAGTTTAGGAAGAAGACTCCAATTAAAACTAGAAAGAGCGATAACAGTTAGTGGACTTGAGAAATCTATTTTCCACAACCAGGTGCAACCCAAGAGGCGAACTACAATTTTGAAGCACTAAAATTAAGTAATTACGACAATTTGAATATCTATAACATGTTTTACAGAGATCGGAAACGGTGATACCAAAACCTAAAGTTGTATTGGCGTAGCTAAGTGTTCTTTGCATAAATTAAAGAAAGTCTTAGAAACAGCTAAATTTCGTTACGTAATATCACTCTTCCACACAAGTGAACACTAAAAACTCTCCTAACATATGAGGGGCAGATTCTAGACAACAGAAGTGTGAATCTTCAGAAGATTACTGAGAATAACATGGGTTGAACATGCGAGTAACGAAGAAGTTTTACGGAAAACTAAGCCAAATGAACACTTGAATTTAAAAGAGGGAAAGTTTCTAGGGCCCATCGTAAAGGAAAACGTTCTTGGCGTACAATATTCCCAGCCAGTTTGTTCTTCATGAGAATTTTGGCAGACCTCAACATCCAGAACAGAAGTGTTAGTAATCATGTCCTGCCTCTATAAGTTACATTCATTCTTATTGATTAACCGAATATCTATCTATTAAAACAAATAAAATAACACATAGGAAAAAAAAATGAAGGCAAGACACACAGGGGAAAGCAAAGAATAACCTACCTAAAAATCTTGTGAAATGTTCGGTAGAACAGTTATTAGGAGATATAAGAAAACCATCAAGAGTTGCGAAAAAAATTAAGATGTGAGGGGCCATACTCACCTTTCCTCTGAAGTGACACGGCATAACAAAAAGAATCTGACTGGAGTAAAATTAATGGAGATAGTGTAATCGTGCCGGCACTTGTATTTGATACGGGCGTGGGCGGGGAGTATAAGTAGAGGTTGTCTCCGATGTTTAGGTTAAATGTTGAACTATTAAGATAATACAACATGCACAAGATCGGGGATATAAATTTTTGGCTTCTCTTTTTAGGTTGTATCTTTATGGCATCAAATGCGGAAATATTTGTTTAAACGAATATTTTGACTTGACTTGGGTTTAAGTTGAGTGAATTTTTAAGTTTGAAAGCAAAGATGAATTACATTTTTCTTGTGAAATGTGATTATGTATTAGTGCGCCCGCACGTGCGTGTGTGCGTGTGTGCGTGTGTGTGTGAGAGAGAGAGAGAGAGAGAGAGAGAGAGATTGAGCGATTGAGAAGGCGGGCATTGGTGGGGAGGATTA
>JBBBDQ010000395.1:2080000-2127500 GCA_037127315.1 Ascarosepion bandense
TGAGATGATTAAAAAAAAAAATTGCACAATCTACTTAATACCGTTTTTTGTAAAATTATTTTGGTTCAGGAAAACAACGTTAAAACTGTATATTCTATTTCTCTATGCGTTTTAAGATTTTGTAGTAAATAAATGGGACACGATCAAGAGTATAAATAAGATGTAGAAATTCTTTGGGGCAGTTGATGCTTCTTCTTCTATGTGCTCTATTCTTTCAGGACGTAGGCGATCATGGTTTTCCATGTCTCCCTATCCCTGGTGGCTCTTAATGTTTTCTCCTGTTACTAAACGCAACCCCTGTTCCGTCATCAACCTGATCAGGCCCTTCAAATATGTTATCCGCTGCCTTCCACTGTCTCTTTTTCCTTCTGTCTGACCTGTCAGTTTTATGTTCTCCAAGCCCACTTTCCTCATTGCATGTCCCAGGAACTTTAGTTGTCTCATCCTGATGATCACTATTAGTTTTCTTTTAAATGCCATTCTTTCCAACACCTCATCATTGCTCACATGCTCGGTCAATGATATCCGCAGCATCCTTCTGTAGAACCACATTTTCTCTGCTTCAACTTTTTCCTCATCTTCGATGATATTGTCCAGCATTCACTGCCATATTGAAGAACTGACATCACATAGCAATCTAGCACTCTCTTCTTTGTTTCTAGGGAAATTTTCTTGTCTTAGTATTTTGCTTAGCTTCTGGAACGCGTCCTTCATCATGCCAATTCGCCTTCGGATCTCTGCGTCGCACTTTCCATCTCCTGTTAGAACGCTTCCTAGGTATTTAAATTTTTGTACTTGCTGGATTCTAGTATCTCCTACCTGTATTTGGCATTTTGGGTTGTTCTTTTTGCTGATAACCATGTATTCAGTTTTCGTGCTGTTTTATTTGTAGTCTTTTTTTGTCACTCTCCTCAGCTACCTTCTGTAGAAGTTCCTGATGCTTCAGCTGTGCCAAACGTTTCCTTTGCTGTATTTTGGACGTACATTACCACCTCTGCAATGGGTCCAAGTTGATCTCTTTTCTTTCAAAGAAGTGTAACCTCTGATGACAAATGTTTATCGCAACTCCACCCACGTCTTTTGAACAGGTGTAGAGACTCATCCCTTGTTCCCTGTTTAGGATGTGGTTTCCGGTTTTTTCTTTTCCAATCTTTTACTCTTTTCCATTCTTTTACTCTTTTTTTTTTCAATTGGAGTAGATAGACTAAACTATCGCCCGGTTCACACTCCACCGATGTCTATTGAACAGGTGAAGAGGCTCAGCCCTTGTTCCCTGTTTAGGATGTGGTTTCAGGCTTTCTCTTTTCCATTCTTTTACTCTTTTTTTTTTTCAATTGGAGTAGATAGACTAAACTATCGCCCGATTCACACTCCACCCATGTCTATTGAACAGGTGAAGAGGCTCATCCCTTGTTCCCTGTTTAGGATGTGGTTTCCGGCTTTCTCTTTTCCAATCTTCTTTGTCTTACGTAGCCCTCTGCGCATCAGTGGCGTTACCGCCTTGCTTGGGGTGATATGATTAAAAAAAATGTAATTTTGAATCAACGACAACGACGCATTCCCAAAAAACCCTTAACAAAATTTTCTTTGAAGGAAGGTTCGTTTTGTCTTTGGTTCGTTCTCCTTCGCTAAACTTTCATTTAAGCTAATTTGTATAAAAAAAAACAAACTCTAAACATTTCCGGTTATAACTCTAAACATTTCCGGTTTTAACTCTAAAAGTTAATTTATTATTCATCTATGTTTTTTTATTTTCTCTTGTACGAGTAGATAGGTTCGCCTATAGCCCCGTTCAAACTCCTCGCTCGTCTTTTGAACAGAAGTTGACGTTTATCTCTAGCATTGTTTGGACTGTTGTCCTTATCTTTACTGCCATATTTAACGACGTTTCGGCTGGTGTCTTCAGGTGTTAGAAAATTTCGAACCGAATCCTTTATTTCAATCACTGGGCTATATAATTCTCAATCCATATACAATGCTACTTCCGGATGCCATACAGTTATCTCCCTTTAACTCAACTCTCAAAAGTTATTTGTTTACCACTGCTGTAGCCAGGAATTGAACTCCCAACTTATTGAGTCAAATACGGAAAGTGCGACACTGAGATCCGATGGCGAATTGGAATAGACAAAGACATATTCCAAAAGCTGAGCAAAGTATTAAGAGACAGGAATATTTTGCTAGAAACAAAGAAGAGAATACTGAATTGGTATGTGATGTTTGTTTGTCAGTATGGCAGTGAATGTTGAACAATATTATCAAAGATGAAGGAAAAATTGAAGCAGTGAAATGTGGTTCTATAGAATTATGCTGCGAATATCATGGATCGAGAATGTGAGCAATGATGTGGTTTTAGAAAAAAATCAAAACGAAAAGAAAATTAATACGGATCATCAGGAAGAGACAGTTGAACTTCTTGGGTCATGTAATAAGGAAGGCTTGGAGAATTTCGTACTCATTGGTCAGATAGAGGGAAAATAGACAAGGAAAAGCAGTGGGTAACATATTTGAAGGGCCTGTGCAGGTGGGAAGCAGAGCGGGGTTTGGGTGAGGCAACAGGATAAAGTGTGCTAAGGGCCATCATGAGATAGGGAGACGTTGAAAGCCATGACCGCCTACGTCCTGAAGGGACACTGTACATAGAAGAAGACATTATTGTAATCTTGTAAATAGATAATTATTTCTGTTGTAAAAGTATCGTTATTGTTCTTAAATTTGTATTTTATAATGTCGTAAATTACCAGTTGAGTATATCGTGTTTAACTTTTTATTGTAAAAAATCGTCTACATTCGATTACATCTCATAACTTTCTCAAAATAACTTTTTCAAACGGTTATTAGATGAGCGAGTGGCGTAATAAAAAGTGCCTCGGAAAAAGAGATCGGAGAGCCCAGTTCGAATTTCGGTCAAGTTCATTATATTCACTTACGCATATCTTTGAATGGTAAATTGGAAGTGCGTTAATATTAATCCTAATCTTCCATTGATGCAAATATATATCATTTTTTTTTTTTTACGTCGGAAGGTGCTACGATGTTGAATATTGGTGCACTTTTGCTTTTTGAGTGTTAAGCATATTATTCTATCACACTCCACAACTTTCTGTATCTTTCGAATTCAAAGCTCGTTACGTTCCCTTTCCCACGAATCTCCTTCCCTGAGCTATGGTTTCAATATTATGGTTGGTATCTGAGAACATCATTGTGATTCTCAAAAACTTTCAATGCAAAAAAGTCTTCGCATAATCGAAAATAGGATTTGGCTTTAAATAACCCTCAAAGTAAAAAAATAAATTAAACAAATATATATATATATTTAGTGTATCGAGGCAGCAAATAATTTTCTAAACATGTACTGTTAAATATAAGAGACAATGAATGTCTATTATGTTTAATCATGAGCCGTTCTAAACGTCGTATTTTGGATTTAATTTCAGTTGAAAATAAAGACAAGCATTCTCCAAGAAGATTGTAAGATTCCTTTAATATGTACAATTTCAGTGTTGATTAGTTTTAATTCCTGTTTGGCTTTGTGAGTAAACATAATAGACATTCATTGTCTCTTATATTTAACAGTATATGTTTAGAAAATTATTTGCTGCCTCGATACACTAACTTTAAGTTACATGATGCCGCAGCATTAAATGATCCTAACACCAAGAAATTTCACTGGAACCTCATTGAACGTCAAATGCACACATAATATGTTTAGAAATATATATATATATATATATATATATATATATATATATATATATATATATCAAGGAAGTGTACAGTAAAAAGGACTCTAGAAGGATTCATCATCGGCGAACACAAGCTGAACGACAAAAGATACGCAGATGATACAGTACTGGTAGCAGACACGGAAAGAAAACTGTGAAAACTTCCAAAGAAAGCATTTCAAGAAAGTCAGAGGAAAGGGGTTTTTTTTTTTTTAATCATATCACCCCGAGCAAGGCGGTAACGCCACTGATGCACAGGGGGCTACGTAAGAGTAAAAAGATTGGAAAAGAGAAAACCGGAAACCACATCCTAAACAGGGAACAAGGGATGAGCCTCTACACCTGTTCAATAGACGTTGATGGAGTGTGAACCGGGCGATAGTTTAGTCTATCTACTCCAATTGAAAAAAAAAAGAGTAAAAGATTGAAAAAAAGAAAACCTGAAACCACATCCTAAACAGGGAACAAGGGATGAGCCTCTTCACCTGTTCAATAGACGTGGGTGTAGTGTGAACCGGGCGATAGTTTAGTCTAAACTACAAGAAAACCGAATGCATGGTCAACAGCAAACTGAGGAACCGAAAATGCCAATTACTGGTTGGGGGGTTACTAATATCAATCGGGAATAAAATTCTTTTCTAACAGAAGACGGAAAATGCGACACTGAGATCCGAAGGCGAATTGGCATGGCGAAAGACGCGTTCCAGAAGCTGAGTAGAGTATTCAGAGACAGGAAAATCTCGTTAGGTAAAAAGAAGAGAGTACGACATACAATATCATCAAAGATGAAGGAAAATCTTGAAGCAACTGAAATGTGGTTATATAGAAGGATTCTGCGGATATCATTGATCGAGCTTGTGAGCAATGATTAGGTTTTGGAAAGGATGTGGTAAAAGAAAAACGGCTTCCTGAAACATTTTTTAAAATCATAAGTTGAACACTGACGAATAACTAAAATATATTTCATGGGATTTTTCAGGTATAACTTATGGATATAGTAATGGTAATGTTAGCCGTTACTTTATAAGTAAACAATTGGAATTCAGGGTTCGCACAGCCTGTAGTGCTTTCGATTAAATATTATAAAATCTTTCTTTAATTTTTTTTTTAGCAAAGAAGGTTTCTTAAATAGCTGCTGTCGCTATTTCCAGTATTGAAGGATGTTTCCTTCCTAACCTTTTATTTGAAGTGGTGTGGAATGCTAACATCTTGATTATGCTATTATTTTCTATACTGGATGATAAAATAGAAAAAATAGCAAAGTAATTTTGTTGTAGCTGAGTTAGCGTATGTAATTGAATAAATTCATGAAAAAATAAATCTTACGTTTTTGTAAGAAAACATTAAACATTAGGCAAACATAAGACGTATGATGAAAAGCCGAGAGCGAATATCATAATAAAATAATTACAAAACCTTACAAACTAAATATTACGAAATTCAATCTACATTATACGGAACCTCAAAGAAAGTAAAGTGATACCGTGTCTTTTATTAACAGATGAGATTTTGTTTATGTGTCATGTCCCCTCGGAACGTAAATGATCATCGTCGAGCGTCTCCAGTATTCCCTGTGAATTTGGAACCCTGGTGCAGTTTTGTAGCGAAATTCAATCTTGTCAAATAGCTGAATACTTGATGCTTCGCCAAAGATACCAACGGTGTTTTTATTGACACCAACACAAGATGGGTTACCTCCAGGCCCCATCCTGTTATTTAACCTATAACTGAAGGAAAGTTACGGATTAATACCTTTCCCAAGGGTACTAATGCTTAAGTGAATGCAGGGTATTCAACCGGAATTCGAACTCCGCTCACCGATTTCTCTTTCCAAGCTGATATCCACTGCACCACAACGTACATCCCTCACTGAACGCTTACAGCGCCTGGTATTCCCAAGCGGTCACCCATCTAAGTACTGACCAGACTCAACGTTGCTTAACTTCGGTGATCGAACGAGAACCTGTGTATTCAACGTGATAGACCGTAAGCTCAATGATCATAGCTCTCTACAATTTTCCGCCCTTTGTAAGTTTTAATAAATTTTGAATTTTTTTATCTCTCCTAAACATTGCTCCGTCATCCTCTTAGTCAAGTTAAGTAGGTTATACGTTGTTTTCTCCTGTCGTCTTGCTTATGTTCTTGAGAGTATCAAATTTTCCAAGCCCTCTTTCTTTATTACGGCCCAAGAAATTTAAACTTTCCGATTTTAAGTATTTTTGTTTCTTTTTTATTTAAAAGTCACTTGTTTTTTACACGTTCGGTTCATGGTATTCTCATTACCTTTCTGTAGAGCCATATTTATGTTTCGTCAAGCTTCTTCATCCGAGGAGATTGTTCAGCATTCACTGCCATAAGATGGGACTAATATTACATAAACGCTAAACACTCCTTTCATTGCCTTTAACGAAATTATTCCGTTTTTTATACTTTGCTTAGCTTTTGGAAAGAGGAATCGATCACTGAAATTTGAAGAAAAATAGAATTAAAAGTAAATGTTTAAAAACCACCAAATGATGAATGCAGTTTTTTTTTCTGTACGTGTAGAAATCTCTTCCACACACTAGGAGTGTTTAGGTTTTAACATTTTATTTTTTCAATTCCTCAAACACATGTTCCTTTCAGTCGTGTTGGACAGAGTCCGAAAAAGATACGAAATAACACGCCGCTTCTGTTACTTTATTCCAACATGTGTCATGTTATGACAGCATCAGATAGTGCTCTGACCTTAGACAAAAAAAAAAAAAAAAGAAAAAAAAAGAAAGAAAGAATACTCCGTATTTTTTTCATGGGAATGTTGGTCTTTGAACCAATTTCATTTTACTATTTTTGTTTTTATTTAGCTGTTCAACGCGAAATTTTACAAAGTATAAGAAAAAAATGTTGGTTTAATAAAAAGAATTTTTCAAACCTTTAAATATCCATTGCGATTTTTTAACCAATTTATTTTGCCATTTTTGGTTTTATTTAGCTGTTCAACGCGAAATTTTACAAAGTATAAGAAAAAAAAACAAAACAAAAAACAACAAAAAAAAACGGTTGGTTTAATAAAAAGAAATTTTCAGCCTCTAAATATCCATTGCAATTTTTGAACCAATTTTGTTTTCCTATTTTTGTTTTTATTTAGCTGTTCAACGCAAAATTTTACAAAGTATAAGAAAAAAAATGTTGTTTTAATAAAAATAATTTTTCAGTCTCTAAATATCCATTGCAAGACAAACTAATAAAATTCTTAAAATATTAACTCTAGTGGTGACATAGAACATGCTGTTTAGAAATAAATCTTTTAGAAAGTCGAAAAAAATCAGATGAATTAGAAGTAGGTAAAAATTGGTCTTGATCTTTCGTTGATGAAACTATATGTTTTGTTTTTCACATAGGAAGAAAGCTGACTCATGCGGCAAATCTGTGCACTTTTAGTATTCAAGTTTAAAGTATGTTATTCAAACATGATTTGTATCTTCTGTTATATATCATGTCCCTTTTTCGCCGTGAACCAACATTGCTCTTCACAATTTCCTGTATCTTTCGTGTTCAAAGGTCGTTGCGTTCAATTTCCAACAAATATGAGCTAAATAACAGGGAAGATTCTAGCTGTAGCTGTTAACCATTCTAAGAAAACGATTACCAAATTCTAAAGCAGTCAGTCTTAAGCTTTAATTGGAGTAGATAGACTAATTGGAGTAGATAGACTAAACTATCGCCCGGTTCACACTCTACCCACATCTATTGAACAGGTGAAGAGGCTCATCCCTTGTTCCCTGTTTAGGATGTGGTTTCCGGCTTTCTCTTTTCCATTCTTTTTACCCTTACGTAACCCCCTGCTGATCAGTGGCGTTATCGCCTTGCTTGGGGTGATATGATTAAAAAAAAATACCCCACACCGTAAAAAAAAGAGGCGCAGAAATTAATAGCAACCTATTGCGGGATAATCTTCTGTCCAGTTAGTCATGTCTCTTTCGAGACATGATCACCTAAGCGCGTATCACGTATGGCAGTTAATAGACTAATACGTTCGAAATTCTTCTAATATATTTCCAAAACAAGTCAATTATATTCTGTCAAATGCTTTTTCATATATTATATATATAACCCTTCTGCATTTTATTGCTCTTTCTGATCTATTTATAAGCATAAATATCGCATTTCTTGTGCCAGTGTCTTTAACGAAACTGTACATTTCCAGTCTAATTCTGAGACGTGCTCTATTTCTTAGAATTAAGAGAATAATGTTTGTTATTTAACTCATTAGGCTGATTGATCAATGGATTTTGCATTCATTTCCACCTCGATCTATAAAAATGAATCTATTTAGATATTCCAGTATATCGCCACTGTTGTATATACCTTTTATTAATTATGTAATTTTGTCAATAACGAAATCATCTAAGACTACTACCACATCTATTACAATTCAATCTGCTTCCGATATTCTTTTCTTTCTGATCAATTTGACCGTTTCTGATTTCATTTCACTCTTTAATATTTCTGATCCTTCCATATTTTTGCGTATTGCAGGTTTTTCTCCTTCGACATTGAAGAGTTCTCCGATGCATTCGTTATGTTTTTTTAATTATCTATCTTTATTATCAGCATTCCATCTATTGATTTTGTGCATCCTGTAGCTGTGCATGTCTTTTATCCTGTTATTTTTACTTATTCTTTAATACATATCTGCCTGATTGCTTAACTCTTTATATTCTTTCTATGACTGCACATTTCTCTTTTGCTAATTAGTAATGTTTTATATTCCATAACATATATTAACATTGCTTAATAATTTATAATGTTCAGAATTTTGTATGCTTTCCATTTCATTTTTTCCCTCTCTAGTCTTTTTGGGGGATTTAGTTTACTGATGTTACTTTGCATAACGAGTACGACTTTGAATTTTCATTCCGCTTTAGATCATTGTATCTGCATTTAATGGTGCCAGTAAATAACGTTTAGCAATTTGGGTGATTTAGGAGTCTACTGTATTGACATTTGCGTGATGTCTTGGAAAGTGATCGCTCCCGCAGTCAGTACTTGAGTATGTTTTAGAGTGTAAAACTAAATCAATAAATATCTTATTCATCGTTATCTCGTCAACTATATATTTTCTTGATCCTCCTAGAATTCTTCATGCCCTTCAACGTTTTGGGTGTTCTAGAAACAATCTGTTTATTACATACCATGCACCACTGGAACAATTTTTCTTCACATTCATTCTTCTTCTTCTTCTATGTGCCCTGTCCCTTCAGGACGTAGGCGATCATGGATCTCCACGTCTCCCTATTCCTTGTGGTTCTTAGTATGTTTGCTCCTGTTGCTCCTGGCAACCCCCGTTCCGTCATCCACCTGATCAGACCCTGCAAATATGTTATCCGCTGCCTTCCTCTGTCTCTCCTTCCTTCTATCTGTCCAGTCAGTATCAGGTACTCCAGGCTCTCCTTCCTCATTGCATGTCCCAGGAACTTCAGTTGTCTCTTCCTGATGCTCAGCATCAATTTCCTTTTTGTTGACATTCTTTCTAACACTTCGTCGTTGCTTGTATGCTCAGTCCACGATATCCGTAGCATCCTTCTGTAGAACCACATTTCGGCCGCTTCCAGTTTTGTCCTCATTTTCGATGATATTGTCCAGCATTCACATACGCGTTCTTAATTCAAATTTGACAAATGTTTAGCTAAACTGCTCCTTCTATAATTTGGGATCCATTTCAAATGACAATTTTATTTATTTATTTATTTATTTATTTATTTATTTTTTGCGATTTGCATTGAGCCATAATATTGTTAATATTGTTAATATTGTTAATATTGAGCCATAATATTGTTCAGTGTACAATAAATCTTTTCAATTTCTTCAGTTTATAATTTGTGCTTTAATTGTATGCAAACGACAATGGATATATTAAAAAGTCTCCCTTTCAGTTTAAGTACAAGAATATTATGAGATAATTGACAGTATCTTTTTTTTTTTAATCTCAGCATGTAAATCTTTAGTATAGGATTGGGCCTCGATCTACCAGGAAAGTTTAATCTGAAATCGGCATCGGCAATGTTTGGGAAGCCAGATTTTTTTTTCTTTTTAAAAGGTTTGGTCGAAACTTGAAATGATCACAGCGCTCAGAATGTTAATCGCGCGATTTGATTACTAGTTGCGATGACTGCGACATATATTCACGTATGAGAAAAATCAAATTATATTTTTAAAGACTTAAAAATAAAATAAAATTAAAATTAAAATTAATAGATGCCGATAGCAAAAAATTAATTTTCATCAGCATCGTAAAAATTAAAAATCACCATTTAGGAGCAAATTAATTTATTTCTATTTTGTCGATGGAATCTTGAGAAAAAATAATCTGGAATGTGGCAAAGAGTCATAGGTTTCTTTGTATTTCATATGCTACGACGAGAAACCTCATTTGGGGTGAGACTTAATGATTTGGTATAAGGTTCATGAAGATTTTTACAAGGAAAATACAATTTTATATTAGCAAAACTAAATGGATTATATTCTCTTCATATCTATCTATCTATCTATCTATCTATCTATCTATCTATCTATCTATCTATCTATCAGCGGATGCAGGAGGTACTGTTCTCGGCTAAATTTCCAAGATTTGATAAATTGCTAAAAAAGCACTTAAAAAGATTTCTTGTCTTCTTTAAAACATCATTGGTACCTATCTAAACCTGTTCGTAGTATTCTACAAAAGCCGCCTCATATCTGGGCATAGGCAAAATATACATACATACATACATACATCGATATGTATGTGTATGTGTGAGTGCTTGAATGTGTAGATCTTCCCTTTTTAGTGTAGTAAATTTGGTCATCTATTCCGATGCACTTTCCAAATAATATTGTTTTGTAAAAAACATTTTAAGAGCACTTTGACGTATCTGTTAAGTGGGTGTGTCAATACAACTTCATCTCCGAACATATAACTTTTACACACCACACACACACACACACACACACACACACACACATACACATATATATATATATATACATATATATATATATATGTATTTATGTATGTATGATGTATGCAAAAGTTCCAGGAGATTTTCTTTTTGAGATTGTATACACAATTGAGAACCGGTTCTTCGGAGGAAATTGTACACACACACACACACACACACACACACACACACACACACACACAAATATATATATACGTATATAAATGTATATATATATATATATATATATATATATATATAAATGTATGTACGTATATATATATTAATTATTACTTTACAACATTTACAAAATACAGAATACTACAAAATTGTACATATAATAATGATGGTAATAATCTTTAACTACCTCATGAGAGATTGTTCTTTCAATGTCAAAACAAAATGTTCAATTTTGTAGTATTCTGTAGTTTGTACATGTTCTAAAGTAATAATTAATAATAAATATTCAGTGCTCTATTTTTATATTGAGCACTGTTTTAAATTAATTTTCTGAACGTTGCAATTATTTTCTTCGTTGCTTATTTATTTGAATATATATATATATATATATATATATATATATATATATATATATATATATATATAAGCACGAAGAGTTTGTCACTTTAACTGAGCCGGTAGTTATATGCTTGTCTCAAAGCTTAAGCCATGCAAGTGTAAGTTCACGCCACGCATTAGAACGGGCGAAACCGCGAATGGCTCAGGAACCGGACCTAATCCTCGATACCGTAATCCTCCTCGGAGGCGATGGATAACTGTGGCAATTCTAGAGCTAATACATTTGACACATGCTAATACATTTGACACTGATGTCGCCTTCGTGCCGTCACGCTCGTGGGCACCCGCGTCGGCCGTTACGGGTCGCGGCGCTACATATTAGACTGAGACCGATGCCGGTTCATGCCAACCTCGAACTTTCCTGATCGCACCGTTATGATGTTCACATTAGTCAGGACTGGCAAACCGTCAATACGGTGCCCTCATGAAACTTCGAAGTCGGCATGAACCTGCTGTAATTTGGGGGCCGATCAGCAGTGATTGAATGTAATTAGGTTGACTTTTGAGGGATTAAACGTAACCAGCCATGATTTTACCAACTGGATGTTAATGCTTGCTTAGAAATGAGGTTAGCTGGCAATCTCTGATCGTCAAATAATTTTGAGGTGCTCCTCTATATCATCGTTATCATTGGCATAGACGTTTACAGATGATCTGAGTATATTCTTGGGCAGAACATTTATGTAAATCAAAAAGAGATTTGCTCCGGAAGTGAACAGTGGAGAATGCCTACGTTGACTGCCAGGGCCTAGTAGGACTTGCTATTTATAACAAATTTCAGTTTTCTACCTGTTAGGAAGGACTTTATAATTGAGATGATAAAATATAGTTTATAGGTAAGCAATAATTATGGTGCTCAATATCAGACATTGTCGGTCGGTTAAGTGCCATACGATCATGTCTCGAAGAGACATGACTGACTGGGCAGAAGATTTTCCCGCAGTAGGTTGCCATTACTTTTTGCGGTAGATTGGTTGCCATGTGACATCCGGTTGCCCGTATGTATAAAAGACAATACGTGTTTAGTACGGGGGTTGTCATTTTTAAAGTAGCACCTACTCCGTCTCTTCCTTCCAGTTATGGGTTAAATAACAGGACAGATTGGGTTCTATAGCCTTGGTCGGCAACCAGTCTACCGCAGAAAGCAATGGCAACCTACTGCGGGATAATCTTCTGCCCAGTCAGTCATGTCTCTTTCGAGACATGATCGCCCAAGTGTGTATCGCGTATGGCACTTAACTGACTGACTACTGTGAGAGTCTGTAAATATTGTATTTACTTCTTGGTTGTACCACTCTGTTAATAAAGTAGTTTATCTACATTTCAATGTATATCTTTCCACAAAAAAAAATCCAGCGCCCCTCACCTTCACGCACATGAGTAGTCGTATCAACTTAAACATCACGTTGGTCTGATGAAGTCCTAAAGGTCGAAATGCGTCCGGAAATATTTTACCACTTTCTCATTGATTTTTTACACATTGTCCTGGTATAAAAAAGATTCATATTTTCTGCCCCCTTCCACATATATATGTGTGCGTTTTGGCGGTACAGGCAGATTGTATTGTATCAGAGATAACATAAGAAAGAGACAAGTGCAAAATGTATACTCGTCTTCTGAAGCACTTTATCAAGGCAATATAGGATTTGTTACGCTGCACTTGTATATATATATATATATATATATATATATATATGGAGAGACAGAGAGCTAGACAGACAGAGAGACATACAGACAGAGAGAGGTGAGTATGACATTCGTTTATCAAGGTTTATAATAAGTACAAAGTTAAAGTTGATAAAGTTTGTCAGAAGACGAAACGCGTCGGCTAAGTACAAATTTACCTCTACATATTACATATATATATATATATGTGCGTGTATGTGTGTGTATGTGCGTGTGTCTGTGTGTATATGTGCTTGCGTATGTGTGCGTGCGCGTGTATGTGCCTGTATGTAAGTAAAGAAACATTATTTAAATATGCATATCGTGCAATCTTTTAAAAGAAACAAACTTTCACTTACATATATAAATATATGAGAGTATCTATATACGTATGATTTGCATAAGTGAATATGTGTACATACACAACGTGTTATTTTAATATTTACCCAAGTCAGAAAAGAAGAAAGAAAAGCAAAAAATGCACACACACACACACACACACACACACACACACACACACACACACACACGAGTGTGTGTGTGTGTGTGTGCATTTTTTGCTTTTCTTTATGTATGTATGTATGTATGTATGTGTATTGGATGTATGTGTATGTATGTATGTGTATTGGAAAGTATGCCAAATTCTTCCAGGGTCCAGACACCGTAGGTATTTTGAGCACAAACACGACACGTTTGTTGACTGGCCTCATTACTAAGCAGTGTATGGTCGAACCAGGCCTCTCACGTCGACATACGCACGCGCACAATTTGAACAGTCTTACTCTTCACAGTAAATCTCTGATATACGCTGTAAGAATCTAACTGATACTCACACACACACACACACACACACACATACAGACAAACACGCAGACACATACAAGTATATATATATATATATATATATATATATATATATATATATATATACAGGCCGACCCACGCGTAAAAGTAAGAGAAAAGAAACCAAAAATAAATAAATACAGGAACAGGCGATGTATTTGCATCTTTACTTTGCAAACAGTTACTTATTTTAATATCAAAGAAATCTTGTATGATTGAAAGAGAAGGCAGCGGGAGTATATATGTATACAAATATATATATATAAATATGCCTACATGTATATAGATTTATGTTTATACATGTAAACACTAGGCTGTTGCAAGAGGGCAGGTCTCCCAAGGGCGTGAAAGTAAGTCTTGGCGTGAACGTTAGTCACTCCTTTTACACGCAACCAGCTATTAGAGATCGGCCGAAATATTTACAAGGGTGAGTCCATGCTGTCTCTTATTATACCTTCAACATTGCATACCTCTTCCTCTCTCTCTCGCTCTCTCTCTCTCGCACAGACACACACACACACACTCTCTCTCTCTCTGCCTGCATTATTCTTGTATTTAACTCGCTGTATATATTGTTATTTAATGTGCATATCGTAAGTTTGGTACACGGCAACAAGTATAAAGCCCCGTGTGCTCATTAAGATAAACATGCAATCAATCTATATGAGGGGCACACAAGTTTTTACCATTCACACATCGCACGCCAACGTAAATGCACACGACGCGTGTTCGCGATATATGTATGTATGCATGTATGTATGTATGTATGTGTGTGCGTATGTGTATGTGTGTGTGTACTGCTACATACACACTATTAATGTTGAAATGTAAGGGTGATTAATAACCCCCTCCCGCAAAACAAAACATAAATGTACTTTAATGTATTTTCTTACTTTGTCAGTTTACATGAACAGACACTATATATATATATATATATAATCTTATTTTGTATATATATATATATATATATATATATATATATATATAATCTTATTTTATATATATATATATAAATATATATACATTTTGATATTTTTTTCATCGTATCACCTCGAGCAAGGCAGTAACGCTACTGATGTGCAGGGGGCTACGTAATAGTGAAAAGATTAGAAAAAGAAAGCAGAAAACCACACCCTAAACAGGGAACAAGGGATGAGCCTCTTCACCTGTTCAATAGACGTGGGTGGAGTGTGTATATATATAATCTTATCATTTATATATATATATATATATATATATATATATATATATATATATATATATAATCTTATCTTTTGTATATATATATATATAATCTTATCTTCTATGTATATATACATATATATATATATGGGTGGTGCTTAAGGCTTCTTAAAAATGATATATATGTTTATGCACGGCGAAAGAAAAGAAAAGGTGGTTAATTGATATATATTGATATATATTCGTATTACTACAACAATATGAACACGCCAAATGTACACGTGTGTGTGTGTGAGTGTGTGTGTGTGTGAATGTGTTATTTAGGTTTTACTTAAAAGTTATTCTACTCATGAGGCAAGATCTTTGAAAATGGACAGAGAATAATGAAATCCTGTGTCGAGGAGCCAGAAAGAAATACATACTGGTTTCATGTTTGAGAATGTCCTCTTATGCTAAAAATACCGTCTTGATGGAAATGTGAGATGTATATGGAAGTTTTTTTCATAAATTATTTTCCCCGAAAATTCAGATAAAAATGACAAACCGAGCGGAGAGATACACTAAACACCCACCGATCACATCAAAAACGTGAATGATAGAGAAAGGCCTAATGTCTAAATATTAACGATTTATAGTCGTTTGTATTTTTCTCGTTATCACTTATAATAATCTTATATAGTAACTGTAGTAAATTTGCGAGGAAAGGTAGGTATTACAGCATGTAAATTTCTCTCTCTCTCCCTCTCTCATTCCAATCACACACACACACACACACACACACACACACACACACACACATATATATATATAATTTAAAACGTCATCTTTAGTGGATACACGTATTTGAGTAGACGATCTTATTTTTGTGCATGGTTTAAAAAGTAAAGTTTGAAGTAATAAAAATATGACGGATTACAAAATAGAAATAGAATCCATTTTTTTAGAATATATATATATATATATGGAAAAACGATATATAATGTTTCCTATATCAACAACGATTTTAAGAGAAAGATGAAAAGTATGATGCGTTTGTTAATGGCTCACACAAAAACTTTTCCACTTTATCATACTTCTAATATATATATATATATATTTTTTTTTTTGAATTTACATATTGACTTCTTTGTATTGTGCATAAATATGCATGCACATACACACAGACACGCGCGCACACACTCATATATATATATATATATATATATATGTGAAGTGTGTATATATATATACATATGTGTGTGTATATATATATATATATATATGTGAAGTGTGTATATATATGTGAAGTACATATATATATATATATATATATATATATATAAATGCAATTTGTTATATACATGCAATTTGTTATATATATTATTTATATATTATATATGCATGGTACTTATTGGAAAGCGCTTAACATATTCAGTTTGATTGATACGAGTTTGTGACCCTGGGTTTCATGTTTTTGCCATCGTCAAACACTAATAAACGCAATCCCATATATAACCAAATTTTCAAAAATTAATCAGTTTGTCTGACGATCGCAAAAGCGTGAAACGGAGGATTACAAACTCACATCAATCCAACAGCATATGTATAAATATATATTCTAACAGTTACTGTTTCGCTACTTTATTTAAGCTGATCTACTCTTGAACATTCTTTGCCCACCTAAAGCATAAAATGGGTAGATATTTATGCAGATGCAGAGAATCATTTAATGCGAACAATCCTTTCATTTATGATAGATATTTTTAAAATTACGTACACTCGCATATTTAAATATAAAAACGACCACTGGTGTCAACACCGATGGGTGACACTTCGTTTCATGTTTGAACGCTATCTAAATGGCCAGAATATGCCATTCAAGCAGAAAACAGACTATGAGTATTCCTTGTTTACATCAGTTATCACTTATATATTTACACTAGTTCTGTTACTCATATTGAACGTGTTTTCCCACGAGTAAATGTTACCGTAAAACCCTTCTTTTAAAACATATATATATATATATATATATATATATATATATATATATATATATATATATATTCTACTCTCTCACACCGTGATTGAGCACACTGGAAAAATGGTAAACTTTGAAAAAAAAACAGCAGCTACTCTAGCATCTATGCATCGTTCATTCAGTATTCAATTAGAACACTCTCAGTTACTGGCATGTGTTTACATGGTATATCACGCACCAGTATGACTTCTTCTACCGAGCGCCCATAGCTCAGAGGTAGAATCGCTGACTGATGTCGATTCGGTCTGGTTTCAAACCTCGCTATCGGATGTCTAACCGTACTGATTAGCGAAACAGATCTGTCTGTGGATGAATATATATATATATATATATATATATATAATAATAATAATAATAATAATAATAATAATAATAATAATAATAATAAGAGACCTAACTGCCAATGTTGTAGTACAGTTAAATTCATACTGCTGAGGAACCAAGAAGAAAACCAGATTTTGACCTTGTCCTTTTTATATTTAATATACCATTAAATTCTTCTTCTTGCCTTGTTCTTTCAAGATGTAGGCGATCATGGCTTTCCACGTATCCCTATACCTGGTGGCTTTTAGCACGCTTTTTCCTGTTACACTACGCAACCCCATTCTGTCATCCACCTGATTAGGTCCTTCAAATATGTTATCCGCTGATCTTCCTCTGTCTCTTTTCCCCTCTATCTGGCCCGTTAGTATCAAGTTCTCCAAGCCCTCCTTCCTCATCGCATGTCCCAAGAACTTTAGTTGTCTCTTCCTGATTCTCAGTATTAATTTCCCTTTTCGATTTCATCCTTTCCAAATCCTCATCATTGCTCAAATGCTCGATCCATGATATCGACAGCATCCTTCTGTAGAACCACATTTCAATTGCTTCAGGTTTCTCCTTCATTTTGGATGATATGGCCCAGCATTCAATGCCATATTGAAGAACTGACATCACATGGCAATCCCGTACTCTTTTCTTTGTTTTTAGCGAAATTTTTCTGTCTCTTAATACTCTACTCAACTTCTGGAACGGGTCTTTCTCCATGCAAATTCGCCTTCAGATCTCTGTGACGCACGTTCCTTCTTCTGTTAGAACACTTCAACTAGTGGGTATAAATTGATGGATTAAAGTGCTTCATTTTTAATTTCATTTTCTAGAGCCGCATATTTGAAGTAAACCTAAATAAGATAATTCCCTTTTTAGACGTCCTTATTCTTCAGACGTCTTCACGAAAATTTAATGGTAAATGACACTTTTACTAAGAATCAGAACAAGGCAGCCGATATTTGTTCGGTATATTTCTTGGGAGGAAGGCTCGAGGAAGTTGACACTTGCAGGACATATCGAAGACAAGATGGATAAATAAAGGCAGTGGGTCATCTACTTGACGAACTTGTGTAAATGAATGACAGAATATTCATCATGTGTTGGAAGGTCAGTCTAAACCTGTGGACCTCTCTACAATATATGTATATTCGTAAACGTTCCTAAATTTAAAAGCCTTAATAAACCAATGACATCCTTGCTCTTGTATATAAACACATGTAACAAAATAAATCCCATATTTGCTTTGATAAAGTACCTTAGTGGTCGAAACCCGTCAGTTGACAATAGTTTCTTTTTATTTATGTTTCTTTAACAGATCCATTCTATCTGAAAATAACTTATGCACAAACACACACAAATATATATACATATATATATAAACGTATTTATAAATGGAACTTTTTCTGTGTGTGTGTGTGTACTTTGCTTATAGAATCCGAAACGGCTGAACCGATTTTCTTGAGAATTTACACAGTTGTACTCTAAGCGTCTGCAAGTGTTCTTAGCTAGGTTTTGTGTCGAGGTATACCCGATAAATATCGAAAATCGATAATCGAATGAATCGGGTTATAGAAGGGGTGGTCCGATTCTAATCAAATTTTATGCACTCATAGACAAAGACATAAACGATATTCAGAAGTTTCAAGGTTGCAGTTCTTACAATAATGCAGAAAATCGATAATATATATATATATATATATATATATATATATATATATATATATAAGGCAAGATGTTTGTGTGTGTGTCTGTTTATCTGCCTGTATGTATGTATTTTTTCAGCACTTTTATTTTAGTTTTTGCTTCAGGTTTGGCTCTAAGTAAGTATAATTGTAGTTCTTGGTCTCAGCCATGACGCCATTTAGTCAGAGAACTCATTTAGCCTTCAAAATTCAGTTTACGACGAAAAAAACTTATTTGATATCGATACGAGGAAATCAAAATTTGACTTACATCCATTCATTTTTCTTTCAGTCTACGGTTTCGCTTTAAGTGGAAACAACTATTGCTTTTTAGTCTTTTGTACCAACGTCCAAAGAGTCTGATCTCCAGGACTATGGATTAGTCATAAAGCTTTTATTACACCCGAACAACGCCGGGCTTTACTGCTAGTATATATATTCTAGTATATACTACAATATATATATATATATATATATATATATATATACGTGTATATTTTTTCTTCTAACTTTTCTCCGACACTTCTTTCAGTAATTTTTTAATGACATCGAAAGAAATAAATAAAAAATCAATTGAAAAGAAAAAAAATTCTCCCCCCACACCTTCATCACGCCCAAGCAACATGTTTCTGTCGTTATGGAAACCCAGGAAAATGTCTAACCTTTGAACTATTTGTTTGCATTTCGTCATAAAAGCCGGTCCTCAATGGAACTTAACATTGAATATTTAATACTATTTTCTCACCCTGACTGCAGTAAAAACGGAAAAAGAGAAGTGAAATAAAATGAATAGGGAAAAAGAAACGGTTATGTTGTGAAGGTTAATGGAAGGTGTGGACACAGATTCAGCCTGTGCATCGTCACGTTATGTTGAAGACGTCTAGTACTTGTTTTCGTAAAGAGTTAGCAACAAAATGAAAATTGTTGTATTTGTCAATTTTCACGCATATCAATTTATATAATTAGGGTCAAACGTATATCAGTCAGTTAAGTGCCATACGTGATACACGCTTGAGCGATCATGTCTCGAAAGAGACATGACTGACTGGACAGAAGATTATCCCACAGTAGGATGCTATTACATTTTGCGGTAGACTGGTTGCCAGACAAGGCTAGAGAACACAATCTGTCCTGTTATTTACCTCATAACTGGAAGGAAGAGACGTATTAATAACTTTCCCAAGGGTATTTGCTCGTAAGTGAATGCAATCAATTCAACTGGAATTCGAACTCAGCTCCCCGATTTCTTATTCCGAGCCGATATCCACTGCACAACAACGCTTATCCCAGACATATAAAAGGGAAAATTCACCTTCTAGATAAATTTACAATTATAACCTTTACAGTTACAGGCATACGAATCACAAACGCACAAAATTACTCTGACCAACACATGTTAGCCCTAATCTTCATTATATTACGAGTATAAATATTATATATATGTATTTTTTCAAATTTATATCTTGAAAAATTTGTGCGTCTAATACATCGGGTTATTTTACAAGCAACTACTCTATACATTTGATTATCTACCACGGAAGATTCGCTAAAACATATGCATACATGATGAAAAACTGACTAACAGTTAATAAAATTTTCATCCTCAAAAAATTATATTATTATTAAGAGAAAAAACTAAAGTTTTTTTTTCATGCAGAAGAATTTTTAAATCCTTTTGAAAACCTTATATATTTTGGTTAAAAATCTTGATTTTAGTATGGAGAGTTTTAGCGTTTGTTTTTTTTTTTTCGTTTTTTTTTTGTGATGATAATCACTTTGATTTTGGGAGAAGAAATAGGCACATATCCTTCCCATGGTTATTTGCGCCTAAGAGAATATAAAGAGTTGTCATCCATGACATTACACGCACATCCTAGTTTAATGTAGTTGGTATTCCCAAGCGGTCATCTCACCCATCTAGGTACTGACCAGTCTCAACATTGTCTCTTTCTATATATAAACACACGCACATCATACGTAAGCGCTTTGTTGAGGGTTTTGTTTTTCGAACTTCCTTGCATTTACTTACGCGCAAATACTCCTGGGAAAGGTATTTATCCGTCTCTTCCCTCCAGTTATGGGTTAAATAACAGGACAGATTGGGTTCTTTAGCCTTGACTGGCAACCAGTTTATCGCAGAGAGCAATGGAAACCTACTGCCGGATAAATTTCTGCCCAGTCAGTCATGTCTCTTTCGAGACATGATCGCCCAAAGCGTCTATATGGCACTTAACCGACTGAATCCGGGTGCATTAGACTCATCCAACCATATTTCAGCAGTTTTATAAAAAAGCCATTTTTGTTGTATTGAGGAATATAATCCATAAATGTGCGTTGTGGAGCCGTGGATATCGACTGGTAACAAAATAGGAGAGCCAGGTTCTAAGTTGAATTTGTTGCATTCACTTACGCACAAATACCTCTGTAAAGGTATTAATCCGTCTCTTCCCTCCATTTATGGGTAAAAAAAACCCGGAACAGATTGGGTTCTATAGCCTTGGCTGGCAATCAGTCTACCGCAGAAAGCAATGGCAACCTACTGGGGAATAATCTTCTGCCCAGTCAGTCATGTCTCTTTCGATACATGATCGCCCAAAGCCTGTATCACATGTGGCACTAAACTGACTGATATTATTCATAGTAATATAGATAATCAAATATAGTTATAATAAAAATATTTTCGTTTTTAGCCGAATGTCAGTAAGATTGAATAAATTGAATACATCATTAATTAATTTTAAGTAAACATAATTGATTAGTTCTAATATTACAGATTATGGGTTAATTGGGATTAAGTTACATATAAATATATGTGTGTGTGTGTGTGTGTGTGTGTGTATAAAACATGTATATGAATATATGTGTAGATTAGAATAGTTATATAAGAAAAATTTAACTAGTTCTAAATGTAAATGTCGTTACTTTTTTTTACGAAACTCGGACATAGTATAAACTTGAAATTTGTGATTAGCATTGTTATGACATGTAAAAATATGGTATCTGATAATACTTTCAATAGATTCGTCAAAATTCTGAAACTCAGGAGCTTTGTTTGAGAATACTCTGGAGTCTTTCAATCTGATCAATCCATTAAACTTATATCGAATATGAATTTATATATAATTTATTTATTTGTTTGAACATTATTTTTAATCGATACTCGTATTTGAGTAGATATTTTGTTTTTTCATCCTGGTCCGATTACTTTGTTTAGTTTTGTTATGAAAATGTGTGTCATTCGACAAAATACGAATCTGCAATCCCTGACAACATAGTCACCAAATGATCTAGTGAGCCTTAGACCGCTCGATCCCGAATAATTCCAGTTTAATCGAAGTTAACTCAATCCTTATACACGCAACTTTCGATTTTTCGTAAATAACCATCTCCGCTCTGAAATGTATCGTAATCTAAACAAATGTAAACAAAAAATGTTACGGAAAATTCTGGAGATTGACGAAATTAAATTAATAAACGACACATTTTATTTGTTTGAACATTATTTTTAATTGATACTCGTATTTGAGTTCATATCCTCTTTTGTTCATTGGAAAATAAAATTTTGAGATTTTTTACAAATTTTCAAATTTTCGGCCATTTTACGAGCGACCGACACATTTATAAACAAAAGTTAATTCTCGGTTTTATAAGTTTTGCAAAAATAATATATGCATCTCTCACTCGTTTTTTTTTTTTAAAATAGCAAATTTCAAGTTAAATTAATTTTATTTGAAACAAATATTACTTGTATATGGCATGGAATTTAGAATAAAAGAATTTCTTAATCACAAAGATCTGATTCGTGGATATTTCATGTAGGCGGTGACAGCACCTGTTATCAATCAATCTGAAGTATGGTGACAAAAAATTGACATAAGTTAATGTAACATTTCGTTAGAGGAACAACCCTTGAAACATGTAACCTGTTAATGATAAGTCTCTTATAAGTTTCCATAGTAATAGAAAATGTGCAGTTTAACATAAATAATATAAAAATTAGAAATTATTTTAAAAAATTTAATTCTAAATTATTTGTATTAAGCTTTTGAATTTTGAATTTTGAATTTTGAATTTTGAATTTTTAAATAAAGTAATTTTTTAATGACTTAATAACCGAAGACACTGAGTAGCTGGAAGAGATTTAAAAGATGACTGAAACTTTAATTAGCAAAGACAAAAACTGAAAACAACTCTTATAAAAATTCATTATTCATTGAAATCCTTTTCTTCTTCAGAAAGATGTCCTAAAATTATATTATTTATAATTTATTAAAATTTATTTATAATTTATTAAAAGTTTGTCTACATTAAAAGTAGCATAGTTTTAATGCATTTTTGATTTTATTATTTGGAGCAGAACTTGGGAAAATGATCTCATAATTAAAAATTTACATGATTTACATTTGCCATTGAGTCCTGTATTTAGCTAATTAAAACATTGGTATAGATAATGTATTTCTAGAAGTTTCAAGCAATTAAAAGTGGGGAAGTAACAGGTGTAAAAAAGTATTTTTACCAAGATATTCTAAAAATAATAATTGCATAAATAATTTCATTTATTTGTGAATAAGTCCTGAAAGTTTTTTTTTAAATCAGACAGTTGATTTTTGCTAGAATTTTCAAATTAACGTGTCTTTCAACGCCAAAAAAGACTTGCATAATATTACATTTTCCTTAATAGTCACATAATGTAAACATGGCGCGAATTGCTGATGGAAAATTTTAAAAATGTAACTGAAATTTCGAACGTGTTAGAAAGGATTCTTTTTTTTTTAAATAATGACAACAAAATTTGATCTTTCCTCTTAATAACAGCATAAACATATTGATGACAAAACTTAGTTTTTATTAAGTTTGAGCCCTTTTAACATCATGCTGTGCTGTATTTTTGCAATTGTGTGGAGGTCTCTATTTCTACTGGTCTGATTATTTACAAGAAATTTTTTACAAACATGTGTGTCATTAGGCAGGATTCGAACCTCCGAGCTATGACAACATTGCAAAAATACAGTGTGTGTGTGTGTGTGTGTGTGAGAGAGAGAGAGAGAGAGAGAGAGAGAGAGAGAGAGAGAGAGGAGGGAAGGAAGAAAGCCAAGTAGATGGATATATGTGAGGTGAGTGTCGGTTAGTTTTACTAGTCCATGTGAAGTTTCTGAAGAAATATCCTTATTAATGGTGCTAAGCTGTTTCGTCGTTTTCTATTTAGAGCCTGGGAATTGGATGGTGAATTGCGGGCAGGGTGGATGTGGACCGAAAAGCTAAACAGCGAAACATTAAACTGAGCTAACACTTGATGTTCGTCCTGTGTCAACTAAGGCCACAGACAAGGCTTTGTAAGCAGCGATCTACTCTAAATAGATGCCTAATCATGATTATTGCCCCTCTGTTCAGGGCCTCTCTTATTACAACATATATATATATATATATATATATATATATTACTGTGCAAAAGTATTAGGACAAGAACTATTTTATCTTTTATGAGGCATATTGACAGAAAAAACAATTTAATTAATTTTATTTGATTTACTCAACAAATGATTTAACAAGAAAAATGCTTGTTACAAAATAAATTTAATATTTAGTATAATAGTGTTTTACTTTGATAACAGCCTTTATTCTGTCAGACATTGACATCACAAGCTTCTTCAATGTATCTAATAGTAACTCCTGCCAAGCAGCTTGTATTTGTTCCCAAAGTTTGTTTTGCAAAGTAACATTAGATTTATAATGTTTTTTTTATCCCAAATATCCCATAGATGTTCAATATAATTGAGATCAGGGCTTTGTGGGGGCCAATTCAAATTCCGAAGCCTTCCTTCCTCTTCCTTTTTAGTTAAATATTTCTTAGAAAGGTTTGGCTTTTCACCCTGTATTTGAATTTCAGTGAGGTTTTTAGGAAAATCACCCCTGTCCTAATACTTTTGCACACTACCGGTAGTGTGCAAAAGAGTTAGGACAGGGGTGATTTTAAACTTTATTTTGATGCCTCATAAAAGATAAAATAGTTCTTGTCCTAATACATTTGCACAGTAAGGTATATATATATATATATATATATATATATATATATATATATATAGTCACCCGCAGGCATATCTGTTTCTCTGTATCACAGCTCATCAGTACGGTTAGACAGCCGATTGCTTTTTACCCAGGACTGAAACCCGACTGAATTGGCGTCAGTCGGCGATTCTACCTCTGAGCTACGGGCGCTCGGTGAAAGAAGGCAGACTTTTAGCGTGTACATTATCATTATACACGCCCAATAGCTGAGAGTGTTCTAATACATTGCTGGATAAACGATACGTGCATATATATATATATATATATATATATATATATATATATACATATATATATATTCGTGTATGTGTGTGTGCGCGCAGATATTTATCAAAGAGTTGAATAAAAACTTAAATGCACACACAGAAAATGCACCTAATTTTGAGTGAAGACCGTCGAAAAGAAAGTTTTTCTAAGACTTTTTATCATTCATTTTTTTCATTTTATTTCGAACCAGTTGCCTGATTTCCACTTAGGATATTAACATAAGTTTTCCGGTGTCTTCTGAAAGTTTTCAGCGTTCGTAAGCCATTATCAATGTTTTGCATTATTTACCATTGTTTGATTTTGTGTGTCGTATTTTCGCGTGAGGCGTCTTTCTATTTAACAGTAAGAGTAACTTCTGTAGAACTTGCTAGCGACAGTTATTTGTGAGTTGTCGCTTTCATGTTTGGAGTTGGAGGTGAGGCACAAATAAGCGAATAGAAAATAATACAAAAGCATATAACATGATCACCGTCGACATTAAAACAAAAATATCAAAAAATCTATATATCAATGAATTCGATTTCCCACTAAGAAAATGCCTCTCTAATAAAACATACATTACTTTCACAATACCAACGCTATCACACCGGTTAACTGATATTTTAACCGAAAATAGATCATTTAAATTACATATGTAAAAATCAAGAAATACAAATGTTCTGGCCATGACTGTAAACTGCATCCGGCAGCAACGTCTTTGATTGGGAGGTTGTGAGGAGCATGGAACCACCTCTTAATTGATGTTATTCTCAGGTCTATTCTGACCCGGAGTGGTAGCAACTGTTAGGGTCCCAGCTATGGGCAAATAGTTAACCTCCAAAGTGGGGTCAAAACACTGTGAAAGTATAAAAATACATTTTTATAGAAATATATACATAAAAAGATATACTTTTATAGAACAATATACATTACCGGCCCTAAATATAAGGCCACCCCATTTTTTTCAAGAAAATGATGTGTTTCATACTATTTTTAGTATTTGTTGCCAATTAGATAATTATAAATGAAATATAGAACGGCCCTTTGTTAATACTACACATTCATGTGCATCAAATGAACTGTTCTGTTGTCCAGTTTGTGTGCTCTCTTCCCATGCTAGTCTCTTCTTTTTATTGGCTGGCCGAAGCAAAGTTTTCCTGGCTGCCTTGTAAAATTTTGCAAGGCAATAATAACAAAAAAAAACATTCTATTTTCATTTAGAATTATCCACCTGGCAATAAATATTAAAAATAGTATGAAATACATCATTTAAAAAAAAATTCGGGTAGCCTAATAGTGTACATTTTTTAAAGAAAAATATTATTAAATTATTACCATAACACATTTTTGAAGGAAAAAATATTCCCAGCAAAACATTTTTCAATACAAAACTAGAAGACATTTTTAGTTTTCTAAAATAAAAATAATAAAAACCAAAAATGTTCATAAAAATCTAACTAAATCAACCTTATCACTATAACCGAACATTAAAAAATACCTTAAATCCCCACCTTTTTGTCATTAAATAACCCACAGAGGTGTTGATATGCCGTTAAACAAAACTCAAACTCAGACAAATAGAAACACTAAAAATACGACCAATAATCATAAGTAACAATTGAACAACTATAATGCAAAAATTAAAAAAAAAAACGGCTAGAATTACGAGGCGCTTTAACCATAAAAACATCATCAACAGAATTTATTACTGTACTGAAAATATCATTATCATCATCAGTCCGATGGACAGGTGTGGTCACAGTGTCATCTAGCAAAGTTAACTTTGCCGAACATTTTCATCTCCAGGTACATATATATATATATATATATATATATATATATATAATAAATAAATAAATAAATAAAAGCGATATGAAATCACAAAATGACATACGATGGCCCAAGATAAAACAAATATGTCAACCCAAAATGTGACACTTGATTGTTATTTTTTTCTTTTTTTTTTTATAGCTTATCAATCATTTTTTGGGGGTTATTTTAAACCGAAATGTATTTCGGGTCGTATCATGCCGATCATACAATATGAGGTGCTCCCAAACGGTCGCATGTGTATCTAAACGGATCCAATGCTTTGTTTACGGAAGGAAAACCAGTGTTTTCAATGGGATCTAAATACACGGAAAAATACCAAGGAAACAATATTTGACGGCATATATATATATATATATATATATATATATATATATATATATATATATATATTGTAACTAAGTTGTTGAACTAGTAGGTTTATTTACTTTTTGTTCATGCATTTACTTTTATAAAGAGTGCTCGATACAAATGTAGAGCGTTATACTGTAATGGTTGTTACAATGAATTTAAAAACATTGTAACAGCCAATACACTATATATATATATATATATATATATATATATATATATATATATATACACTATATTATGCCACCCCAGTTTTTTTAAGAAATGATGTATTTCATACTATTTTTAGTTTTTAATGGCAAATGGAAATAGAATCGGTCTTTTGATATTATTACATTGTAAAATTTTACAAGGCAAAGAAGCAAAGATGTCTGAATCACTCTAAAGTTTTTTCATTCTTCCATTGATGAAACTGCAATATAAGCAATTATTAAATATTTTTAAATTCATTTGATGCACATGTTATTGTGCAGTATTAACAAAACAGCCATTCTATTTTGATTTACAATTATTCACTTGGCAATAAATACGAAAAAATAGTATGAAATACTTCATTTTTTTAAAACACTGATGTGGCCTAATAATTATAGCCGATAGTATACGAAGTAAATAAAAGAATTTGAATCGTAGTAAAAAAATGAAAATCAAATAATAAGCAAATCTAAAAGAAATAATTAGCTTTGGTATTCATTAAAGAAAATATACTATTTAAATACATCAAACAAATACATCGAGGGTACGCACGCACATACACACACATATACTTATATACTATATATACTATACATATACTATATATACTAAAGTTCATACCGATTTTTAGTCAGTCATATTCCAACACGTTAAAACATGTCAAATCTAACAACGTATATAATATGCTTACATTTTCGATTAGATACATTTCAAATTATCTCTTAAGAAAGAAAATTTAAAATCACTTAATTCCACATCAATTTTATATCTATATGGATACTGAAGATTATATGGTGCATTTTAGACACACAATGCTATATTATTATTGTAAAGACAAAACGGCCTATCAGGCAGCAAAAAAAAAGATAAGTGTTGTGTACGTTGAAGCTGCTTTAACTGACAGAACTTTACGAAAGTGGTTCGAGTTTAGAGTCAGTGATTGTAGCCTTATTGATGAAAAACACTGAGGTAAACCTCTAGTATAGTTTAAGATCAAATCAAGGTATTGATTGAGAATAATCTGCATCACACATTACATAATTGATTAAGAATAACCCGCATTACAAACGAGAAGAAACTCTAAATTTATCACCATCCCAGGAAAATTATGACGGATAATGAGAAATGGATTGTTTACAATAACGTTCAGAAAAAGATCCTAGGGTAAGACACATGAGCGAATTTTTATCACGCCAAAAACACGTCTTCACCTTAACAAAATCATGCTATGCATCTGGGGTATTGGAAAGAAATCCTGTACTGTGCAGTTTTTCCAGCCACCCATGACGTGAACACTGGACACTGACCGGTCTGTGAACCTTATGCTTGTCACTCAACACAAGGGAGAAGTGCAAGCGCTCGATCGGCTTCTTATGCTCTTTGAATAGGGGGAGAACAGACAAACAGTAAAGGATAAGGGAAAAGACGTACGTGGCGCACACCTCCGTCCTGTTGAACGTCTTGGACTGATCCAAATTGATCAGAGCGGCTTGCTCGTTTCTTTTACACTCTCTTGGATCGTGCGGAACAGTTGCGGGTCATTCTGAATTGTTCGGATCTTCACAGCACACGTCTGCTCAGGTCCCAAGAGACTCGGAAACTGACTGCAAATGGCCCGCTGAATTCTGTAACTCTGTTTAAAATAATTATGGATCTGTAATCATCTAAACCCTGCACATTTTCAACAGCGTGATCACATCCCTAGAGGTCCAGCCGAGGACAGCCGATAAATCATGTAACTTTCTAGCCTAAGCGATGACTTATGATTGTACCTTCTCCTTTTAAAATCTTCCTTTCGTGCATCTCACATAAAGCTTACTACATGACCCTGGTAGCTGTCTAACTACATGACCCTGGTAGCTGTCGCTAATCAGTCGCTCCAAAGACTGCCTACCTAAACCTATCTCTAAGGATTCCACCCAATCTTCACCTGGAGCAGACAATCCTTGAGAATATTCACCTTTTTAGACTTATCAAGAGTGAGTTATTGGCTATAACGGGGGTGAAAGATCGAATGCTATCCTACCACTTATTCCCCACAACCACCCTCCTAGTTTTCACTGCACTTATCTAGTCAGCTGTTGCAGGAAGTTCTACCTGCCCAGTAAAACAGATTTAACTTCGTGTACAGCCATTCTAGGTCTTTGGTCTTACTGACCTAACCAGTTGAACAATTTAGCAAATCTATATCAGTCCTTCTTAGTAACACTGTATACTGGTAGCTGGCTACCAGAGTAGGCGACCACTTAAAAGACCACGTCCACATTTCTCGCCCTGTGTAATTGATCCGGTATCTATCGATTAGACCAAACTCACTGATCGGATCAACCAAGCTAGGATCGCCTGACCTCTCGCTAGTTCCCTAGACCGTGTCTAAATTGGGTCAGGAACGGAAGTCTTGTTCCCTATTAGATTAATCATAACGAATCCACCAGGTAAAGCGCCAACCAAAAGAAAAAGGAGACACGCTCTTTCTGGTCGTTAGGCGCATAAACCGCAACGATCCGAAACGAATCACAGATTCACCCAGGGATCATTTACCCAGCAAGGAAGCACCTCTGGCCAATTGGTTCCCGTATGCTGAATAAACAACAAAGTCGCTAGACAACACACACACACACACACACACACACACACACACACACACATATATATATATATATATATATATATATATATATATATATCCGAGTGAATACAGAACGAAGAAACATTTTTTTACAAAGTCCAGAACATTAATTTAAAACATTGCTCGATATATAATAAGTAGAGCTGTGAATATTTATTATAAATTATATTTTAGAACATGTACAGAATTTTTTTATATATATCCGCTACAAATCGTATATTTGTTTCGACACTGAAACTACAATGTCTCATCAGGTGGTGTGGACAGGAATGGAAAGCCTCTTTTCTAATATAGGAAAGGAGGCTTTCCATTCCTGTCCACACCACCTGATGAGACATTGTAGTTTCAATGTCGAAACAAATGTACTGTTTGTAGTGGATATATAAAACAAATTCTTTACATGTTCTAAAATATAATATATATATATATATATATATATATATATGAATAGAATAAGTAAAGAACAAGTAGGAAAAAGTGTCTTTAATCTAAAATATTTCACTTATAACAAGCTTCTTCAGATACGTGTCACGTGTTATAAAGCAATGTATCTGACCTTTGAAAATATACCTCATTCAAAAATACTGTCTCTCGGATTTTTAAACAATTCGTCATTAATAAATCTTTGAAGAAGCTTGTCATAAGTGAAACATGTTAGATTAAAGACATTTTTTCCTACTTGTTCATTACTTATTCTGTTCACCTTATCAGATTCCGATCCATATATTCAACTCATATATATATATATCTTTGGGTGATGGCGTGTGTATACGCCGCTTATATATAACACGCTAAAATCCCCATTCTCTGATTCCACGTGCTTATGGCTAGGGGTTAGCGACTCCAAATGACACCAAATTGCTCGCGTTTCGATCCCGGCCGGAGGTAAGTGGATGTCTAGCCACACATGAGCTGTGATACAGCAAACCAAGCTTGTATGTGAATGACGAATATATATATATATATATATATATATATATATATATTCTGGTGTGTACAGAGCCAAAACATACTTTTAGCATATCAACATCCCAATATTACCTCAGACCTTTCATTTAATAAATTCTCCCGGTTTGATTACGTCACTATAGCCAGTTTTTCCTCTTGGCATAACCTGCAAATATAATCAACAATTCTGTAAGGCTTGACTTTCTCAAAATACTTTATTTTATATCAGGGCTCGCAGTGTTATTTTCTTTTAACTCCTACACATGGCTGGCGAGTCTGGTATAATTCCTGTGACTTTCTAACCTAAACGATGACTTACGATTGTACCTTCTCCTTTTAAAATCTTCCTTTTGCGCATCTCACATAAAGCTTGTCTTGTCCATCAGAATCTTCCACTTCCGCCTTATAAACCGCTCCTTTCGTTTTACAAGCTCCACACAGCAGACATTTACTTTTATTAATATCACTACACATCGATTCTTGGAATTCTGTACTGAGCACTTTTTTAAGTAACCGTTTACTGGCTATAGTTAAATGTGAAAAGGTTAAAATAGATTGACAGATAGATATGAACAGAATGTGAGATAAGAAGAGAGTGACATAGATAGATAGATAGATAGATAGATAGATAGATAGATAGATAGATAGATAGATAGATAGATTAATTGATTAATTGATTGATTGATTATCAGATAGGTAAGCATGATTGTAATTTTTCTTTCTGCTGCTAATGTGTACGACATAAACTGTTTAACGTTTATACACTACTGGAAAAATATTTCATACATTGTTCCTGAAGTGCGACACTGTCAAATTTGTATCAAAATGTCTTCAACAAAGCTAAGATTTCACGCCACTGTTGAAGTCAAATCTGCACATGCGGTTTTCGTCAAACAGAAAAATCTTTTTTATTATATTTGAGAAATCTGATGGTACCCAGTTATCATAGCATACGATTCTGAGAATTACAACCCCCACCTCATTTCAACTGGCAGGTTATACGAAAAGTATGTTCTGCAGATGTGCGTTGTGGTGCAGTGGATATCGGCTCGGAACGAGAAATCGAGGAGCCGAGTTCGAATTCCAGTTGAATTCATTGCATTCACTTACGCGCAAGTATCCTTGGGAAAGGTAATAATCCATCTCTTCCCTCCAGTTATGTGCTAAATAGCAGGACGGATTGGGTTCTATAGCCTTGGCTATAGCTATACGTCACTGCCTCTTGGTTAACCCTTTTTGGTTAGTTTTGTATCGAGCACTTTTCTTTCTTTGTGGTTCGTTCCGTTTGAGGGTTTTTTTCTTTGCTGTGAAGTACTGTATGTATTGTCGGTGCTCCGCAGTTTCCTTTTTTTTTCCCTCATTGTCCAAAGCTTTATAGCGGCGGACAATAACGGACTTAGATTCTGCCGGTTATTCGTGGTCCTAAAGGATTACTTGTGTAAGATTTTAAGATTTGGATACGTACAGAGTCGATTTTATTATATATATATATATATATATATATATATATATATATATATATATATATAAGATACCCTCCAACGATAAAATATTATTCGTTTAAAGTGTTAAATTTTTCTGTTTTCTCAATCGATTAATATTATACTGGGTGCGATTGTCATATTGTCGCCATTTTCTATAATTAATTTCGCGCATAAATGTTGCTTGTGCTTTTTATTTTTATTTTATTGGCTGAACAGTATAGCAGTAGTGTAAGTTGGGCATCGTCTGTGAGACAAACAGCGCCATAACGCAATTCACTCCGCTAGAAATTTTGAAATTTGATTCTTTATTGCTTGTCATTCGTGCAGGAAGTGCTAATACGAACATTTTAGTCTCTTTGGGTGCTGAACTAAGGACAGTGCAGAGAATATGGAAAGAATTGGATGAGTCTAATTGTGATTTCGACAGGACGGCAGCTCGGGGGAATGACTCCGTTCTAATAAGAATAAAACTCCTGACTTTTGACCTAGATCAGGAACTTTAGGGATGCAGTTCTGTCCTGGGCTAAGGGGATCGCTGCTGGAAGGTCCTCCGTCTTGTAATAGGACTCTGCAACATGCCACATAAGCAGAAGAATAAGCAGTCATAGCTGTCAAATAATTTCTGCGATCACATCACCCCTTACATCAAGCCACCTAACTCCCTTAACGGGAAACTCCTATGTTTATTATGTGTGGGGCGCAGTTGAGTGAGGATCCAACAAAATTTCTTGTAACACCAAGGGTGATTTGAAGGCAAGGATTATGATAGCAATCACCAACTTAAACAAGAAGTCTGTCTGGAAGAAATGCAGAACATTATGAAGTCATCTGGAGTCCGTGGTTGAAGACAATGGCGATTTTATTGAGTAAGTTTACGCTTTAAAATTTCAAGATATTTTGTGTGATTTCGTTAAATATGCAGATGATACAGTGCTGATTGCAGACACGGAAAGGAAATTACAAGACCTCCTACAGAAGGTAGCGGTGGAGAGTGACAAAAAAGGACTACAAATAAACTTTAAGAAAACTGAATGCATGGTCATCAGCAAAAGGTGCAACCCAAAATGTCAAATACAGGTGGGGGATGCTAGAATCAAACAAGTACAAAAATTTAAATACCTAGGAGGTGTTCTAACTGGAGATGGAATGTGCAACACAGAGATCCGAAGGCGAATTGGCATGGCAAATAATGCATTCCAGAAGCTGAGTAAAGTACTAACACACAGGAAAATTTCACTAGAAACAAAAAAAAAAGTGTGCTGGATTGCTATGTGATGTCGGTTCTTCAATACGGTAGTGAATGCTGGACAATATCATCGAAAATGAGGACAAAACTGGAAGCAGCGGAAATGTGGTTTTACAGAAGGATGCTGCGGATATCGTGGACTGAGCATGCAAGCAACGATGAGGTGTTGGAAAGAATGGCAACAAAAAAGAAATTAATACTGAGCATGAGGAAGAGACAACTGAAGTTCCTGGGACATGCAATAAGGAAAAGGAGCTTGGAGAACCTGATACTGACAGGCTAGATTGAAGGAAAAAGAGACAGAGGAAGGCAGCGGATAACATATTTGCAGGGCCTGATCAGGTGGATGACGGAACGAGTGTTGCGAGGTGTAACAGGAGCAAACATATTAAGAGCTACCAGGGATAGTGAAACGTGGAGAACCATGATCACCTACGTTCTGAAGGGACAGGGCACATAAAAGAAGAAGAATCTTTTAAAATGATACGTCAGTGTTATTTTCATTTTTGCGTCATTCAGACGACAATTCGTCCAACGCACCATTTATATGGATGTTATTCCCTCTGTATACTTATATAATGTTGTGGGATCTTCTCTTTCTATATGATAATGGACTCGACTGAGTATACATATACTCCTGCCATAGAGACAACTGCGGTTGAGGGTTGAGAGTTGAGAGTAATCGTAGAGATCCGTTAGAATTAACGCAGAGTACCGAGATATACCGAAGTTACCCAGAGATTACCGCATCAGAAATTAGGATAACTATGAGCCCCAATCAGCTAGAATAATATGCACGGATATACTATTTCCTACGACTTCACTTCAAGATTTGTATATATTTATTTCTTACTAATAGTATTCCTGGATTTACTAACCTGCGTTTAAGTTTGTATATTACGTTCGATATAATCTATTTTCTATCTCAATATCTGTTTTTGTTGGTCATTATTTTGTGCAGTTCCTCACCCGGAATCCACAACACATAGTGAGTAGCATTCCTCTGTATACACGTCTAAAAAGGTGTGCAGTGTCTAGCTTTTCTCAGTATTACATTTCTCATTTATTTCATAATTGTCTCCTTGATTCTTTGTCAATGTCGTTAGCAATTGTCGAAGAAGAAATGTGTGTCCTGGTAAGACAGGCTGAAAGACTGTATGGACTGGGTAACCAGGCAGCGCGGGTTTGCTTCTAAGTCTGAAGTGATCACTGGGGGCTTTATGACTTGGGTGAGGGAATTCACTCTCCTATTCGCTTAAATGAAGTTGAAGTGGTGCTGTATTCAATAAATCTCACAGCCAAACAAGATTTTGCATTGCATAGACAGGTCACTATGACTGGAAAAATTATGAACATTTATTACTTAAGTTTAGGGGGTGGCGGCAGAAATGTTTTAGAAAAAAAAAGATAAATTTACTAGACATAGAAGAGTGGATATGCATTTTCGCCGGCGGTGAACAAAACTTTTATGTCGCAATTTTAAAAATAATTTGTAAAATAGTAAATAATAATTTGTAAAATAATATTTAATATTGTAAAATTTAATAAATAATAATTTGTAAAATAATAGTAAAAACACCCCTGCAGCGATCTACTGAAAAAGTATTAACCACTGCCTATTTCTGCTCATATCCTTCAGTTGCTCTCCATTAAACCTTTTGCTGGCTTCGATTAATGAGTTAAATTTTATTTTGTTTTGAATGCATATTTAGTTTAGGTCCTCATTTCTCCACGGAAGGTTTTAAGCACTTATTCTAACATTCATGACTGAAATCTCGATTTCAACTTGCGAAGTTAGCTTTTAAAAATATTTTCAGAAGTTTCATGGAAGTTTACTGGAAACGTCATTTAACCGCCATATTATCCCAAAAGTAGTGTTTTACAGCCGACTAAGGTAAAAAAATTTGTTCCAATGGATATCGGCCCTTAATGATAAATCGAAGGACCAAGTTCGAATTCCCGTTGAATTCGTTGTATTCACGTACACGCAAATACACTTGAGAAAGGTATTAATCCCTCTCATCTCACTCCAGCTGTTGGTTGAATAGCAGGACATATTCTGTACTGTAGCCTTGGTTGGCAAACTACTGCGCAAAAATATTCTGTCTAGTCAGTCGTGGATCGAAAGGATATGATCGCCTAAGCCTGTATAACGTATGGCACCTAACTAACGGAAGAGACAGCTACGATATCACTCAACGGATGTCAGTTACTCCCGTATAAATTACAAATTATTCTAATAATTCACAGAGATATTTAGCAAGACGCTAATTGAATTAATCAATAGAGTATATAATAGGTTTTAATGGAACGAATTTTATCCTTAATTTTATACAGATTTAGGAACCCATATGAATTTACCGTGAATCAATCCACTTGGTTGAATATTCCACGGTTTTTAAGATTTTCTACAGTATGAATTTTTATCTATATTTCCAATAGTAAGTTTTCCGACAGTTAAATATTTTATATATATTTTCTATCGTAAGTCTTCCTGCAGTAACTTTTTATTATTATTATTTTCTATGAGATTTTCTATAGTAAGATTTTTTATATATATTTCCTAAAGTAAGATTTCCGGTAATAATTTTTTTTTATATTTCCTAAAGTAAAATTTCTAATAGCAAGATATATATATATATATATATATATATATATATATATATATATATTATGCTCTCATTATGATTGAGCTCTCTGGAGAGATATCTACATGCGTGACTCTTCAGAAATGAATCGAGTTCTCTCGGTGACTGGCGTGTGTATACACTGCTTATATACAACACGTTAAAATTTCCCTTCTCTGATTCCATGTGTCGATGGCTTAGGAAGTAGCGACTCTAAATGGCTAAAAAGTCTGCCTTCTTCCATCGAACGCCCATAGCCCAGAGGTAGAAACGCCGACTGACGCCAATTCGGTCGGGTTTCAATCCTGGGTTAAAAAGCAATCGGAGTCTAACCGTAATGATGAGCTGTGATACAGCGAAACAGATCTGACTGCGGATGACAATATCTGTTAATATATATATATATATATATATATATATATATATATTAACAGAGAGAGAAAGTTGAGTTGTGATAGATTTGGGAGCCAAGATTGCTGCTTTATCGGTAGTTTTATTGACAAAAGGCACTTTGGTAAGCAGGTTTTTTGTCGCTATATGTTCGATATCGAGGTAAAATAAATCGCTGGCAGTTTTAGTGCAAAAACGTTGTCACTTTAACTGAGCAGAAAAAAAATAGCCCCGATGCTTGAAGACATCATAATGGTGTCCTCACGAAACTTCAAAGTCGGCATGAATCTGCTCAATTAAAATGACAAATTCTTTGCACTAAGAATCTCTCTCTCTCTCTCTCTCTCTCTCTCTCTCTATATATATATATATATATATATATATATATATATATAATATATTAAATTTGACAGGCGCCTCAGCTCGTAATATGTGTAAAAAGATACTTAACGAAGCTGAGATGTTATTTGCTGCCAGGATGAAGCAACGCATAGCACCCTGTAAGTTCGGCGCCAAAGACTACTGGCAACTGTAAAAGCGTGCTTAACAAGAGTAAGATCTCAGTAACCGCCTAATCAGTGAATTTGGGGTCCTCACCTCCTCAGCGGACAAGGCTGAATGCTTTGCTCGCAGATTTTCGACTAATTCGAGACTGGGTTCGTTTGGAGATTCTACACCCGACTTCCCACCTAGAACTGAGGCTCAACTGAATGACGTCTACATTACACCCTGGTCTCTAACATAATCTCAAAACTTGATTCTCACAAAGCGAGCGGAGGGGACGGAATCCCAATCATAGTATTGAAGAAATGTGCCCCTGAACTCTTCTCTGTCCTCTCTAAGCTCTACAAATTCTGCCTATTTGCTTCCTGATTTCCTGCCTGTTGGAAGTCTTCCTCTGTAGTTCCTACGATTAAGAATACTGGAGAACCCTCGGTCCCCGCAAATTACCGCCCTTTCTTCCGATCTTTAGCAAAGTGTTCGAAGCCATTATCAACGCCGATGTGGTTCAGCATCTCACAGCCCACAGGCTCCTCTCGGACAAACAGTATGATTTCCACTTCATCAGGTCTACTACTGATATGCTAAAAAACCATCACCGAGTATATATATACCAAGCCATCGACAAGAATGGTGAAGCTGGAACCGTTATCTTGTATATCTCCAAAGCTTTCGACAGAGTCTGGCATGCTGGCCTTCTACGCAAACTGCGGAGCTATGGTATAACTGGTCATTTGTTTGACCTAATCCAGTCATTTCTCTCTAACCACACATTGAACGTGGTATTAAACGGACATGCCTCCCAAAACTACCATACGAACGCAGGTGTCCCTCAAGGCTCTATCCTAGGTAGTATCTCTTTCTGATCTACATTAATGATCTCCCCGATGCCATAAAATCCCAAGTAGGCATGAACGCCGATGACACCACAGTTTATTCTCGCCTCGATCAAAAATCTGGTGTAGGTGACAAAACGAACCTCGCTGCCGAGCTTGAAAAAGACCTCCAATCCGTAGTGGACTTGGGTAAGAAATGACTCGTGAATTTTAATGCTTCCAAAACGAAGCTGCTATCAATTAACCATCATAGAAAATCGCACCTACCTCCCATTAGCATGGAACAGGCTCGCCTCCCTGAGAGTAAAACATTACGCCTCTTTGGCCCCTCACTCTCAGCAGACTTCAAATGGAAAGACTATATCGAATCCATTGCTAAAAGTTTTCCCCGTCTGAATCTATCCTGCACATAAATCTACCATCTGCCCCGGTATTGAATACTGCTGCTGAATCTGATCGGGTACCCCTGCTATACTCCTCGGGGTTCTTGACAAAATACAACGGAAAATCTGTAATGTGATCGATACCGACTTGGCAGACCGGCTGCAGTCACTTTTTCACCGGCGTGACGTGGCTTCCCTATGCCTCTTCTATAAATACTTTCACGGCTTCTGTTCCGATGAACTTAGATCACCGGTGCTTTCTAGTTACGAATTTGCACGAGATTCTAGATTAGCAACTAGGTCCCACTCTTTTACAGTGAAACCGATAAAATGTAACCGCAATTTATACTCCAACAGCTTCTTTTCTCGCACTTCCCGCCTGTAGAATTCTCTTCCACATATTTGCTTCCCCGACAGTTACAATTTTCAGGAGTTTAAATGTAAGGTCTCTAGTAATATTCATCACTGCTCTGAAGACAAATAATATAAACAGAAAATGTTATGAAAATTTCTAGAGATTTACGAAACGGATTAACAACCGATATATTTTAATATGCTCACCGTAACCACAATTTTGATTTTTAAAACATGCTACTCTAATTAAAAAAGAAAATAACTTGCTAAAAGGAATTAGTTTATAAAATTTTGTAATCGCTGGATCATCCACGGTGAATTTACGTCCAGATTCTTAGGACTTTTTATCGTCCTTGGTGGATAATCTGTTATCACAGTGTGGGATATTTAATAAGAAAAGTGATGGAAGCATTAAAATGATATAAAAGCATCTAAATCTAATCGGTTAGATTATATACACAGGGCATATATTCAAAATAAAAGCATTTTCAAATTTAAAATTCCCAACGTAAACAACGGATTAACGTAAACAAATTTAGTCTGAGATATTCCTATAAAACGCAACGCGTAAACTTTTCCTCATTATCATATACATACATACATACATACATACATACATATATATATATATATATATATATATATGTGTGTGTGTGTGTGTGTGTGTGTGTGTGTGTGTGTAGAATTTTCATATCTTATCGAAGTTGATAGATGAATATATAAGTATTTTTCTTATCTAGATAAGAAGATAAGGAAAAAAATATTTCCTTACACAGAAGAGTTATAAGCGGTAATTCTTATAATTATGAATATAAACATATAACTGTAACAAATAAATTTTGGAGATTAAGACCAGCTTTCGGGAATAGCAGACATACATATCCGATTTGATGTGTTTACTTAAATTTTTAATTTGTTGGTGTGAGTGTGTTAACGATATATATATATATGTGTATATATGTTACTAACAACACACTCACACAAACGCGCGCACACAGACACACACACACACATATATATATATATATATATTGAACAAATCAATAACTGTTCATTGGGCATATCTCACTGAGTCACTACAAAGTTATACGTTAAATCGACCATCAGTGTTAGTTGTTCGATAAAGGATTCACAAATTTAAAATATTGTATTTTATAAACAAGGCAGTACTGCCACTGGTGCACAGAGGGTTACATAAGAGGTGAGTGATGTGAAAGAGGAACAAGTTATAGGGGGTGCCAGAGAATGGATAATAGAAGGATGAGAACACTGGTGTGAGGAGAACTGCATGAGAGTACAGTGGAAAGGGAAAAGAGCCTAATAAAAAGGTTGTCAGGGAAAGGATGCGAGTGAAGGAGATAAGAGATGGCAATTGACATTGCATTTAAATTCTTGGAGATTGTAGCTATCAGAGAAGCAAGTATACTGAAGGGAATTCCACAGGCGAGAAATGCAGGAAAAGAAGCTAGTAAAGTAGAAGTTGCGGTTATATTTTATTGGCTTCACTGAAGTTGCGGTTATATTTTATTGGCTTCACTGAAGTTGCGGTTATATTTTATTAGCTTCGCTATAAAAGAGTAAAACCTATTTTCTAGTCTAGTAGCTTGAATAAATTCATAGAGTGGGATCCCCAGGGAGATAAGCTCTTTGAAACAGAAGCTTCATTAGAAATCATTAAAAATGTAAGCATTTACTAAAATTAAAAGTTAAAAGAAGCGTTATCGGTGAATTTACGCGAAACTCTGGTGTCGATCAGTGAGATATATAGTCAACTGTTATTGATATATTGAATATTATAATTCTTATCTACTTTTCACTTTTTGGTCCAAATTCTACGGTCCAGAAAAAATACGTTAAATTTTAATAATTTTCACGTACTTTTAATAGCTGTATTTTGACTTGTATTATTATTATATAAATAATAAACGAAATTTGCATGTAGGTAAAATCACAAAACTAATCCTATTAATATTTATCTCATTAATATTAAAAATGATCTTGTTAGAGGGCTCTATGTAAATAGTGTTTTCTATTTACAAAGCCAAATATGTGTATTTTCAACTAAAACTCCGAAACTTACATGTGCCGTATGACCATTTCAGCGAGGAAAAACTTCACTTTTTCAGTGGCGAAATTAATTTATTATGCAAATACAGTACAAGATTAATTTACCGGAAGTATACTAAAAAAGAAATTGATACCCGGAAGTTTACATTAAACAAAAAAAAAGAAAAGAAAAAAAACAATACGATAATATCAGAAAGACTAATGGGAGGGATGTTAAAAGAGAGAGTAAATCACAAGTCTGCTTTCCCGACAGTTACAATCTCCAGGTGTTTAAATGTAGGGTCAATAGACACCTCCTATCACACTAACTCCCAACTATTCTCACAACACTCTCATCTACCCAACCCTCATTCTCGGTATCCTCACCCGCCTATCACCCACCCTCTGTTATTTCCTATATTTAATCAGCCTTTCTCCACTCTACGTAACCCCCTGCACAGTAGTGGCAGTGACATGCCTTGCTCGGGGTGAAACGCTTATAAAAAAAAAAAAAAAAAAAAATGTGTTAGAAGGTTGACGTCTAGACATTGATAGGAAGGGTGGGAAGAAGAGGAAAAAACAGGGACGGCGAAAATGGTTCAAGACACGATCACTGAAAATGATCGTGTCTTGAACCATTTGAACACGAATTTAACGCGGGATCGAATCCTGCGATAGAGCTTCTTTCTTTTTTTCTTAATAAGATTGATAATATTTAATAAGAAGTATGTATACCAGGCTCTCGACAAGAATGGTGAAGCCCGAACCGTCGCCTTGGATATCTCTAAAGCATTCGACAGAGTATGGCATGCCGGCCTTCTACGGAAACTGCGAAGCTATGGCATAACTGGACTTTTGATGGACTTAATCCGGTCATTCCTCTCTAACCGCACACTGAAGGTGGTATTAAATGTACATGCCTCCCAGAGCTACCCTACAAACGCGGGTGTCCCCCAAGGCTCTATCCTAGGTCCTACGCTCTTTCTAATCTATATCAATGATTTCCCCGATGCCATAAGATCACAAGTAGGCATGTACGCCGATCATACCACAGTTTACTCTCGCCTCGATCAAAAATCTGGTGTTGGTGACAAGGCGAACCTCGCTGCCGAGCTTGAGAAGGACCTCCAATCCGTGGTGGACTGGGGTAAGAAATGGCTCGTAAAATTCAATTCTTCCAAAACGAAGAAATGCTGTCAATTAACCATCACAGACAACCGCACCTCCCTCCCATTAGCATGGAACAGGCTTGCCTCCCAGAGAGTAAAACACTACGCCTGCTTGGCCTGACACTCTCAGCGGACCTCAAGTGGAATGACAACGTCGAATTCATTGCTAAATCCGTAAATGTGTATTGAGTACTGCTGCTACATTTGGTCAGGTGCCTCTTCTATTCTCCTCGGGGTTCTTGACAAAATACAGCGAAGAATCTGTAATGTGATTGATACCGACTTGGCTGACCGCCTGCAGTATCTCTCTCACCGGCGTGACGTGGCTTCCCTGTGCCTCTTCTATAAATACTTTCATGGCTTCTGCTCTGACGAACTTAAATCACTGGTGCCCCTGGGTATGACAATAAACTACATCGGGAAGTATGGAATCCCTTCGGGAGATTAGAGGTTTTGAGGCGCGTGAAATCACATTTTAAATGCTGTTATTCCCAATATGGTATCAGATGTTATGATTTGAGTTATGGACAAATTGCGAAACCCTCAAACAGAAAACAAAATATTATGAAATCATAAAAATACATTTTATAGTAAAAATATCAGCAATACATTTATATATTGAAAGATTGCCAGCAATAAGCACAACACTCATCAAGTTACAGTTGATCTGGCTTGATGTGGCTTTAAGTTCTATACTGAGAGTTTCTTTTCTAGCACTTCTCTCTCGTAGAACTCCCTTCTGAATCTATGTCTTCCAGCCAAATTTAATCTGCAAAGATTCGATTACAATATCAATCGCTGTCCATTATCCTCCTGATTACTCTTTTCTTTTTCTGCTCATTATTATTCTTTCTCTTCTTTATTCTTTCACACCCTGTAACCCCTTGCGTTTTAGTGGTTTTACTGCCTTGCTTGGTGTGATCCGATTTAAAACAATACCAGCAATATATCTAAACTTATTTATCAATAAAACTTTGTCTGTGTGTGTGTGTCTGTGTGTGTGTGTCCGTTACCTATAGACTCCGAAACAGCTGAACCGATTTTCTTGAAAATTTACACAGTTGTACAATAAACGTCTGCGAGTGTTCTTAGCTAGGTTTTGTGTCGAGGTACCCTCGATAAATATCGATAATCGAAAAAATCGGGTTATAGAATGAGTGGTCCGATTTTAATGAAATTTGATACACTCATATCATAGAAAAAGTCATAAGAAACGATATTCAGAAGTTTCAATGTTGCAGTTCTGACAATAGTGCAGGAAATCGATAATATATATATATATATGCAGGAAATCGATAATATATAGATATATATATATATATATATATATATAAGGCAAGATGCTTGTGTGCGTGTCTGTTTATCTGCCTGTATATCTGTATTTTTTTTCAGCCCTTTTATTTTAGTTTTTGCTTCGGGTTTGGCTCTAAGTAGGTATAATTGTACTTTTTAGTCTCAGCCATGATACAGTCATTTTCTCAGAGGACTTATTTAGCCTTCAAAATTCAGTTGACGACGAAAAAAATTTATTTGATATCGATACCAGGAAATCAAAATTTGACTTACATCCATTCATTTTTCTGTCAGTCTACGGTTTCGCTTTAACTGGAAACACCTTTTGCTTTTTTAGTCTTTCGTGCCAACGTCCAAAGCGTCTGAACTCCAGGACCATGGATTAGTTTTAAAACTTTCATTACACCCGAGCAACGCCGGGCTATACTGCTAGTCTTTCTATAAAATATGCCCAATTAAACATTTTTATATAAATATCATTACCATCAATACATTTTTATATAAAAATTTACCAACAATGCATATTTATACTAAAATAACCAGTGAAACATATATCCTATAATTTCTTAATAAAATTAAACTGTATTCCAAATTATACCTTCAAGAAAAGTGCAACATAAAACACTTATCACTGCCTCTATTAATTATTTTTACACAAAGATGTAACAAAATGAATTCCATCTAACATTAAATTGTGCCAACTAACATATTTTATATTTTAATACTTCAAATCACTGCTAATAATTAAATTTTCCTCTTCCTAGAGGACACAGGTTCGAATACAGCGATAGCGCCCCTTTTATTTTTTAATAAGATTAATAATATAAATGCTAAATTCTTTATTCGGTTTCTGTTTTCCAGGATATTCTAAGAACGACGATTTGCAGCAACGGCTTTTGAGCAAAGATAATTACACGTGGAAGCACAAAGGTAAGACGATTTTTAAAAAGCAAAGCATAGGATTAAATGAGTGTTTTCAGCTGTTTTTTTTTTAATTTGATAAAATATATACTGTATTTTTTAAATATTTTTTTGTTTTTAAGCTGGTCCAATTATTGTTATTTCTCCTCCTTTTTCCTCACTAACGTCTTCTCATACTGTTCCACTATCCTGTACCCTAGTGGCATTATTGCCTTGCTTTGATTGAAATGATACATTTTTAAAAATACTGTTACACGTGTTCTGCATTCGATCACTCTATATTTTCATTGATAAACATTAAATGTGTCGAGGTTATATTATACGAAGATTATAGAGAGGATTTACCAAAAGATCATTATATATATTATCCTAGGTTTAAGGCACGACTCAGAGATTCATACGCGATGCAAACATCAGGTGCATATTCAACACTTTGTTTACTTACCTCCTTATCTATCTATCTATACAAATATATATATACAAAAATTGGGTGACAAATATATATATATATATATATATATAACAAAATTACATATATATATGTAATTTATGTATATGTATATATATATATATATATATATAATAACGATATATATATATATATATATGTATATATGTATATATATATAGCAATATATATATATATGTATATATATATATATATAATAACAAAATTACAATGATATATAATTTGTCGATATCTGATTGTGTGTGTGTGTATATATATATATATATATATATATATATATATATATATATACACAATCAGATATCGACATATTATATATCATATCATTGTAATTTTGTTATTACAATGATTTATAAAAGCATTATATCACTTCAGAAAAAAATGTTCATGTTCCAGAACAATACAGTTCTTTTTCGGCTGATGTTAAAATAAACAGTGAAAATTATTTATTCTTAAAATATAAGATAAATTCATGTTTATTTAGAAAATTAGGGTGTTGTAATTAGAGAATATGCTATACATATGTCAATATTGTTCAATCAAAATCAGAATTAGGTATCTATGAAGTTGAAGATTTGAGTCTTCTACATATATATATATATATATATATATATATATATATATATATATATATATTTAGGCAGTATCCTCCCTTTTAAACATCTAATAAACGTTATAGACAACTTAGTTTTTGCAGATTTTCTTTTGTATTTTCTTATAAGTTTTAATGAGGCTTTTTATTTCCAAATTATATTTATACAAATATTGTCCATATGTTAACAGAGTTTATGTTTATTGTTACAATCTTTTTACAATCAACAATTGCCTTGCAGAGAAAACGTGTTGCTCCATTATACACACATATATATATATATATATATATATATATATATATATATATATATATATATATATAATTCTAAGTGAAGAGGACTCAAGGTTTTCTTTATATTTTGAGTTCTCTGGTATTTATTTTATTATAAACAGTGCTCAATATAATGAGTATTATATATATATATATATATATATATATAATGTAGTAAAAATAATTTTACAAAAATTGTGGGCATGTTCGTCACAGAAAACAGTAAAATGTGCATATAAACATATATCCAAAGGCCATCGTTTTAAGTATTTTAAGTATTATATTATATATATATATATATATATATATATATATATATATAATGTAGTAAAAATAATTTTACAAATTATTACAAATTTCACCGTCGGATCACTGAATGGCGATGTCTTTGAAATACTCCGACAACATATCGAATGGTTTTGCAGTCCCTCATTACACGTTGATGGCGTGTCTCTGCATTATAATTGTCTGTTGCATAAACCAATTGTTTTAGATTGCATCACAGACAAAGAAATGATGTTTGGGGAACTTGCCGGCAATGGAACAGATCGTTCGTTACCTATCCGCCGTTCATAGCAGATATCAGAGTGTGCATCGTGAAAAATGTGGCTAGAATGTGCTTGATCTCCATCATGCATGCTTCTTTGTATTAGGAAGAATACATCTTCTAGAAGGTCTGGAAGTGTATTCAAAATAAAGTCCTTGTAGATAGTTCTTTTAAACGTGCTGGGAGAACATATAGACAGACAACTATAATTCCAATCTGCATTAATTGTAAATTAATGCTGGTTTCTAGCCTGTATTGTACGATACTGATTACGATCCACTTAAAAATGTAGGCTGTGCAAATTTGTTATTCCATCACTTACAAGTGTTGCCTCATCCGTAAACAAGACTATAGAAACAAACAAATGATTGGTATTTTGTGTTAAACCATCAGCAAAAATCATCCCATGGTAATTGATCAGAGGTCGAAAGACCTGCACAGGTTGCAAACGATCCGGAAACAGAAACTGGTCTTTAAGTACTCTTCATGCGGTACTATGAGATGTACAGTATACAACAGTGTGTGCTTATTCTTTGACCGTCTCTGATATCCTGGAGATTGTGTTTGTTGTCAGGAGTACGTGCGGATTCCAGTCTTCCTCGATCCATTGCTTGTGTTGCCACTGTTCCTGTATCAATGACACGATTATAAACAGCATCAAATTTTGAATGACTCGGTCCGGAAACGCATTCTGATGCAGCTGTGCAGCCTCCTGCCCATTAACATTTGCACAGCCGTATGTAAAATTATATCTGACTGCTTACGATATGAATATCCTGCCATTGTTAAACTGAACACTTATTAGTTACACACGTTAAACGCTGAAGACAGACTAATCACAAATACACACAAACAACAAACGTAGCTTAGACTACAGGGCAACACAGCGCCATCTACTGTACACTTTCTTTGAAATTAATAACTCAAAAACGAAGGTTTTGAGGACATATATTTATATGAACTTTTGTTCTTGTTTTGGTATGCGGAACCTGCCCTCAAAGTTTTATTGAAAAGAACATAAAAGTTATGCCCGTTTAATGTTTAATTTTTTATTGTATTTTTTTACAGTATTCAAATAAGGTGTTGTGCATTGGGATTCTTCTTTTTCATTTATGTGCGATGTCTTTTCAGTTCGTAGGCGATCAT
>JBBBDQ010000395.1:2132500-2195000 GCA_037127315.1 Ascarosepion bandense
GCGTTTTATTTTCTTTGGATATATTTTTTCCAATCCGAATTTCTTGAGAATATGTGTTGTTACTTTTAAAGATAGACTTTCTTTGGGCCTTAAATTTGTTTAGATTACACTTCTACCAATGTATCAGCGGGTCCATTTTTTAAGTTCTGAATTTCTTGAGGCAAAGTATTGGTTGCATTCATGGTTCATGGCCGTATCTGACTACTGAGCACACCGGGCACGGGTCCGGGCCGATCTGTGCAATCATAGTGAAAATCCGGGCAAGGAAAAATGTCTTCGTCAGAAATCAAACTAAGCAATTCACGAAGAATTGAGAAAGAAAGAAAGAAAGAAAGAAAGAAAGAAAGAAAGACGAAGAAAACATCCGAATGAACGCAGTAAAAATCTGTTTATTTATTAATTTTGGGAGAAAAGACTGGTTATACTCAGAAAGTCCGAACTCGATTTCCTACTTTCGTTCACGTTCTGTGCCTAATTTCCATTGGAATAGGCGAAACAATCCGCAAAAATCATAGCTTCTGGAAACGGACGACATTGTTGACCTCATCACATTGTCAACTAATAAATCCGAGCAATTTTCTCTGTGCCCTGTGTTTTTTTAGCATCAGCTACGGTCCTGGTTACATTGATTCTTTCAAACGGGTTTGATCTACCTTGTCTTTACTAAATGCATAACCTTCGACAAACAATTTCTCTATTTGTTCCGTAGGAAAATGTTTTCATTTGATTCCATTTCATATCTGGAGACATTGCAAGAACGATTCATTAAAGTTTTATATTCCAACATTTAATAATATCAATTATGAACACGGTAACAATGTGTTTTCCATGTTCGGAATATAACACACTCATGACTCTACATACATAAACACTACACAAATTCAGTTACAATTAAAATAAAATTCACCCTTGATAATGGCTAAAAAGTGAAGCCGAAATCGCTCGGAAACACAAAACATTCGGGCAATACCTTTATAATGTGAGATTTGAAAAGAAAAGATAAGAACACACGAAAAAATTATTAAAAAAAGAGAGATTGCTGGCCAAATACGCAATGACTATTTACGCTCTCACACCCTGATTGAGCGCTCTGGAAGAAGGGTAGATTTGAAAAACATTAGCTACTCTAGCATCTACGCATCGGTCATTCAGCAATGAATTAGAACACTCTCAGCTATTGGGCGTGTATAATGATAATATACACGATAAAATGTCTGCATCCTTCTACCGAGCGCCCGTAGCTCAGAGGTAGAATCGCCGACTGACGCCAATTCGGTCGGGTTTCAATCTTGGGTAAAAAGCAATCGGATGTCTGACCGTACTGATGAGCTGTGATACAGCGACACAGATCTGTCTGCGGATGACATTATATATATATACACATCCAATTTATATTTTTTATCTACATAAGCTCTATATCTAATAGTGAGCACTATCACCGATTAACGCCTTAGAACTAAGGCGTTAATGGGTGAAAGTGCTCACTATTAGATATAGAGCTTATGCAGATAAAAAAATATAAAGTTGATGCTGTAATCAACAAAGTCAGGCCATAGTCTTTTCTATGCTCGAAGGTATCCTGATGGCCTGAATATTTTAATCAAGAGTGAAACAGACAGTCGCCGGTCGACGTTGATCTCAACATACACTTTAATTTTTTTTCGCTCCCTCTCTATCTCACATTCTTCCTCTGTCTCTGTCTCTCTTTCTCTGTTTCTGTCTCTCTCTGTATATATATATATATATATATATATATATATATGTGTGTGTGTGTGTGTGTGTGTGTGTGTGTGTGTGTAATTTGACCGATTTGTTCGTCTCTGCCTATTTCCGTCTATGTCAAGGTCAGTGTCAAATTACTTTGAATGGTTAAATTATGCCAGGTCAGAAGTCAAATCTTTGGAGACTTTGTTGTCTTTCTATTTTTCTACTTTTTGAAGATCAAATTTCGTAAGATTCTGGGACGAATTAATTGGCAAATATCTTTTTGTCCCGAGTTTCATTTCATTAGAATGTTTTTTATTCGCTCGACGTTTTTAGCATTTTTTTTTCTTTCTTTCTGTCTCCCTTTGATACCATTCTATCTTTCTCACGTATTTCCTTGGTGCCGGCAAACATTTTATTTCCTTTTTAATCTTACTTTGTCTTTTAAACTCTTCTGCTTAAATTTCTTTATTTCTTACATCATGTCCAGTTTCTTTCTTTCTTTCTTTCTTTCTTTCTTTCTTTCTTTCTTTCTTAACCCAGGCGTTTTTCTCCACCTAAGTGTCATTAATGTTTTCTTTCTTTCTTTCTTTCTTTCTTTCTTTCTTTCTTTCTTTCTTTCTTTCTTTCTTAACCCAGGTGTTTTTCTCCACCTATGTGTCATTTCTTTCTTTCTTTCTTTCTTTCTTTCTTTCTTTCTTTCTTTCTTTCTTTCTCAACCCAGACGTTTTTATCTCCACCTAAGTGTCATTTCTTTCTTTCTTTCTTTCTTTTTTTCTTTCTTTCTTTCTTTCTTTCTTTATTTCTTTCTTTCTCTCTTCACCTTATCTGTTCATTCTTTATTCTAACATCCTTTCTATCGTTTTTTGCCTTATCCATTTATTTATCTTTATTTCTTTTTGTCTTTCTTTCTTCACCTATTTTTCATTCTTTCTTTACTCAGCCTCTCCATCTTTCTCACCATTAATGATTCTTTCTTTCTTTCTTTCTTTCTTTCTTTCTTTACTTTCCACGTTTTATTCTAAAATATTTCTTTCTTCCTTTCTTTCCATTCTTCCATTTTATTTTCATTATTTTTTTCTTTCATTTGATTTATCAATTTCTTTGTTCTTGGTTACTGCCAAGAATTGCTTCAATCAGTTTTCTTTCTTTCATTCAAATTTCTTAATCACTTTCTTTTTTGTCTTCCTTAAATGGTTATTGATATATTTTTTTTATTCACTCGTTCGTTTATTCTTTTGACGACTTTCACTCCTTCGTTCCTTGCCATCTGCTTCTTCAGCATTGAAATATTTCTAGGGGTCTAAGAGTGGAGTAATGGTTAGCGTGCTAGTTTAATTAATCATTAGTATTGAATAGTGAGTTCTAATCGCACGAGTATAATTATAGCCTTGTTACGGGGATTTTGTGAATGATTAGAAAAAAGAAAAAAGAAAAACAGAAGAAGAAAGAAAAAAAATAACGTATGCATATAAAGAAAGAATTAAATTTTAAATAGAAAAAATAATAATTATCGGGGAAAAAGAAAGAAAGAATAACTTAAAAGAAAAAATCATTAGAAATAGAAAGAATGAATTACTAGAGAAAGAAATAGAGAATTATTAGAAAAAAAATGACCAGAAAATAGGGAAAAGTTTATTATAAATCGAAAGAAATAATAATTAAAGAAAGAATGACTAGCAAAGAAAGAAGGGGTTATTATAAATCGAAAGAAAGAATAATTAGCAAAAGAAAAAATGATAAGTCTTGTTACCTAAAAACGGACGTTGGAAATAAATAGTAATATTTATAATATCATCAAATAGAAGACTCGTCAGCTGAGTGAAGTAAATAACCACTGCTAGTAGAGAACTACAAGACAGTAAAAAAACAAAAAAAAATCCATTCTCTCAATAGAGTCCGTCGTATTCTATAAAGATTGGAACATACCCATTACTGTTCATTTGTAAGTACATAATAATTAGAGAAAGAAAGAAATAATAATTAGGGAGAGGGAGAATGATTGGGAAAAGAAAGAAAAGATGACTCAAAAAAGAAAAGAATAAAGAAGAATTAGAAAAAATAATTAAGAAAAGAATGATAAGAAAAGAAAGAATGGATTATTATAAAACGAAATAAAAAAAAATAATTAGAAAAAAAAAGAACGATTAGAAAAAATAAAAAGATTGATTAAAAAAAGAAAAGAAAGGAGTATAAAAGAAAGATAGGATTATTTGAAAACGAAAGAATTAATAATTAGAAAAAAGAATGATTAGAAAAAGAAAAAAAGATGATAAGAAAAAGAAAGAAAAATAATTATAAAGTAAGAAATAAAGCAAGTTCATTTTTTAAAATCCTTTTTCTCCAAGCAAGGGGAGCACCAGAGGTTACTGAAGGTAATATAAAATGAAAACACTTTAGTGACAATAAAAGAACAGATTTTCACGAAGACAGAAGATGGTGATTGCCTTTGCAATTACATCTCGTAAATGGTAATACAAAATAATTTTCAAAAATTCTCACAGGCGTATAATAATAAAAAAACCATTAAAATAAAACTTACGGATAAATCTAGCTATGTCAACAGTGAAACAAGGAGACGTAACTGCCAGTCTGGCACTAGGCTTATATACCGTGAAGGTAATAAGGGGAATAGCCTTAAGACAAATTTCTTTCTTGTCTTCCTTAAATGAAAAGTATTTATGGGCACAGATGTAGGAAATCTACGTTACGGTGGGGAAAGAGCTTAAGCTAAGACGCAAGATCAGGTAACATTAAAGACCATTCTTTATATTTCTTCAAGAATATATATATATATATATATATATATATATATATATACTAGCAGTATAGCCCGGCGTTGCTCGGGTGTAATGAAAGCTTTAAAACTAATCCATGGTCCTGGAGCTCAGACGCTTTGGACGTTGGCACGAAAGACTAAAAAGCAATAGTTGTTTCCAGTTAAAGCGAAACCGTAAACTGAAAGAAAAATGAATGGATGTAAGTCAAATATTGATTTCCTGGTATCGATATCAAATAAGTTTTTTCGTCGTAAACTGAATTTTGAAGGCTAAATAAGTCCTCTGAGTAAATGGTATCATGGCTGAGACTAATAACTACAATTATACCTACTTAGAACCAAAGCCGAAGCAAAAACTAAAATAAAAGGGCTGAAAAAAATAGACATACAAGCAGATAAACAAACGCACACATAAACATCTTGCCTTTTATATATATATATTATCGATTTTCTGCACTATTGTAAGAACTACAACCTTGAAAGGTCTCAATATCGTTTCTTCTGTCTTTGTCTATGAGTGTATCAAATTTGATTAAAATCGGACCACTACTTCTATAACACGATTTTTTCGATTATCGATTTTTGATATTTATCGGGGGTACCTGGACACAAAATCTAGCTAAGAACACTCACAGACGCTTATAGTACAACTGTGTAATTTTTCAAGAAAATCGGTTCTGTCGTTTCAGAGTCTATAGGTAACGGACACACGCGCGCGTGGGAGTATGCATGTTAGATTCCTGCTGGAAGATAGATATATTCCAAATAAGATTTTTCGGACAATTTAAGCCGGCGGAAATGATAAAATGTACCACTGTATATACACACACACACACACACACACACACACACACACACACACACACACATATATATATATATATGTGTGTGTATGGTAGTCATATTCAAGTAGGAAAGAATTCCTAAAAAAAGAATGAGCGATTAGAAAAAAAGGAAATGACCAGAAATAAAGGAAATACGAGAAAGAAAGAAAACTGAGAAAGGTGAAATGAAAGAAACTGAAAAGAAAGAAGAAAAGAATAATAAAAAAAGAAAAGGAAGCATTCTTATTTGTCGTTCTTCCTTTCTTTCTCTCTTTTTTTCTCACAAAAACAATTGAAGAAGTAAGGATAGTCCAACACATATCTGGTCGGCTGCCATATCTGGTCGGATGCCCCTGCTATCCACCTAGGGGTCCTTGACAAAATCCAACGGAGATGTGATCGATCACGACTTGGCCGCTCAAATACAGTCACTATCTGGCCGGCGAAATGTGGCTATCCTGTGTCTCTTCTACAATTACTTTCACGACTTCTGCTCCGATGAACTTAGCTCACTGGTGCCTCCTATATATGAATTTACTCGAGCTACAAGATTAACAACTAGTTCCCACGATTTTACTGTGAAACCAATAAAATGTAAACGCATATTCTACTCCATCAGCTACTTTTCTCACACTTCCAGAGTGTGGAATTTCCTTTCGTTTACTTGTTTCCCCGACAGCTATAATCTCCAAGAATTTAAAGGTAAAGTCAACAGTCATCTCCTATCACACTAACTTGCATCCTCTCTCTCATGCTCCTTTCTCCGTCCACTCTCATCACATCAGTATTCAACCTGCCTTTCTTGCGGTGATATAACGATATGATTATAAAAAAAAGATATCGCATTCAGCTTGCTCCGGCGAAATCGAATGATCACTATTTTGGGGTCACATTCAGAAAGTCTCTGTTAAGAACGAAATTCATTGAAGGAATGAAATAAACTATCTTTAGGGAAGCAAATGAAAACAATTTAAAAAAGAATGGAAAAATAAGGAAAAAAAATCAAGAATGAAAGAAAATTAGGCCAGAAAGTAATGCGGAAATTCGACCGAAAATGGATAACATTACCCCCGGCTCAAGATAACATATTTGTTACCATGATGCCAATAATTGGTGTTGGAATTCTGCTAAAGCCACAATTCCTCATAAAGATATTCAAAGGCCAAATCCTAACGTTTGGACTAGTTGCATAGTACAATCTTTCTATACATAACTGGTAGAACGACTTATATTGTTAACTAAAAGTTAAGAGGAAAGAATTTCTGAAGACAGTTGACAGAAAATATAAAAAAGAGTAAATCGATATATACATGATATAACATAGATCTACACATAATTTCTTGGTCATATACATGGTATAAGATAGCCTTACACATAATTACATAAACATGGTACTATATAGGCATACGCATGATATCCAATAAAGAAATACATGCTATTACACAGTCAGTTAAGTGCCATCCGTGATACACGCTTGGGCAATCATGTCTCAAAAGAGACATGACTGACTTCGGTTATCCTGCAGTAAGTTGCTATTACTTTCTGCGGTAGACTGCTTGCCAGCCAAGGCTATAGAACCCAATCTGTCCTGTTATTTAACCCATAACTGGAGTGAGGAGATGGATTAGTACCCTTCCCAAGGGTATTTGCGCGTAAGTGAATACAAGGAATTCAACTGGAATTCGAACTCAGCTACCCGATTTGTCGTTCCTAGCTAATATCCACTGCATCACAACCCACATCCTATTACATAGACTTACACATAATTTCATGGTCATATACATGGTATAACGTAGACTTCGACCCCCATAAGGCGAGTGGAAATGATGGAATCCCGGTGATAGTCCTTAAGAGGTGTGCTCCTGAACTTTCCCCTGTCCTCTCTAAACTGTTTAACTACTGCCTTTCTGCTTTCTGCTTTCGTGCATGCTGGAAGTTCTCTTCAGTCGTTCCTGTATTTAAGAATTGTGGTGAACCCTCGGACCCATCCAACTATCGCCCTATCAGTCTTCTACCGATATTCGGGAAAGTATTCGAGGCCATAATCAATGCTGAAATAGTTCATCATCTCACTGCCCACAAACTCTTCTCTGACAAGCAATATGGCTTCCGCTTTGTCAGGTCCACGGCCGACGTGCTACCAACCATAACGGAGTACATGCTACAGGCCCTTGATGAGTCTGACGAGGCTCGCGCGGTTGCTCTGGACATCTCCAAGGCTTTCGACAGGGTTTGGCACTCTGGCCTCCTATGCAAGCTACGGGGTTACGGTATTACCGGTCGCCTGCTTGACCTAATCCAATCTTTCTTAAATAACCGCAAAATGAAGGTCGTTTTGAATGGGCGTGCCTCTTCATCCTACAGCACGAATTCTGGTGTCCCACAGGGCTCTATACTTGCTTATACTCTGACGCTCTTCCTTATTTTCATCAACGACCTCCCAGATGAGATCAAGTCCCAAGTAGGCATCTACGCAGATGACACTACAATATACTCCCGCACCAGTAAGAAACCTGTCGTGGCGGACAGACATAATCTCGCTGCTGACCTTGAACGGGATCTACACTCTGTGGTGAACTGGGGCAAGAAGTGGCTTGTCAACTTCAATTCGTCTAAGACCAAGCTGTTGTCTGTCAACCATTACAGGCAACCTCTCCTGCCTCCCATCAGCATGGACCAAGCGATTCTCCCTGAGAGCAATACACTACACCTCCTCGGCCTTACCCTCTCCTCAAACCTCAAATGGAACCACTATATTGAATCCATAGCAAAATCTACTGCTAAGAAGGTTGGGTCACTATGTCGATCCAGGATGTTTTTACGTCTGAATCCATCCTGCATATATACAAGTCGACCATCCGTCCGTGCATGGAGTACTGCTGCCATTTATGGCCAGGCGCCCCTGTCGTTCTCCTCAGTGTTCTTGACAAGCTCCAAAGGAGAGTTTGTAATGTGATAGGTACTGATCTGGCGGCTCGACTGCAGCCACTTCCCCACCGTCGAAATGTGGCCTCCCTTTGTCTGTTCTATAAATACTTTCATAGCTTCTGCTCGGACGAACTTAAGTCACTGATGCCTCCTCAACAGGTGTTTACTTGTGCAACCAGACTGCCAACTGGGTCCCACCCATTCACAGTCAGGTTAGCCAAATGCAGACGACAATTCTACTCCTGCAGCTTCTTCTCTCGCACTTCCCGCCTGTGGAACTCGCTCCCATATTCTTGCTTTCCTGACGGCTACAACCTCCAGAAATTTAAATGCAAAGTCAATACTCATCTACTAACCACTGGACTCTAGCTCTCTCCCCACCCCCGTATAACCTTCCCTTTCTCTCCACCTATGTATCTGTCATCGCACCTGCATTCTCAGCTTTCTATTGCTTCTTTCTAACCAGTTTGTACTCCTCACTCTTTTCTAATTTTTTACAGTTATGTAGCCCCCTGCACATCAGTGGCATTTCTGCCTTGCTCGGGGTGAAATGATTAAAAAAAAATTATATATATAACTCTGTACATGGTATTACATAAACATATGCCTAATTATAAATTCATATATATGGTATTATAAAAACATATACTTGATTATACAGACATATACCCGGTATTACACATACATATACACAACTAGCAGTATAGCCCGGCGTTGGTCGGATGTAACGAAAGTTTTAAAACTAATCCATGGTCCTGGAGCTCAGATTCAGCCTAAAGAATATTTGTGTGAAGTTTGGTGAGAATCGGATAAAAATTGTGGATTTGCATAAAGGACATACAGACAGATAAACAGACACACACACAAACATCTTGCCTTATATATATATATATATTATCGATTTTCTGCACTATTATAAGAACTGCAACCTTGAAACTTCTGAATCTCGTTTCTTATGTCTTTGTCTATGAGTGTATCAAATTTGATTAAAATCGGACCACTCCTTCTATAACCCGATTTTTTCGATTATCGATTTTTGATATTTATCGGGACTACCTCGACACACAACCTAGTTAAGAACTCTCGCAGACGCTTATAGTACAACTGTGTAAATTTTCAAGAAAATCGGTTCAGCCGTTTCAGAGTCTATAGGTAACGGACACACGCGCGCGTGGGAGTATGCATGTTAGATTCCTGCTGGAAGATAGATATATTCCAAATAAGATTTTTCGGACAATTTAAGCCGGCGGAAATGATAAAATGTACTGTTTAATTATAAAAACAGACTATACACTTAAATACGAGTATGCATTGTAAAGAATGTTCAAACAAATTCAGATAAACATATACATTATTATGTAGACATATATAATTACATATATATGTCTCGTTAAACACGACCGACAAGGGAGATTTTATTAATTTTTTATTTAATTTTATCAGTATACTCACATGTTTCCTTTTTTAATGTAAAAATGTTCCATAATTTTCGACTTTCCAAGCGCTTTCAAACTCTTCACAGTCTATTTTCAACGATGTTATTTTTTCCGGTGTTGGTATGTCTTCATGTTTCTCTCTAATGTGCTTGGAATTTCGAACCGAACCCTTTATTACGATCACTGGGGTATATCAATCTCATTTCGTGTGCGAAGACACTTTTGGTAGTCATGAGTTATCTCCCTCTAACCCGACTCTCTAAGTTACTTATTCACCACTGCTGTAGACTGGTACTGAACTCACAACTCTTTTGGTCAACTCACTGGAACTAAACAACATTTATATCCACTGCGCCATTTGTCTTTAAGATGAGGACAGAAGCCCGAATAATGTAAATAGTACCCTTGTTTCCTGTTTAGGATTTGGTTTCTGGTTCATTCTAAAGTTTTATTATTCTATTCTTATTCTCTCTGTCCTTGCGTTTTAGTGGCATTATCGCATTGCTTGGTAGGAATTGATTAAAACCATAAAAATATCCCCGGACTAACTTAAGGATAGGTTACCATCCTGTTGGGGATCGTCCCTTTTTACACACCCAATGGACTCGTCCAAGGTGTACTTATAATCCTGCCTAAAGAGAACGGGTATCTGTAGAGTATCTGTAGTGTGTTAGAGTGTTGTTATTATTAGAGTAGTAGTGCTTCTCAGAGCAGTTAAACCGCCGCTCGTAGGTCAGCAAGAATATAGACTTATTACCCGGACTTACTTCTTTGTATATATTTGACTTCTACTAACAAGTATTCCTGAATCTACTAACCTTGTACAGCTTACATATCTTTTGTTCAATATACTTACAATTTTCCTCTCATACATGTTTTTGTTATTATTATTGTGTGGTTTTCTAAACAAGAATCCACAAAAAATCCTTGCTACACAGGGATAAATTAATTGTCTGTTATCTTTTAGTTTCATAATTCCTTTCATGAGAGAGAGAGAGAGAGAGAGAGAGAGAGAGAGAGAGAGAAGGGGCGAGATGAGAAGAAAAGGAGAAGATAGGAGCAGGTAGGCAGGTAGGTAGTCAAGATTTTATAGGTATTCCATTCGATCATGTCTACATCTTAGTCACTTACTGAGTTAAATGGAGATAACTAAGACTTTCGGAAGTGATGACTCATGGAACGAGAACAATCTACCTAGGTGATCGAAATAAAAAGTTTGGCTCAAAATTCCAGTCACCTGATGAAGGTCGGATCGTAAAACAGCTGAAATATCGTGAATATGTCAATAAAGATGAGGACAACATTCTGAACAATGACAATATTGCAAAACGCATCATCTCAAAATTATAAACAAATATTTTTAAAGATATTTAAAATTTACTTTTAATTTAAAATCTTAAAATTTAAAAGATCCTCGATTGTAAAAACGCGAAACAAAAACATATTGCACATCAGTTCGAAATGAAGATTTCTTTTCCTTTTCTTGGCTGTCCGGGGTCAGACTTGTAATACCGCAATGAATTATTATACAAATAATTTTAAAATGGCTCCCATGAGAAAATCTTTGACTTATTGTTTGGTCTGCATGAGTAAAGATTATAAATATACTAGCACTATAGCCCGGCGTTACTCGGGTGTAATGAAAGCTTTAAAACTAATCCATGATCCTGGAGCTCAGACACTTTGGACGTTGGTACGAAAGACTAAAAAACAATAGTTGTTTCCACTTAAAGCGAAACTGTAGAATGAAAAAAAAAAAAAGAAATGAATGGATGTAAGTCAAATTTTGATTTCCTGGTATCGATATCAAATTTTCTACACTATTGTAAGAACTGCAACCTTGAAACTTCTGAATATCGTTTCTTATGTCTTTGTCTATGAGTGTATCAAATTTGATTAAAATCGGACCACTCCTTCTATAACCCGATTTTTTCGATTATCGATTTTTGATATTTATCGGGACTACCTCGACACACAACCTAGTTAAGAACTCTCGCAGACGCTTATAGTACAACTGTGTAAATTTTCAAGAAAATCGGTTCAGCCGTTTCAGAGTCTATAGGTAACGGACACACGCGCGCGCGCACACATACACATACACAGACAAAGTTCCATTTATAAATAAGTTTAGATTACATAGACATATACAAGATATTACATAGACATAGATATAATTACATAGTTATGTACATAGTATTTCATAGATATATGCATAGTATTACATAGACATATACATAATGACAGAGACATATATATGTTACTGCAAATGCATACACATAGTATTACGTAGACATATACTTATAATTTTGTAATATTGTCTTCGGTTGCGTTAGATACAATTTGAGCGGATATAAATTGTTCTACAACAGAAATCAGGAGAATATCTCTCAAAAAAGCTTGAATTAATCTTGTCGCCCATCAATCTTCAGTAGTCCAGTGGTAAGACAAATCAGGTCTAATGAAGATATTTTCCCGGTATTGGGAGTATGCATGTTAGATTCCTGCTGGAAGATAGATATATTCCAAATAAGATTTTTCGGACAATTTAAGCCGGCGGAAATGATAACATGTACTGTTTAATTATAAAAACAGACTATACACTTAAATACGAGTATGCATTGTAAAGAATGTTCAAACAAATTCAGATAAACATATACATTATTATGTAGACATATATAATTACATATATATGTCTCGTTAAACACGACCGACAAGGGAGATTTTATTAATTTTTTATTTAATTTTATCAGTATACTCACATGTTTCCTTTTTTAATGTAAAAATGTTCCATAATTTTCGACTTTCCAAGCGCTTTCAAACTCTTCACAGTCTATTTTCAACGATGTTATTTTTTCCGGTGTTGGTATGTCTTCATGTTTCTCTCTAATGTGCTTGGAATTTCGAACCGAACCCTTTATTACGATCACTGGGGTATATCAATCTCATTTCGTGTGCGAAGACACTTTTGGTAGTCATGAGTTATCTCCCTCTAACCCGACTCTCTAAGTTACTTATTCACCACTGCTGTAGACTGGTACTGAACTCACAACTCTTTTGGTCAACTCACTGGAACTAAACAACATTTATATCCACTGCGCCATTTGTCTTTAAGATGAGGACAGAAGCCCGAATAATGTAAATAGTACCCTTGTTTCCTGTTTAGGATTTGGTTTCTGGTTCATTCTAAAGTTTTATTATTCTATTCTTATTCTCTCTGTCCTTGCGTTTTAGTGGCATTATCGCATTGCTTGGTAGGAATTGATTAAAACCATAAAAATATCCCCGGACTAACTTAAGGATAGGTTACCATCCTGTTGGGGATCGTCCCTTTTTACACACTCAATGGACTCGTCCAAGGTGTACTTATAATCCTGCCTAAAGAGAACGGGTATCTGTAGAGTATCTGTAGTGTGTTAGAGTGTTGTTATTATTAGAGTAGTAGTGCTTCTCAGAGCAGTTAAACCGCCGCTCGAAGGTCAGCAAGAATATAGACTTATTACCCGGACTTACTTCTTTGTATATATTTGACTTCTACTAACAAGTATTCCTGAATCTACTAACCTTGTACAGCTTACATATCTTTTGTTCAATATACTTACAATTTTCCTCTCATACATGTTTTTGTTATTATTATTGTGTGGTTTTCTAAACAAGAATCCACAAAAAATCCATGCTACACAGGGATAAATTAATTGTCTGTTATCTTTTAGTTTCATAATTCCTTTCATGAGAGAGAGAGAGAGAGAGAGAGAGAGAAGGGGCACGATGAGAAGAAAAGAAGAAGATAGGAGCAGGTAGGCAGGTAGGTAGTCAAGATTTTATAGGTATTCCATTCGATCATGTCTACATCTTAGTCACTTACTGAGTTAAATGGAGATAACTAAGACTTTCGGAAGTGACATGACTCATGGAACGAGAACAATCTACCTAGGTGATCGAAATAAAAAGTTTGGCTCAAAATTCCAGTCACCTGATGAAGGTCGGATCGTAAAACAGCTGAAATATCGTGAATATGTCAATAAAGATGAACATTCTGAACAATGAAAATATTGCAAGACGCATCATCTCAAAATTATAAACAAATATTTTTAAAGATATTTAAAATTTACTTTTAATTTAAAATCTTAAAATTTAAAAGATCCTCGATTGTAAAAACGCGAAACAAAAACATATTGCACATCAGTTCGAAATGAAGATTTCTTTTCCTTTTCTTGGCTGTCCGGGGTCAGACTTGTAATACCGAAATGAATTATTATACAAATAATTTTAAAATGGCTCCCATGAGAAAATCTTTGACTTATTGTTTGGTCTGCATGAGTAAAGATTATAAATATACTAGCAGTATAGCCCGGCGTTACTCGGGTGTAATGAAAGCTTTAAAACTAATCCATGATCCTGGAGCTCAGACACTTTGGACGTTGGTACGAAAGACTAAAAAACAATAGCTCTTTCCAGTTAAAGCGAAACCGTAGACTGAAAAAAAAAAAAATGAATGGATGTAAGTCAAATTTTGATTTCCTGGTATCGATATCAAATTTTCTTCACTATATTAAGAACTGCAACCTTGAAATTTCTGAATATCGTTTCTTATGTCTTTGTCTATGAGTGTAGCAAATTTGATTAAAATCGGACCTCTCCTTCTATAACCCGATTTTTCGATTATCGATTTTTGATATTTATCGGGACTACCCCGACACATAACCTAGCTAAGAACACTCGCAGACGCTTATAGTACAACTGCGTAAATTTTCAAGAAAATCGGTTCAGCCGTTTCGGGGTCTCTAGGTAACGGATACGCACACACACAGACACACACACACACAGACAAAGTTCCATTTATAAATATGTTTAGATTTTTTCTGAAGAGATTAAATTAAACGTCACCACATAGTAAAAATGTGACAGTAACAGCCACAATCCCTCGAAAAAAAAAAAAAGAAAAAAAAAACAGACAAACAAGCAAACTAGAAATTTCTAGAAAGTTCGCCACGAAAGGTTTTTGAGATAAATCCTTTAAAGGAAAAAGAAGAAAGAATCACAAGTTTCACTCTCATCATTTTTCCTTTTCTGTAAAAATAAACAGATTTTTACACAAAGCTTATTGTTGCCCACGTATTGAGACAAAATAAAATCTGATTTCGGCACAAGGTCAGGATACTTGAGTTCTTTTTGTGGAAAAAAAATAAAAAAATGATTGTTAATGCTTGCCTGTTCCGGCGAGACACTAAGACTGATATTGGTCAAAGTAAGCTAAACTACTGTTCCGCTTACTTTCGCACGAAATTACTTATCTGTACGAGTCACGTGACGTTTAGAGACACAAAAAATGAAATCGGAGAGTCGAGTTCAAATCTGTTTTCAGTCTGTGGCGTTCACATTGCGCTAAAGGTTTAAGAATAGATATGATAAATTAATTTTTTTTTTTGAGGATTATCAACCCTGCGCCGGTTATTTAAAAAAAGAAAATATTTTTACATGTTTTTAATTGTTTAGATAATAAGGATTTCCTGATACAAAAGTTACAGCACCTCGTATTAAAAATGGGTATGAATATCTCACTTTTTCTTCCAACGAGTTAATTAGTTAGAGAATCTTCTCTTGTAGATGGGCGTCAACCCATCTTAGAAGGGTACTTTGATGTGAAAAATATGGACTGTTCTGGTGTCGAGTTTTTGTGATCTCTTCCCCATGCTAGTCTCTTCTTACTATTGGCTGGCGTACAAGATGAAGACAATAGTCCAAATAATGTGAGTAGTGTAAATACTAACTCATCTCAGAAATATAGACAAATACTGAAGGTTGGTTGGTTGGTTGTTTTTGTTTTATGGCATATCAACACCTCGGCGGGTTATTTATTGCCAACTAAACTTTATTTATTTATTGCTGATAATACCTTTTTCTTTCAACAATTTATTGATTTTTTTTTTTATATAAGTTTTGTGTCTAGTAATACTTTTTTTTCTTTTCGAATATCATGATTCATTGGGATTTGTTTTTAAGGGCAGGGTCCCCAAGTCCTACCCTGTTATTTAACCCATAACTTGAGGGAAGGGACAGATTAATAACTTTTCCAAGGGTACCAGTGCTTAAGTGAATGCAGGATATTTAACTGGAATTCGAACTCGGCTCACCGATTTCTCTTTCCGAGCCGAATTCCACTGCACCACAACGCATATCCGTCACTAAACGCTTACAGTACCTGGTATTCCCAAGCGGTCACCCATTAAGTACTGACCAGGCTCAACTTCGGTGATCGAGCGAAAACCGGTGTATTCAACGTGATATGGCCGTAAGCCAAATATTGAAGGAAACAAGGGAAAAATCTTTACTCCTGTTCTGGTGAGGAACGTGAACCCGACGATAAGCTAATATATCTACTCCTATTGTAGGAATACCATCCACATTCCGGTAAACAAATCCCAAGAAAACATGGCAATACACACAGACTAGAAAGCTGTAAAGAGTCATAACTGTTTCGCCTTTGCAAGGAAATATAGGGTATTGAGAGAAGAAGGAAAGCTAAAAATTACTGAGCACAAAACGAGGAAAGAAAGCTAAATATTGTAGGGTATTGAGGAAGGAAAGAAGGCTGAAAATAGTGGGGGTTTGAATGAAGAAGGGAAGCTGAAAATAGTAGAGTTCTGGACGTCGAAGACAGGCTAAGAAATTACTGAACACAAAGATAATTATTTTCAATGTTTATGATATGCCGATTTGTATGTATTACAGTATAATAATGCATAAACAACATTACTGCATCGGAAGAATCTTTGCCGAACCAAATTAGTGAAATACATATATACACACACATACATACATATATATATATATATATATATATATATATATATATATATATATATATATTAATCGTATCACCCCGAGCAAGGCGGTAACGCCACTGATGTGCTGGGAGCTAAGTAATAGTGAAAAGTTTGAAAAATTGGAAAAGAGAAAGCCGGAAACCACACCCTAAGCAGGGAACAAGAGATGAGTCTCTTAACCTGTTCAACAGACGTGGGTGGAATGTGAACAGGGCGAGAGATAGATCTATCTACTCCAATTGGAAAAAAAAAAAAGAAACCAAAGTGAGAAGATTGGAAAAGAGAAAGCCGGAAAATGTATACTAGCAGTATAGCCCGGCGTTGCTCGGGTGTAATGAAAGCTTTAAAACTAATGCCTGGTTCTGGAGCTCAGACTCAGCCTAAAGAATATTTGTGTGATGTTTGGTAAAAATCAGATAAAATTTGTGGATTTGTATAAAAGACATACAGACAGATAAAGAAACACACACAAACATCTTGCCTTATATATATATATATATATATATATATATATATATATATATATATATATATTATCGATTTTCTGCACTATTGTAAGAGCTGAATGTCGTTTCCTATGTCTTTGTCTATGAGTGTATCAAATCTGATTAAAATCGGACCCCTCCTTCTATAACCCGACTTTTTCGATTATCGATTTCCGATATTTATCGGGGCTACCTCGACACGAAACCTAGCTAAGAATACTCGCAGACGCTTATAGTACAACTGTGTAAGTTTCCAAGAAAATCGGTTCAGCCGTTTCGGAGTCTGTAGTAACAGACACACACACACAGAGACAAAGTTCCATTTATAAATAAGTTTATACATATATATATATATATATATATATATATACATAAATATATATATATATATATATATATAGAGAGAGAGAGAGAGAGTCAAACAGACAGAGAGTGTGAGAGAGAGAGAAAGTGTGAGTAACATAGAGAGAATGAGAGTGATAAATAAACTAAGTATGGTAAGTTTTACATTCTCGCAGGAGTGTGAAGAGAAAGATAGTGTTTCAGGTGGGTTGGTTTGTCTTACTCCCACGATCAGTGTCCGAAATTCTAGTCATTTCCAGGACACGAACACCAAATAGAGGCAATTAACGCACAACACAAAATCAACGAAGAAGAAGAAGAAGAAGAAGAAGAAGAAGAAGAAGAAGAACGATTCGAGGCAGAAAAAGAAGAAATAAAGAAAAGAAAGAAAGAAAGAAAGAAAGAAAGAAAGAAAGAAGATATGAATGGACGGGTTGGGCTGTCGAGATACCAACATCACTAAATCATCATACGATCATTTGTATACGAGTGAGTAAATGAACGAATGTGTGCGAATATGTCTTGAGCGCTAACAATGCAACTGATTGTGTTCCAGCCGACATGGGCAAAGCAGAAAGGAACGGAATGGCTTCTGTCGACAGTGGGTCAAGGCAAAGAAGCCATTTTGGGGGCAATTAATGATTTTAGGGAAATGGTGCTGGTGGAGAGTAGGGGGGCGGTACGATGAAAATGAAAGGGAAAAAAGAGTTAATGACCGAACTGATGGATGATTAACAGCATATATATATATATATACAAAGGGAAGCTGTTTACGAAAGAAATTTTTTTCAGCAGATGTTGGATAATATTCATTTAGATGCTAGACGTATGTATGTACGATCAGTCACTAAAAATGTGCGTATCGTCAAGAACGCGCACACACAAAGGCATGTGCACAGAAGAAAAAAGAGGATAAATTTTATATATACGTATATATATATGTATATATAAAATTTATCCTCTGTCTACCTATCCATCTCTGCGTAGATAGATAGATAGATAGATAGATAGATAGATAGATAAAGACAGACAGAATACTGAGATAGCTGGTAAAAGGGAGATTCCTTAATCTGAAAATCCCTTGAGGTGTAAAACTGCCAACAACGCTAGAGTGATGATTCCTATATCCACACAGTCTATATTTATAAACGCTCTATCCTTGAACTTTCGTATTTTTCTTTATGTACTTAGTTAATTATATATATATATATATAAAGAGAGAGAACGCCAAAATATTATATAAGACACAGTGCAAAAAAGACTCAAAATTCTGGTAGTTGCAGTAATACAAGAGAGTTAGCCATTATTAAAAACACGTTCTAAACGATAACAAAATATCATATAGGACACAGTGCAAAGGAAGTTTCAAAATTCTGGAACTTCTAATACAAGAGAAGCAACAAATATTAATTGACACGTCCTAAAATATGACACCAAAATATTATATAGGTCACAATGCAAAGAAAGAGCCTAATTCTGAAACTCGTTGTAATACAAGAAAGCAGTCATTATTAAGAGACACGTCCTAAAAGATGACACCAAAATATTATATAGGTCACAATGCAAAGAAAGAGCCAAAATTCTGAAACTCGTTGTAATACAAGAAAGCAGCCATTATTAAGAGACATGTCCTAAAAGATGACACCAAAATATTATATAGGGCACAGTGCAAAGGAAGTTTCAAAATTCTGGAACTTGCAATACAAGAGAAGCAACCAATATTAAAAGGCACATCCTAAAAGATGACACCAAAATATTATATAGGACACAGTGCAAAGAAAGAGCCAAGTTCTGAAACTCGTTGTAATACAAGAGAAGCAATTAATACTAAAAGACACGTCCTAAAAGATAACACCAAAATATTATATAGGACATTGTGCAAGAACCTTTACTTTCTGGGGATTGTTATATCACAAGTAAACCATCCTACATTATTTGAAAGTATCTTCCTTTATAGGGGAAAACTATTGTGTGATGTGTATAAAATATAAATTAAAATATAAATTACAATTTTACTCTTGAAATCTCGTAAATTTGAAAGACTTGAAATTGGTTCCAGCAAACGTGAGAATGTGAAAATTAACCACATGCCGTTACCTTAACATACAAAAAACATAATCCTTGAAACAAAATGTACCAGCATATGAAAATTGGAAAAATAAAATGAAAATAATTATGAACTTTGGTAAATTTACCGATGACATGAAATTTACCCATGACATGAAATTTACCGATGACATGAAACGACTAATACGGAAAATTCAAAATATTATTAAAAATTGGGTAGACATAACATTATGTGTGCGTGTGTGTGTGTGTGTGTGTGTGTGTGTGTGTGTGTGTGTGTGTGTGTGTGTGTGTGTATGTGTGTGTGTGTGTGTATCTTTGATTAGTATTTACATTATTTACATTGTTAGGAATATTGCCTTCATCTTTGTTCTCAAGGATACATAGTCCAGTGGTTAAAAGCGTTACCCAGTGACTTGATGACACAAAGATAGATAGATAGATAGATAGATAGATAGATAGATAGATAGATAGATAGATAGATAAAAGCCAACGTTGTATCTTAATATAAATGTCGTTTGGGATATTGTATCTATGACAAAAAAAGCAAATATATATGTTGGTCATATGAAAAATACGCTACCATTGAAGTTTACATTCAATATGCCTGATACGTAATCGATTGCACAACATATAAATGAAAACTCCTGTCCCAATTTACGATTTAAATGAATATTAATTGACAATACATGCACATTCTAGCATGAATATAAGAAACAAAAACTTCAAATTCTCGAAGCCATCTTTATGAAAAAATTAAACTGTCACTAAACATCATTAACTATGAGTATAGCAACACTGTTTTAAAATGCTTATAACAATAAGTCTTTAAAATATCTCAATCGTAAATTTGAGAAGGAAAAATAGTTTGAAAGAAGTAAATTGCAATTTTTAGAGATAATAAAAAAGTTAACTCTTTCAAACTATATAATTTTGAAATCAGCGTCGTGTTCAAATGCTCATTAACGAGAAACATCTCCGAATATATATATATATATATTGTGTGTGTGTGTACTTTGGCAGCATTTTTTCATTAATGCAGGTTTCGTTAAATAATATAGACAAGTTTTGTCTATTTACTTTATGCAGGATCTTTTCGGATAGTCTGATAAGCTTAACATAGTTACTATCGTTATCTTGTTGTCTTTTAACGATAGTACTGTCAAGCTTATCAGACTATACGAAAGGATCCTGCATAAAATAAATAGAAAAAAACTTGTCTATATTATTTAACGAAACCTGCATATATATATTTTTTTCTAAACATATGCTATTAAATATAAGAGACAATGAATGTCTATTATGTTTAATCATGAGCCGTTCTAAACGTCGTATTTTTGCTTTAATTTCAGTTGAAAATAAAGACAAAAATTCTCCAACATTTGGATAATTATTTATTGGTTTTCTTCTAAGCTTTCGGCTCACATGAGCCATCTTCAGAGAGGTAGTTTAAACTGAAATATTATAAAATCCACCATCACCGACGATTTTATTTCGTGTTGACATAAAACTCTGCTTGGCAACGGCAATAGTTACCAAAAATAATAAACGCAGTTCTTAAGTTTGCGATGCGGTTTTATGACTTCACACCGCGGGATAGCGCGAAATGACAACAAAACCATGTAGTCAAATGCAATGAAATATGTTATTTCCTGTTTTAAAGTTGATTTTATTGAGTGTTGGTTGTTTTGATTTGATGTACATGGCCTCCAATATCTGCAGGTTCCTCTTACTGTGTGTATGAGTAAGGATCACCGTATTGTTGACCAAAATCTGTCTGATATTACCGACATGTTTATGTTTTTCAGAGAAATGTTGTTTAATAGTACTCTGATCAAAAAGATGACATGTAAGTCTACGGGAGAGCGTGGTTGTAGTAAAACCAATATATGTACTAGGTTTTTGATTAGTATCAGAGAAGCAATCTCTGAATGGGCATGTAAATTGGTACACTACATTGGTTTTTTGTAAAGAATTTAGTTTAGTGCTTGTTGGGTTATTATAGGCTATGAGGTCAATTGTTTTGAACTTTTTATAATATATAATGAGTTTAATTTGATTATTACTTTCGACTGGTTTATAATGTTTGTTAAAGTAAAAGATTATATGATAAGTTTTTTCTAAAAGGCCTGAGTTACATCACTCTCTTTTTCTGTTGTAAGGTTTGGATTTAGCTATATTTCCAGTAGAAATAATGTAAACTTAACATTATTTGGTTTAACTCACTCTTTAATCGTAACATCCAAACTAATATTGGTAAAATCTTCCTAGATTAATTCACAAACCTTTCTACTATTTGTCTACACTAAAAATACCTTCAACAAAGCAATGTTAAAGTAAGTTATACTTGCGTTAAGAACATAGGTAAATATATTTCACATGATATCGAATAAATACTTGACCCACAAAAACAACATAAGTCACTCTACTAATAGCAACAATGACCCTTCTAAAAATAATTGCAACTGTCGAAAAATAAAACCTGCCCTTTGAATGGCCAGTGTATTGTTTATAGAGCTCGAATTCATTCGGATGATAATGATGTTAAATTTTACTTTGAAAGCACTTCTAACAGGTGAAAGATAAGATTTAGCAACCACATGTTTTCTATAAACAACAGTAAATACAAAAAAGTACTGCTTTATCCACACATTATTGGAAATTAAAAAAAACAAGAACCAAATTATTACCTGGATCCAAACCTTACAACGGAAAAAGAGATAGACTTAAGACTTTTACAAAATACTTGTCATCTTAAACCATATCAATAAGCCTAATTTACTTAACAAAAGTGATTTAATGACCACATGCTGTCATAAAAAATATACTTACATAAATTATTATTATTATTATTATTATTATTAATATTATTATTATTATTATTATAGCATACTGCAACTTGATAGCTATAAAGTTTCGGTGCTAAAACACCATCATCAGGCAGTAAAATCGTTTTAATTTTACTGCCTGATGATGGTGTTTTTGCAGCAAAACTTTATAGCTACCAAGTTGCAGTATGCAATTATTATTATAATAATGAATATTACTCTATCTAATTACGCTCTTCTGTATTGAGCACTTTTTAAAGTTAATATCTAACTCTGGAATATACTCCCATCAATTTCAATTACTCATTATATATATATATATATATATATATATATATATATATATATATATATAATGTACTTTTAATTCAACACTTATGTAACTCCAAACGTTATTTGAAGTGGACAAGGGTTCTGGAAATAAACACCTCTTTTTTCAGTAAAATGTATCGAGTTTATCAGTGTACGCTCTCTAGAATTGTTTCTTACACAACTATACACAATTATTACACAACTATATATATATATATATATATATATATATATATATATATATATATAAGAAAATTGGCCAAATAGTCACGAAGGGATTTCAATATATCGTTTATTTTTGTTTACAAATTGTGATAATTTTTAATTATTGAAAAATGATCTGAGATTTATTTCTCTTTGGTTTAGAAACTACATCTTTTAAATGGCGACCATATATATATATATATATATATATATATATATATATATATATATATATATATATATAAGAAAATTGGCCAAATAGTCACGAAGGGATTTCAATATAGAAACTACATCTTTTAAATGGCGACCATTTTCCAGTTCGTATAAACATGCTTTTTCTTAAGTTTTTTTTTAACATAACAGCCCTTAACCTTTGTGTCTCTAGTGACGTAATTTAAGTTCTGAAATAGTTTGTTTACATAAATGTTTTCCTTAATCTTGTTAATAGTCTCATATGAAAAACATAGAGAACTAGATGGCTAATTCATCTATAAAAATCGAGAAATTCTTCTTCTTCTTCTTCTATGTGCCCTGTCCTTTCAGGACGTAGGCGATCATGGTTCTCCACGTCTCCCTATCCATTGTGGCTCCTAGTATGTTTGTTCCCGTTACTCCTGTCAACCCCCGTTCCGTCAACCACCTGATCAGGCCGTGCAAATATGTTATCCGCTGCTTTCCTCTGTCTCTCTCTCCTTCTATCTGGCCAGTCAGTATCAGGTTCTCCAGGCTCTCCTTCCTCATTGCTTGTCCCAGGGACCAGTTGTCTCTTCCTGATGCTCAGTATCAATTTCCTCTTTGTTGCCATTCTTTCCAACACCTCATCGTTGCTTGCATGCTCAGTCCATGATATCCGCAGCATCCTTCTGTAGAACCACATTTCCGCTGCTTCCAGTTTTGTCCTCATTTTCGATGATATTGTCCAGCATTCGCTGCCGTATTGAAGAACTGACATCACGTAGCAGTCCACGTAGTTTCTTTGTTTCCAGTGAGATTTTCCTGTGTGTTAGTACTTTGCTCAGCTTCTGGAACGCGTCCTTTGCCATGCCAATTCGCCTTCTGATCTCCGTGTCGCACTTTCCTCCTTCAGTTAGGACACTTCCTAGGTATTTAAATTTTTGTACTTGCTTGATTCTGGTATCTCCCACATTTATTTGGCATTTTGGGTTGTACCTTTTCCTGATGATCATGCACTCAGTTTTCTTAAAGTTTATTTGTAGTCCTTTTTTGTCGCTCTCCACCGCTACCTTCTGTATGAGGTCTTGTAATTTACTTTCCGTGTCCGCAATCAGCACTGTATCGTCTGCGTACCTTAAGTTGTTCAAGTTGTGCCCTCCAACAACAAATCCTGGCGTGTCATCTAGGGTCCTCAACATACTCTCGCTGTACAAGTTGAACAAATCCGGTGAAAAGACACATCCTTGTCTTACGCCTCTATCTATCTTTGTAAATCTACAGAGATCGTTGCCTATCCGTTTGCAGACCGTTTGCTGCCAGTAGAGATTCTTGATTACTCTTATGTCTTTGCCGAAAATGTCGGGGCTGCCGAGCATCTCCATCAGTTCTTTGTGTCGTATCTTGTCGAATGCCTTCGCATAGTCAATGAAACATAGGTACAAATCTTTCTTCATTTGTATTGCCCTTTCGGAGAGCATCCTAATCATGAATATATGGCGTTCCTTGTTCCTGTGTCTTTGACGAACCCTCACTGTTCCTACTCTATCACTGGCCTGATTTTGCTTCTCGCTCTATTCATCAGAATTCTGACCATCAGTTTGGTAATGTGGCTCATTAAGCTGATAGTTCTGTGTAGTTCACACTCGTTTGCGCCTGGTTTCTTCGGCAGTGCTATAAATATCGACTTGCATAGGTCGTCTGGTATTATTCCGCTACTATAAATTTCGTTTATTATGTCTGTTATTTTTTCTATGCCATTTTCTTCTAAGGCTGTCAGCAGCTCTATCACTATGCCGTCTGGACCAGCTGCTTTGTTTCTGTTCATTTTGGCCATTGCAGCTTCCACTTCGGATTTTAGTATTTCCGGTTCATCCAGCTCCTTGTGTATTCTCGGTTGTTCTCGCTTGTCGCAAAAAAGATCCTTTATATATTCTTCCCATCGCTTGAGTATTTCCTCTTTCTCTAATATGATTGTTCCATCCTTGGATTTTATGCATACTGTTGAGAAGCAGGTTTTTTGTCCTGTTAGTTCTCTTATCTCTTTATGCATCTCTGCTTTGTTGGTCCTGCTCAGTCTCTCTACTTCTTCGCATTTGTTGTTGAGCCATTCCTCTTTGGCTTGTCTGCATTTGTTCCTTATCTCCCTGTGGAGTTTCTTGTAATCTTCACAATGCCTTAGCGTTATTTTCTGTCTCCTTTGCATCATGTGGAGGATCTCTGCGGTCATCCACTCGTTTTTCTTCTGCGTCTGATTTCCTTTGGGGCTATGTTATTCGCTGAGGTCACCATCGCTTCTTTTAGTGACTCCCATTTAGAGTGCCCTTTTCCAATATGTTCTTCATATTTCTTTCTCACACTGTTATTGTATTCTTTCTGCAGGGTGAGGTCATTCTCTAGCGTGTCGTATTGTAGCCTTGGTGATGTGCTGGGCTTCTTCAGTCTTCGGAGTTTCACTTTTAGTTTGCAGATGACTGGGACGTGGTCACTTCCGTAGTCGGCACCTGGGTATGTTTTGCATTGGACCACGGCGTTCCTGAATCTCTTGTTTATAGTTATATAGTCTATTTGATTTTTCGTGTCGCCTCCTGGGCTTCTCCATGTCCATAAACGTTGTGGGTGTTCTTGGAACCACGTGTTAGTAATTACTTGGTCTTTGGCTGAGCACCATTAGACCCATTTTTCTCCTCGTTCATTGCGTTCCCCTAGTCCAAATTTGCCGCTCGTGTCTCCTCTATCTTTACCTACCTTTGCATTCAAGTCCCCCATTATAATCCTAATTTCTTGGCTTTTGTATTGGGCCTTGGCATTGTCCAGTGTTGAAAAGAAAGTTTCTATCTTGTCCTCCGAACTCTGGGTTGTCGGCGTATAAACTACTATAATAGCTATATTGAATGGCCTTCCCCGCAGTTTAATCAAGAGGACTCTCTCTCTGAAAGCTGACAGTGTCCAAGAACACATTCCTTCACTTGTTTGTTTAGTATTACGCCGACCCCTTTTTGGTTTTTTTTTTTTACCTCCTGCATATATTATCCTGTGGGTGTCGCTACTGAAATCTCCACTATTAGGCCATCTGGTTTCGCATATGCCTAGGATGTTTATGTGCAGTCTGTCCATCTCCTGTTTGACATTCTCTAGTTGTCCACCGTTGAGTGTCCTGATGTTCCATGTTCCGATAGTAATTTTGTCTTTGATGCGCACAGTCACAGGGTAACGGTCCAGAGACACCTGTTGCTCATGTCGCTCTTTCCCGGGCGAGGGACAAATTTGGGGGTAAAATGTCCTCTTTACGTCGTTAGTGCTAACAGTCGCCGGATGACCGTCAGGTGGCACCTGTTGCCCATGCCGGTCCTTACCGAGCGAGGAGTTGTTTCTTTGGGAAGCAACCCCCTTTACGCTGTTGGCTTTAACACATTTGTCGTAATTAACCATGATTGAGGGGGGTAAATAGTGGAGTGGTATCCCGTTGCCTTCTCCACGATGTTTTATTGAGACATCACCTCTAGTTAGCTGGCCGTTGACTCCTTGAGAGTTCTTCCACTCTTTGTAGGTTTACATTTTTTTGGCTTACAGGGATGCTAACGTCCCAGTTGGAAAAAAAAAATTAAAATAAAATAGAATAAAAAATAAAATAAAATAAAATATTTTTTTTTACTAAGTTTTAATTAAGTAAAAGTCGAAACAGCCTTTAAACCAACAATTTAGCAGAACTTAGTAACAAAATTAAATGAGTAAAAAACAAATATGGTAGAATGAATTAGCAGAAAATTCAAACTTACCACGTGCAGACCACTGAAGGTTGAGAAAATTTCTAAGGTCATACCAAATTTGCTCTGTTTTTCCAAGTTATGTCGTCTGTGGCTACCAGTAAATAGCAGAGAGAGAGAGAGAGAGAGAGAGAGAGAGAGAGAGAGAGAGAGAGGCAAGTGTCCAGTACCCAGGTAGAGGGTGGGGGAAAATGGCTGAATTCAAAGAGTAACGGACTTCAAAAAAAAATATTTTTCATTGGAATAAAGGCCGTTTCGGCATATATGGTCTAAAGTTTTCAGTTATCCAGCTAATATCACATTCCACAGTATGTGATACAGTAAAACTAGCTTGTCTGTGGATGACGAGTATATATATATATATATATATATATATATATTAATAAATATAGAATTTTCCTCATAGGTAGCAAACATGGCGTCTCTGGTGTTGATTTAAAATATATGTTTATTATTAATATTATAAATTGTAACTGGTATTATTAATCTAGAAATATTTTATTTGAACTTTCACTCAAGGTACAATATTCTATCATTCATACGCACACACACATATACAGACTCACACATGCATTTATATATTTATACGTGCATATTAAAGAAAAACAAACATTTGCCAAAAACCAAAGATCTTATCCACATACAGTCTCGAATAAAACCGACGATATTGAAAAACAGAAAGAGAAATAAAAGCCTAAAGGCAAACTTACCTACTCAGTAATATAAAGTGCTCGGAGCCCCTATTGCCTCGACCGTGCAAAAATCGCTTACCAACGCTAAATCTTATGAAAAGATGTCTTTAGTAAATAGATACTGGTTAGACCAGTAGACGGTTAAATAAAAAGTGACCGATACACGATTAAAAGACTTAAATATACAGTCATCAATATATATAAAAGAACGAAAATTTCACTACTTATTTGCTACCCAGTTTTCATCTTCTTGATGAGACCGATATGGCTGAAACGTAAGAGACTCATCCCTTGTTCCCTGTTTAGGATGTGGTTTCCGGCTTTCTTTTTTCCAATCTTCTCACTTTGTTTTTTTTTTTTCAATTGTAGTAGATAGATCTATCTATCTATCTATCTATCTATCTATCTATCTATCGCCCGGTTCACACACCACCCATGTCTATTGAACAGGTTAAGAGGCTCACCCCTTGTTCCCTGTTTAGGATGTGATTTCCGGCTTTCTCTTTTCCAATCTTCCCGCTTTGTTTTTTTTTAATTGGAGTAAATAGATCTGTCTATCGCCCGGTTCACACTCCACCCATGTCTATTGAACAGGTGAAGAGGCTTATCCCTTGTTCCCTGTTTAGGATGTGGTTTCCGGCTTTCTCTTTTCCAATCTTCTCACTTTTTTTTCAATTGGAGTAGATAGATTTATCTATCACCCGGTTCACACTCCATCCATGTCTATTGAACAGTTTAAGAGGCTCATCCCTTGTTCCCTGTTTAGGATGTGGTTTCCGGCTTTCTCTTTTCCAATCTTCTCACTTTGTTTTTTTTTCAATTGGAGGAGATAGATCTATCTATCGCCCGGTTCACACTCCACCCATGTCTATTGAACAGGTTAAGAGGCTCATCCCTTGTTCCTTGTTTAGGATGTGGTCTCCGGCTTTCTCTTTTCCAATCTTTTCACTATTACGTAGCCCCCTGCACATCAGTGGCGTTACCGCCTTGCTCGGGGGCTGCGATTAAAAAAAAGATATATATGTAATGTTCTTTTTATTTTCGTAGAAGATATTTCTATAGTATATTTTTCCACCCAGCCCTCTAATTCGATATAGAATCGGCTATAAAGAAACATACTCGAAGGAAGACATAGTGTATTGTCACTGGCGTTGATATTCTGCACAGGAAGGAAACAAAGTGATTTTTTAACGTTAAGGTCATTCGAAAAGTTCATACGCATACAAGAGAAGACGTTTGAAACTCAACTGGGTACTCCAGTCAACGTGTTCGCGCCCAAAAGTCGTATTTTCACAAATGTGATGTGGGTAGGGGTACCTACAGAAAGGAAGTGGCATACGCTTGGTAACAAAGCTATGTAACCTACATTGAAACAGAAACTTAAAGTTGATGCAGGAGTGGTTACAAATATTATATATATATATATATATATATATATATATATATGTCACTCCTCTAACACAATCATGCATATCTCTCTCTCTCTCTCTATATATATATATATATATATATATATATATAATATATGAGTTTGTGTATGTGCATGCGCGTGTGTTCGTGTCTGTGCCTCCCTCTCTCTCTCTCTCTCTGCGTGTGTGTATGTGTGTGTGTGTGTGTGTTTGCTCCCATAAAAATATGCACAAGTTTGTTGAGAGCAGCTATGGAAGTCAATTAACACTTCTGCAAGAAAGAATAATTAAAGTAAATACTAATTAATATGTCTCTCTTAATTGTGCGATAATTCTTTTCGATTAAAAAAAACGTAAACGCACAATGTATGCGGTCAATTTTAGCAGTTCATGACATTGGAAGCCACTTATTTGTTCTGAATATTTGGAAATTAAAGCTTCGTTTAAATATAAATATCGAAAGCTGTTTATCTTTCTTATCTGTTTTATAGGAGTTATAATTTTTCTTATTGAAATGTACAGGTTTTTAGCACGATCAAAGTTTCCATAGCTAACTTAAAGATGGACAGAAAATCTTTTAAGCTTAGGTTAGGATGATTCAAAAAAAGAGAAATTGTTGCTAGGTCATGTAGTGCCTTATTAGTTGATCAAATTTATTTTCATTTGTTTGATTTAATATTGAAATAAGTACAATTTTACAGAAGAAATATCATAATGAAAATATAATTCAAAAAATAGTATATTGTTTATTTAAATAGTTATATTAGGTATATCTTTTTTACACACACACACACACATACACGCACACGCACACACACACACACACACACATATATATATATATTTAATGTAGATAATCTTTTTACTTAACTGAGCAGTGTTGTTTCAGTCATGCCGATTTCGAAGTTTTATGAAGGTATTATTGTGATGTCTTCATTCTTCAGTATTTTTGTTTTTTTCCATATATATTGTGTATTCAGGCAGCAATATTTCTTTTATTCAACTTTCATTAAAAATGACAGAAAAGTTGGTGTGGATAAGTTTATTTTATATAATTTTTCATGTGATCTTATATATTTTTTCTTTTCGGTACATAAATAATGTAAAAATCGTCCGAATGTTTTTATTTATCCAAGCGCCATTATCAATGATGAATATTATTTTACTATTAACTAAATATATGGATTGTTTTATGTTTGCATCTAGAATTATAAGAATGTTTTATTTTCCAAACACGGTCAGAATATTGTGGCCGTGTTCATAGTTGATATTATTGACTGTTGACATTTTTGTTCATTAATAATGCTTCCATTATTTTTTGCGTTTTCTTACATGTGGACAATGCTATTATATTTGCATTATCGACGACTATATTACAGATTAAGTTTGGTAGGTCTGCCTGACTATTAAAATGAAACCTAATAGAGCTATGGTCAGAGAAATGCAACGTGAGCCTTCTTGTTCAGCATATTGTAGTATATCTCGTATAGTTTGAGGCAATAAATACACATCTAAAAAACTTTGATTAAAAAAGAACCGGAAAAAGTCTGTTTAATACTTTATTCTATTTGACAGTTTTTAGAATTAGGTATGGTGTATTGGGAGCGAAATTACGAATAAATTGTTTCAAATTACATGGCAAGGAAGCAAAGATGAACTCGTCCGAATTACCCTAATTTTTTTTCATTATTTCATTGATGAAACTGCAATATAGGTAATTATTAAATATTTATGAATTCATTTGATGCACATGTTATTGTGTAATATTAACAGAATAACCATTTTATTTTCATTTGCAATTATTCACTTGGCAATAAATAGTAAAAAATAGAAAGAAATACATAATTTTTTTAAACACTGGGGTTACCTAATAATTATGGCCGGCAGTGTATATATGTGCAATATACAACGACTTATTCGAAAGTTATTTTCTGTCTTGTCTGTTATTTTCATTGAACCATATCGTGCGATAAGTAAATTATCGCTATTTTATATTTTTAACTTCGTTGTTTGATTTTTATTTTGTCGACTGCACAGTATAGTTGGGTCAGTTGAGAAAAATATCCCGATGACGCAATTCACTCAGAAATTTAAAAACGGTTTGCAGTACTTGGCATTTGTTCTGGAAGCTTCAATACGACCATTTCAGAGTGTGTATGTGTGTGTCAATCTGAGGACAGTGCAGTGGACTCGGAAAAAGTTACATGAGTCTTATTGTGATTGCAAAGGTGTTTAGAGTGATGACTAGTGGTGGCGACTTTATGCCTCCATTAGTCTTTTTACTGGGCCTCATACTCTTTATGGAGTCCTACATCAACTGTCTTGAAAAAGTAGAACTGTACTGGATCAAGAGGGTGGCTGTATATGGCAAAAGAACTATACACCACGTCACACGAGCAGAAGAAACTTGTCATGGCTGTCACACAATTTGTTCGACCACATCACCCCTTACATTTACCCACCTAACTGTCCAAATTTCAAACTCCTTAATTATTATGTAAGGGATACAGCTGAGTGAGAGGCTCATAAAGCTCGCTGTATAGATGAGCTAAAGGTAGGGATTATGGTAGAATTCATCAACTTAAGGAGACCATCCAGAAGAGATCTAGGAGATTCCGAAGTCATCTGGAGTCCACAGTTAAAGCCAATGACATTTTTACTGAATACTCTTTAGTATTTCAAAATATTTTTGTGCAATTTTGGTAAAGATATCTGTTAAAAGGACATGTCAGTGTTGTTTTCATTTCTGCGTAATTTAGACGACAGTTCATTCATATATATATTCATATATGAGTTAATTTGTTTGTTATCTTCATTAAATAATCCATGCAGATAAGATACGGTACAGTTTATATTTAGGATTGTACTTCGTACCGCTACGTGTGTAAAAAATTTATGTCCCAGATCATGATATCGAACTGTATGAATGACTGCTTTCACCCGGACCCCTATCCGATAAAAAGTCTTTGCAACAGAAATCTTACAATAACGAAAATCACCGCAAGAGATCATTCGATAAATGCAATACTGCAAGACGTCAAAATGATCTCTTTAAAAAGCCTTGAAAATAACAGAGCTGTAGCATTAGATAAATAAGAATTTACTTTGTAAATATTAATTTTCAACATAATATATAACACATTTAAAAATGAATTAAATATTTGTAAGTCGGAACATTAACAGATATACTGAATGTTATCACGGTTACTGAACGATTAAAACAAAACCTTCACTATTCTAAAGAAACAAATTTTCTACAGAAGATTTCGGGTGACTATTTTCCAAGTAATTTAACTCCAAGTAAGGTGACAATGCCACTACGACGCAAGGGCGTTGCAGTGCGTGAAAAAGAATTCGGAAGTGACTGAAGTCGAAATACCCGGTCAGGATTGATTACATTACTGACCTTTCTTTGAATTTTTTGAGAATGTCATGATACACTGCATGAGCTCCAGATCAGGTATAGCAACGGTATTCAATGCACGGCTGAATGGTAGATTTATAAATGTGCAAAAAGGATTCTGACATAAAGAATTATCTGGCAAGACATAGTGAACGGATTCCCTAGCATTAGACCTATTAGTTAATTCAATATAATCATATCATTTCATGTCCTTCAAGTCCTACAACCGTTGTTCTTCCGGTTCTCTGTGGTGATTAAATTAAAACAGTATTGTTTCGGAGGTGCTAAAATTTACAAGCCATTCTTTGTTTCAGTTAACAACTGACTAAAGGTTCTTTTCGAGAGAACTCATCATTTTTACCGGATCATACATATTTTCCTGATTTTCGAGTGAACTTTTTAACATTTTTCATGGTGTTATATGTATATATGGTCAGAAAATCAAATGAGCTTTGAAAGAGTTAATCACCATTTAGAGAATATTCTATGTCCATTACTATTATGGTTTTCCCTCCCTCCCTTCATTAGTTACCACGTCAGTTATTTTCTGTTAATACCTCATAAACAATTCCGTGATTTGATCGCATGGAAAAAGACATTTCTTGGTTTCATTGAAAAAATAAAGAAGAGAAGATTAAAGTGAAGAGAGAGAGAGAGAGAGAGAGAGAGAGAGAGTATCAGATTAAGAACAGGTAATACACTTTAAGCTCAGCTAAAAGACCGTTTCAATAATAATTTAGGTAATTTGTGTACTGAAACTTTTATTAAGATTCAACAATTATTTAAGTTTTGTGAGAATTTTCAAATCATGTATTCAAATAATTGTCGGATTTTAATAAAAGTTTGAGAACTTATTCACAAATGAATTAAATTATTGTTGGAACTTTTGGGGAGAAAAATCTTGGTAATATATATATATATATATATATATATATATATATATATATATATATATATATTTGCAGATACTACTCCCACATCCTACTCACTAAATTTTTATGAAAGTTTGATAAATTAAATTTTAATTTGAACATTTTTATACTAGTTAAAAGCAGGAGTCCTTGGAGAATGTAAATCACCACTACTTTTTTTCAAACTGCAACTCATTTTCTGAAAATGTGCTCGGAATAATGAAATAAAATAAAAATATGCCATAAAACTATGACGTTATTTAATTAAAAATATTTCAATTGCTTTCATAAATAATATTTATTAAGGGCATTGTTTTAAGAAAACATTTGTTAGATGCGTAATGAACTTTTAGAAGAATTGCTTTAATTTTTTTAATTATTTGTTATAATAATTTATAATGAATAAAACTTTTAAAATTCTGCATCTGGACTTTTACCGGTTAGGTGATAATGTTATTAAATAAAAACTATTCCTACTAATGAAAGATTGAAAAATTTAATACAAATCATTTTGCAGCAAGAGTTTTAAAATAATTTTTTATTTCTTTTTACGAATATAAGATATTATATAATTTTCCCTTTTCTTAAAGTATAGTAAACCATACATGACATTATCAGAAAACAAAATCGATGACTATAGTAAATTTCAAGTTAACATTCCTAAAATTAGATTACGAAGAATTTTCAGCGTTTTAAAGATTATTAAGTACTTAAAAATTACAATAAAAAAAGAGCTCACCCGTAATATTTTCAAAATATATCTCAACAGATTAAGTCTCTGTAGAAATGTCAACATCATTCAGTACTTAACGTTATTGACAAATGATAAGTTAAGGAGTGATGGTGCTACTGTTTGTTTTAAAAATACATTTCTTTGTTATTAAAAACTTAAACTAAATAATATTGTCTTCAAATCAGATTAATCATACTTTAAATCAGCTAACATTCCTCAGATGCAGTTTCAGAAAAGTATATTTTACTTTTGGAAGATTTTTAAAAATCAGAATTAACTTTTGTTTACAAATGTGTAAAAATAGTGAAAATGTCCGATTTCAACTTAAGCGACAAAACAAAAAAAAATCGATTCCAATTAATACAATTTCTATTTTGAAATAGACCAGAGTATTTTATTTACTGAAAATAGTAAATTTATTATTTAGCTTTCAATTAAAGCCGAAAAGAAAGCTTCAATAATGACCTGTAATTTGTAAAACTTCATTTATAAACTAAGGTATCGAAAATTATTGGAGGTAATTATTTTAAAATAACGACTAGGATTAGTATTATGATTTTCATTGCAATATTTTGTCAAAGTTTTTAAGCTCAAATATTTAACGATACGATAGGGGAATTTTTTACGTATATTTTATTGTCATAGAACTCGCCGTAAGCTTATTCAGACATTAAATGAAGAGTTAAGTTTTATCAGAACATTTAAAATAGAAAAATCGTGGTATTTTCACAGACTTCTCTGGTATCTACGAATATACAATCCCTGATATTGGAAACGGTTGTTTCAGAAACAGAATTTTATGAGTAAATATAATTTATATATGTTTATTATTGTTGGAGTGTACTTGTTATGTTTTTGAGGGTGCACATGATTGAATAGGTGTCCGTGTTTTTTTGCAGGAAAATTGATATCTGCTTCAGGATAAAACTAATGCAGGTCTATTCCCATTGAGCATTCCATTTATTTCGATATATATATATATATATATTACAAAAAAGTGAAAGAACACGTAGATTAAAACCTACTGTTCAAGCATTTACTTTTCTCGTGATGTAGTTTTAAAAAATCCAACATGCTGTTAAAACTATTTACATATTTAAGTATTATGTGATCCCACTATGTAACTTACCCAGACAAAATAATTTTCTTTAAAATTTAATTAATTACAAAGTTTCATTTATAACTTATACTCCAACATAATTTTAAAATTTAAACATTATTTTACTTACATAATTGACCCGCACAATACTTAATTGTTGTTATTAATAGAATCAAATTAAGTATACCATAATTATTTAATCCTAATTCTGACCTAAACATTCCAGCCATTTTACTCATAGATAGTAGTAAAAAAATCTATTGTTCAATATAAAAAAAGCTAAAATCCAACCTCCTGTTAAAAATTACTGTCCACCTATTTAAAAAACATCTAAGGTCTCTTATCCAGAAAAAATTTTAAATTGACATGTCTAGATCCAAGTCACCCTGTCCCCTTTCATAATCCAAATATTAAAACTGCATGGTTATATAATTCTCAATTTGATTGAACAATATTGACACACCTAAAGCATTTTCTCCAACTACCATTTCTTAATTTTTCTAAATAACCATGAATTCACCTTATATTTTAAAAATAAATCATTTTCACCATTTATTTTGAAATATTACCTGAAGAAAAACAGTATTGTTCTGAAACATGAAAGTTTTTGTGTAGTGATATTATGCTTTTATAAACCATTGTAGTAACAAAATTACAATATATATATATATATATATATATATATATATATATATATATATATATATATAGTTGGGTATGATAAATTTTTAGCCACCCTTGATTACAAGAATTTTGGTTCGTGTAATAACGTCTCTTCTTTTTTTCAGACAATACCGTGTTAGTATTGAGCTATTTTCAACTATGAACAATAGTTGACTTATATATTGCAATGAAAGTTTGCGGAAAATTGGTGAATTTCAACGAGGGCAAATTAAAGAATGACATCAGTGTGGCAAGTCAAATCGATAAATAGCTAGTTTTTCCAGGTTAATCATCAAACGGTAAATAATGTTGTCAAGAAATTTAATGAAGAAGACCATTGCTGTGTGGAACAACGTTCAGGAAGACTAAGCATCGTCTCTAAGTGAATGAAAAGGGCACTGAAGAGTCAAATCATCAGAAACGGTCGTCAAAGCGACAAAGATGTCGCCAACAGCATGGAAATATCACCGTATGCGGTAAGAAAGACTCTGAAAGAGGCTATCCAGCAAGAGTTGCAAGAAAGCAGGCATTTGGTTTCAAAAGTTAACAAGCAAGAACATACGTATGGACTGGGCAAGAGAATTCAAAGTGCAAAATTATGAATTTTAGCAGTCTGTAAATTGGTCAGATTAAATTAAATTCTGCCAATATTCAAATTCGAGACAAGTTTATGTTTGGAGAAATCAGAATGAAACTTAGAACACTGAATATCTTCAGGTGACCGTGAAACATGAAGTAATTTGAGTAAAGGTGTGGAATGCTGTCTGGCTTGAAGGGTAATCTAAGCTGATTCTTGTTGACGAGCGGTTGAATGGTCAAAAAACTGTCAAATTAGAGGAAGGACTACTCTCACTATTTAAAACCAATTTGATTGACAAGAACGCCTACATTTTCAAGAAGATATAGCACCATGTCATATGTGCAAAGTATCAAAAGCCTGAAACGAATAGCAAGGAATCAATTCAGTGCCATAGATAGCCCAAAGTCCTGACCTGAATCCAATGGAACACGTTTGGAAGGAACTTGGCTGAAAACTTCGTGAGCATGCAACCAAAATCACGTCAGCTGCAACCCTTAAACAAACATTGCTAAAGGAGTGGCAAAATATGGATCAGATGATTGTTGAAAACTTTATCAAATCTTGAAAAATCGAATACAACCACCAAAACTAGAAAATAGAGGGCCTACTCAATACTAGTTCCAACTAATGTTTGCTTTTGTTAAATAAGGATTATGTAATTAAATTTTGAAATTAGATTTAGTTTATATCTTTTAGCTAAAAACTTTTCTTAAGCCACTGTATATCTGTATTTATGCATGTATTTTTCTAGTAAAAGTCAAATAATTACTGTACATACATTCACGACCCCCACACACACATACACACACATATGTATATATATAAATGAATAAATATAATTTTAATTCATTTATCTCTTCTACAGATGCAATCTATCTGAGAATATTTACACACACACACACACATATATATTTATAGTAGAAGAGAGACGTATAATTACATTATATATATTTTTTTTTCTGTTACTAGAAAAATACAGGAAAGCAAATGTGAAAAAATCTCCTTAAAAAAAGTAAATTAACGTGACTGATATATTTCCTTAACTTTATGGTAGAGCCTCATATATATATATATATATATATATATATATATATATATATATACTAACAGTATAGCCCGGTGTTGCTCGGGTGTAATGAAAGCTTTAAAACTAATCCATGGTCTTGGAGCTCGGACTCTTTAGATGTTGGCACGAAAGACTAAAAACCAATAGTTGTTTCCAGTTAAAGCGAAACCGTAGACTGAAAGAAAAATGAATGGATGTAACTCAAATTTTGATTTCCTGCTATCGACATCAAATAAGATTTTTTCGTCGTAAACTGAATTTTGCAGGCTAAATAAGTCTTCTGAGTAAATGATATCATGGCCGAGACTAAGAACTACAATTATACCTAATTTGAGCCAAAACCCGAAGCAAAAACTAAAGTAAAAGGGCTGAAAAATACAGACATACAGGCAGATAAACAGACACACACACACAAACATCTGGCCTTATATACGTATATTATCGATTTTCTGCACTGTTGCAAGAACTGCAACCTTGAAACTTCCGAATATTGTTTCTTATGTCTTTGTCTATGAGTGTATCAAATTTGATTAAAATCGGACCATTCCTTCTATAACCCGATTTTTTCGATTATCGATTTTCGATATTTATCGGGGCTACCTCGACACAAAACCTCGCTAAGAACACTCGCAGACGCTTATAATACAACTGTGTCACTTTTCAAGAAAATTCAATTGGAGTAGATAGACTAAACTATCGCCTGGTTCACACTCCACCCACGTCTATTGAACAGGTGAAGAGGCTCATCCCTTGTTCCCTGTTTGGTATGTGGTTTCCGGCTTTCTCTTTTCCAATCTTTTTACTCTTAAGTAGCCCCCTGCGTTGCCACCTTGCTTGGGTGTGATATGATTAAAAAAAAATCGGTTCAGCCATTTAGGAGTATATAGGTAACGGACACACACACAGACACACACACAGACACACAAACAAAGTTCCATTTATAAATAAGTTTATATATATATATATATATATATATATATATATATATATATAAAGAGAGAGAGATAAAAACATACAGAAACATGAGTGATGCAAACATGACAGGTGGAATTTCAAAGATAAGTGCATGTGTATCGTAAATCTGACGCCATATTTCGAACAGTTTTACAGCTTATTTTTATACTATTGTTACCCAAAGACAATGCTCAAGAGACACTCAATGTAGAGGGTTACTCAAAGTAGTTGTTTTGAGGCCGTAAATGCAGGTCGTAAGATGTGTCTATTATCAGCATATGTAGGAAGCATCCCTTCGGGAGTCTTTGTTCAATATCAAAAAGCTGTCTGTGTCGTACTTCGTTCGTAACAATGCAATGAAAAGCAAACGACGAAGAATTGATGCTATGTATCTGGCAAGGTGGGTCCGATCTCTAAAGGCATGATCTAGTTGAAATAAAGAATGCAACTCGTCTGAACATTTACCGTTAAAATAGCGATCGAATATGCAGAGACTAGCCAAGTTTTGTCTGTGGGTAAGCGGTTGCAGAGAGAAAAACAATCACGTACAGGTCTGCGTAATCGCTTATGGACTTTGTCAAGAATAACGTGATGTCTGGGCAACAGATATGACAGCAGTATACTATATTTGGTGTGAACTTACTCTTGTAAAGATTGAGCATGTCAATAGGTGTCAGGTACTTTCTGGTATGGTATCAGAAAACGGCTATTATGGTTCCTGGATTTGAAAATAAACTGCATTCGGCAGCAAGCCTTCTGATTCGAAATTTGTGAGAAGCATGGAACCAACAATTCGTTGCTGTTGTTTCCAGGTTCACCGGGGTGTTAGCTATGGGCAAACAGTTTGGGCAAATAGTTTATCCCCAAACTGGGGTCAAAACTCTATGAAAGTATAAAAATATTTTCAGTATTTACATTATTCGTACTATTGTCCTCATCTTTGATGCCATTTGTACAACGCTTCGGCCGTTGTACACTCCAGTCTTCTTCAGGTGCTAGGAATTTCGAACCAACCACTTTATTAAAATCACTGTGGTAAATCATCCTCATTCCTTGCGTAAAGCTCCGATTGGAAGTCATGAGTTATCTTCCTCTAACACTGCAAGTTCACCGCTGTATTGAACTCACAACTCTTTGGGCCAAGTAACAGGAACTAACCAATGTCTATATCCACTGGGTCATTGTTATGTCGCCAAGTATAAATGAATAACTCAACAACAGAATCAGAATATAAGTTGTATTCCGCGGAAAGACGGTTAGTATGTACAGAAGTGATTAGTAATATTTACAATAGAAAGATACAAGAGTCCAATCCGTCGTAAGACGTGTGTATACGTGATTACTTCCGGTACGCCACCGGAAGTGTGACTAACTCTTTACTGACTCGCACTGACTGTAACTCATTAAAGACTCTCAAGTGACTCTCTACCGACTGTATTTACTAGCCTTCCCACGTAGGCTGGATGTGACACATGGTCATTTTATTGTGGGTATTCCCGGCCATATAGCCGGGCCAAAAAATGTCTGTCTATTTTTGCCCAGTCGTGGTTCTACCCTTCGGCGGAACCACGACTGGGTTATTGCTCTCTGCTCGGAAGCAGAGAGCGCCCTCTACGCGAAGGCAGAGTGCTGACAGTGTCGTAGAGTCGTCAGTCTAGTGACTCTCTACAGACCCTTTGTAGAGAATCCACCATTGCTATATGTAGCAATGGGAACAGTCCATTTGTAGTCAAATAGGAGCGGCGCCCTAACAGTTATGTGTCCTTAAGGACAATAACAACTGAATTTTGGGGATTTATAAACCTAATGTCCAGTAACTCTTTTTTACCAGTGTTCATATTGCAATTTTTTATGTTAATGGTCTTATCTAGTACTTTTACTTCCTTGTAGATATAATTGACCCACTGATAGGAAAGTCACTATCATATATTCGTTGAACCTGGTCAGAACCTACAGAGGCGGATAGTTTGGAATAACAGTGGTTGTTAGCCGGGATGTGCTGGTGCTGAAATTGATAACCGCTTGGAATTGGAACTCGAAAAGGCGAGTTCCAATTTCTGTCGGGTTCGTGATATTCACTTTCGCAAAAATACTGTTGCGAAAGGCACGAATCCATCTCTTCTCTCTCGTCCTCCCCACTAATGGGTTAAATAGCAGAACTTGTATCAGTAAGAATAATTATTATACACCCCTGCCCACCAGAAAATATTATTGCAATCTTAAAATAATTTATGGCGTTTAATAACCTGCAACATATTAATAAGCCGTAAAAAAACGTATCATGCAATCGATAAATATATGGGGGGGTCGGGGCGTATGTGGGGAGGTGTTAATATGAAGATTCAATTGAAGCATGAAACAGTCTATCGCCGCTTTGTGTTGACTTCTGTGTTTAGCCTTACATTTACATACATCTGTCTCTGATATTGAGCACTTTATAGCATGCCTTGAACCTATAGTTCTATTATATATATATATATATATATATATATATATATATATATATATATATATATCTGTGAGCGTGTGCGCGTGTGTAGGTGCGGGCATGTGTATGTTTATGTGTTTGTTTGTGTGTGTGCGTTTGTATGTGTATTTCTCTGTGTGTGTGTATGTGTGTGTACGTGCGGACTTGTAATAATACCTAATAAAATAAAAGAAGTTGTTCAGTTTTTTAAAAGTAGTTACTGTATGACTGACGTTGACATATTTGAAACCGTTAACTCAAATGATAATTTTTTTATAAAGTTGGTAGTTAAATTAATGTGAGGTTTGATTTTAATTATATGTGTATTTTTATTTAGGATATTCAGTCAGTCAGTTAAGTGTCCTACGTAAAACACACTTTGAGCGATCATGTCTCTTCCGAAACATGATTGACTGGGCAGAAGACTATCTCGCAGTAGGTTGCATTGCTTTTTGCGGTAGACTGGTTGCCAGCCAAGGATATAGAACCCAATCTGTCCTGTTATTTAACCCATAACTGGAGGGAAGAGACGGATTAATACCTTTCTCATGGGTATTTGTGCATAAGTGAATGCCATGGATTCAACTGGAATTCGAACTTGTCCCCCCCCCCCCGATTTGTCGTTCCGAGTCGATATCCACAGCACCACAAAGACATTTGCTTAAAAAATATTTCTAAGCAAATTGTTCATCTAGTGAAGTTTCTTATTCACCCTTCTCTCTATTCTCCTGAACAGGAGTAAAGGCTTATTCTTTGATTCCTGTTTAGGTTTGGGTTTCCAGTTCATTCTAAGTTCATTGATTTCTTTTCAATTCAGTTAGCCCCTTCCGTCTTAACTGCGTTGTCGCCTAGCTTGGAGTGATTTTTTTAAAATTATACATTCTTTGATATTAAATTTTATTTTGTATTCTCGAATTATAAGCTATGAATTAAAGTTATATTTCTATTATTAATATCATAAAATAATTTCTTTCAAAGAAAATACGATTTCTAAAAAATATATCCATACTGGAGAGTGGATGTAATTAAGCAAAACGCATCGTCGAGACAGGATACGTGGACTGTTGATTTTATGTATTATAACTGATGATCTGTCTCTTAACATCGAGCACTACAATTTGTGTGCCTTAAACAAGTTATCTTCCAGATATAAACTGGCCGACATGTTTTAGCGAAATACAATATTTATATATAATTTAGTCATTTAAATTCAAGTAAGGTAATAAAGTCACCAAGAGCCAACAGCTATTAAGAAGAGAGAATAATAAAATAAGAGGAATTAAGAGGACGGAAGATAGCGATTGGCATTGTTTTAATTTTTTTAAGATCAAACTTGACTGACAAGCAAGAAGCAGGAAGAAAGATCTCTAAGCGCGAAAATATTAACATGAAATTTAACATTATATCTAAACATTCCAACTGTAAAATTATGAGACCTTTCCGCCAATCCAGTATTGCGCATAAATTCATAAAATCTAAAACTATACAGAAAAGTTCATCAGAATGAATACTAAGAAAGTATTAATAGAAATGGCAGTATATATATATATATACTGCCATTCTTTTCAGTTCAGTTAGCCCCTTCCGTCTTAACGGCGTTGTCGCCTAGCTTGGAGTGATTTTTTTAAAATTATAGATTCTTTGATATTAAATTTTATTTTGTATTCTCGAATTATAAGCTATATATTAAAGTTATATTTCTATTATTAATATCATAAAATAATTTCTTATATATATATATATATATATATATATATATATATAATATGTGTGTGTGTGCATATATATATATATATATATATATATATATATATATATATAGTGTTTAGTTGTGTTGATGCTTAGTACAAAGATAGTTGTTTTTTCAGTGGTTTTGCCAATAAAAAGATATTTTGGTAAGTAGGTTTTTTGTCGTAAAGTGCTCGATAACGAGATAGAGACAGGGTGTCAATAGGATTAATGTTTGTCTTCGACGTTTCCTAAAGACATCATTCTAATGGATTCACTTCTCAGAGCCTTTTCTTTATCGGCTGTTATGTTCCGATCTTATTTTTATTTATATGGCGTAATTTAATTATTTTGTATGTGAGTGGTTCTACAAATGGTTAATTGTTTTTAATTGCTTTTGTTGCGTTGAATTCTTTTCAGTGAGTTGTATTATTTGCAGTTGGTTGATTTCTTTTTATTGTTTTTCTATTGCTTTATCAATAAAGCTAACCACCTGCGTTTTGTGTAAGAATAATTGCACGAAAGTGCACACGAAGTAACACAATAATAGGTGTAACTAATGTAAAAAAAATTTTCAAAATTATTTCACCCAAGCAAGGCATTCCACTGCCACTATTGCGCAGGGGGTTATAATGGGGAAAGTGATGAGAAAGAGTGGTTAGGGGGTTACATAGGGAGAAAGTGATGAGAAAGAGTGGTTAGGGGGTTACATAGGGGGAAAGTGATGAGAAAGAGTGGTTAGGGGGTTACATAGGGGAAAGTGATGAGAAAGAGTGGTTAGGGGGTTACATAGGGGAAAGTGATGAGAAAGAGTGGTTAGGGGGTTACATAGGGGAAAGTGATGAGAAAGAGTGGTTAAGGGGTTACATAGGATGAAAGTGATGAGAAAGAGTGGTTAAGGGGTTACATAGGGTGAAAGTGATGAGAAAGAGTGGTTAGGGGGTTACATAGGGAGAAAGTGATGAGAAAGAGTGGTTAAGGGGTTACATAGGGGGAAAGTGATGAGAAAGAGTGGTTAGGGGGTTACATAGGGGAAAGTGATGAGAAAGAGTGGTTAGGGGGTTACATAGGGGAAAGTGATGAGAAAGAGTGGTTAGGGGGTTACATAGGGGAAAGTGATGAGAAAGAGTGGTTAAGGGGTTACATAGGATGAAAGTGATGAGAAAGAGTGGTTAAGGGGTTACATAGGGTGAAAGTGACGAGAAAGAGTGGTTAAGGGGTTACATAGGGTGAAAGTGATGAGAAAGAGTGGTTAGGGGGTTACATAGGGTGAAAGTGATGAGAAAGAGTGGTTAAGGGGTTACATAGGGTGAAAGTGATGAGAAAGAGTGGTTAGGGGGTTACATAGGGTGAAAGTGATGAGAAAGAGTGGTTAGGGGGTTACATAGGGTGAAAGTGATGAGAAAGAGTGGTTAGGGGGTTACATAGGGTGAAAGTGATGAGAAAGAGTGGTTAGGGGGTTACATAGGGTGAAAGTGATGAGAAAGAGTGGTTAAGGGGTTACATAGGGTGAAAGTGATGAGAAAGAGTGGTTAGGGGGTTACATAGGGTGAAAGTGATGAGAAAGAGTGGTTAGGGGGTTACATAGGGAGAAAGTGATTAGAAAGAGTGATTGGGGGGTTACATAGGGGAAAGTGATGAGAAAGAGTGGTTGGGGGTTACATAGGGGAAAGTGATGAGAAAGAGTGGTTAGGGGGTTACATAGGGTGAAAGTGATGAGAAAGAGTGGTTAAGGGGTTACATAGGGTGAAAGTGATGAGAAAGAGTGCTTAGGGGGTTACATATTAATATAATAAATACCACCTTTCATTTTTTTCTGCGATAAATGTCACACTCTTTTCGAACATTGCTGTTTCTCCAAAAAATTCTGCCTGCATTCCGAAATTCCTCCCTCCCCAATAAATACCAGCATTATTGCAAACATTGCTCCTTACCTTAATAAATGCAACCTTCATTGCGATCTTTGTTTCTTCCTTAATAAATGCCATAGTCTATCCAATTTTTGCCGCTTTCTTAATAAATACCAACCTCATACAAATCTTTATTAATAAACGCTACTGTCTATCCGATTTATACCCATTCCTTAATAAATGACACCCTTATTTTGATCTTCGCCCCTTCCTTAATAAGTAACACCCTTATTGCGATCTTTGATGCTTCTCTAATAAAAGACACGCTCATTACAAACTTTTCAACACTTAACGTGAGTAGTTCTTTCTGTTGAAGTCTGAAGATTGCAAAAACGCACCAAGCCGTTACTTGGAGAGTGGTTAATCTATAGAAACACACAAACGCATACACATCTATATATATTCATTATACTTTAGAACAGGTATACATGTTTTAAAGTATAATTTATAATAAATATTCATTGCCCTATTTTTCTATTGAGCATTATTTTAAATTAATGATTTGAAATTTGCAAATATTTTCTTCGTTCCTGATTCATTTGTATCTCTCTCTCTCTCTCTCTCTATATATATATATATATATATATAATCATCTGCAGACAGATCTGTTTTGCTGTATCACATCTCATCAGTACGGTTAGACATCCAATTGCTTTTTACCCAGGATTGAAACCCGACCAAATAGGCATCAGTCGGCGATTTTACCTCTGAGCTATGGAAGGAGGCAGACTTTTAGCGTGTGATATACCATGTATTCATACGCAAGTAGTGAAAGTGTTCTAATTCATTACTGAATCAACGATGCGTAGATACTAGAGTAACTACTGTTCAAAACCCCGCCATGCTAAGCATATTTTAAGAAATCACCCTAATTTTCGTTTTATTCCATTGTTTAGATAGAAATTCTACTTGAACAGCTTCTTCTTGTGAACCGCTGCCTCGTAGAACTAATAGCCAATAAGATATTTTCTCAATTTCTACAATCTTACCTTGTTCAAGTCTTGTGCTACCCGATATCTTCCTCGCATATCACTATAAACTGTGGGGTTTATTCTTTAACTATCTCCCGCGAGTGACTCAAGGGCCTTGTAAAAAGTGAATATGTTATAAAATAATAAAATCTGAAAGCTTGCTTAAAAGTTATTGGTTTGATCAAACATTCCAGAATTTGAACAAATGACGAAGGCGAGGCCTTTTTGTTTAGGTTACAACGTTGTGGTGCATTGGATATCGGCTCGGAACGAGAAATCGGGGAGCAGAGTTCGAATTCCAGCTGAATTCATTGCATTCACTTACGCGCAAATACCCTTGGGAAAGGTATTAATCCGCGTATCCCTTCCACTTATGGGTTAAATAAGAGGACAGATTGGGTTCTATAGCCTTGGCTGGCAACCAGTCTACCGCAGAAAGCAATGGCAAGCTACTGCGGGATAATCTTCTGCCCAGTCTGTCATGTCTCTTTCGAGACATGATCGCCCAAGCGTGTATCACGTATGTATGTATGTATGTATGTATGCCGCATTCACCCTAGTCGGGTTGAGCGGGCTTCCTCCCTGACGGAGCAAGTCTCATTGGGATTTGTTTAAGGGCAGGGTCCCAAGTCCTACCCTGTTATTTAACCCATAACTGGAGGGAACGGACGGATTAATACCTTTCCCAAGGGTACCAGTGCGCAAGTGAGTGCAGTGTGCTCAACTGAAATTGGAACTCGGCTCACCGATTTCCCCCTCCAAGCCAACATCCACCGCACCACAACGCACATCCGTGAACGCTAACAGCACCTAGTATTCCCAAGTGGTCACCAACGTAAGTACTGACCAGGCTCAACTTTGCTTAACTTCGGTGATCGAGCGGGAACCGGTGTATTCAACGTGACATGACCGTTACCTATGGCACTTAACTGACTGACAAATTTTTCAGCCCGCCCTTATATTATTGTAATGAGACAATCACGTCATTCCTAGTTTACGTGCAATTAACCAGATCATGTTAAAGTCATTCAATAAATGCGTTCTTTATTCACATCCGCTTTGTCCGTTAATTTTATTTTTCTTAATTTTTTATTTATTTATTTTGACGTATACATTTTATAATACTTTATTTTATACCGAAAAGCAACCGATGATGATATCGGTGCTTTCATAGGTGACATGAGACATCTTTGAACGCAGCCACCGCCCTTGGTACGCACGTGTTGAGGATTGGGTGTACCCTTGTGACACACAAGCAGCCACGCATGGGAGGTTCAGGACACTTCCTTGATTGAAGGCTCAGTGTCCTTAAACTTAAAAACTGTTAAATTAAATTAACAGGCAAGTACATCTCTGGAAAACATTGAGGAATGTAAAAGAGCTCAAGTGAAAAAATAGATAAATAAATAAACAGTTCAGAATATAAATATCAACATATTTCGTTAAGCATATATATATATATATATATATATATATATATATATATATATATGCAAGTTTCATTAAAAATGAAGGACAAGGTGCAGTGGTTATTTTTTTTATGCAATTATTAATGTGATCTTCAACAGGCTTCCTATCGTCGGAACATAATAAATACCACTACTGCAAATTATACATAACATCACTCACATTCTGTAACACGTAAAATAACATTCAGTCTAGAAAATGCCTAAAAGTATAGCCGAAAGAGCTAGGTTAAACGAAGCATTTGAACAATCTTTATATAATTCATGTTCTCAAAAGAAAAAAATCTTCACATAAAAATTTACATGAAAAGACCTAACCATGACACCTTAAAAAAATTATTAAAAATCGCCTGAAGAAACCACTCATGGTGTAAACCAAGGTAGTGAAATAACTCGTTTAAATATGAAAAATATTCAAAAGCTCTACAATATAATTGTATAGAACACTTTTTAATACAAATATCTACTGGTCTAACCCTGTTAGGACCAAAAACTAAGTATTAAACAATCAATATATATATATATATATATATATATATATATATATATATATAAGTATAGGATAGGTATGGCTGGAAAAAAATTCCTTGTCTTAAAATATTGCTCAATATAAAGTAATTGAATAATATTTATATAGAATTTATAACATAAATATGTTATAATATCGTTACAAATTAGCTATTCTATTTCGACACTACTTGTATCTTATCAAGTGATTTCGAGTTGAAGAGTTTTAAAAGATTCAAAACTAACCAAACCCTTTCAATCAGAGAGACATTGTGACATAGTTTGTGGTAGACGATGTAATAATGTCTCCCTGATTGAAGGCGTTTGGCTAGTTTTGAACATTTTAAAACTCTTCAACATGAAATCAGTACCATCATTTAATAAGACACAAGTAGTGTCGAAACAAAATACCTGCTTTTATAGTGATATTATAACATATTTATGTCATATATATATATATATATATATATATATATATATATATATATACGCATCGCTCATTCAGTAATGAATTAGAGCACACTAACTACTGTCGTATATGTTTATATGAAAAATATAATATCTAAAGCATAGAGAAATTTATGCGTGCATAGTGTGGCTTCCCTGTGTCTCTTCTACAAATACTTTCACGGCTTCTTCTCCGTCCTTAGCTTACTGGTACCCCCTATAAACGAATTTCCTCGAGCCATATAATTAGCAACTAGGTCCCACCCTTTTACTGTGAAACCAATAAATTGTAAACGCAAATTCTATTCCATCAGCTTCTTTTCTCGCACTTCCCGCCTGTGGAATTCTCTTCCGCATACTTGCTTTCCTGACAGTTACAATCTCCAAAAATTTAACTGTAAAGTCAATAGTCATCTTCTGTCTCACTAACTTACATCCTCTCTCTCATGCTTTTCTACATCCACCCCAATCTCATCAGTAATCTCTTCACTCTCCTACTTTCTTCCTGACAACCCCTGCAACTTCTCACTCCTCATGACATTCCTCCTATGTCATCCCGTGCACAACAGTGGCAGTAAAATGCCTTGCTTGGGGCGACACGATTATAAAAAAAATATTGTAATATATGTTGCAACGTTCAAAACATTACATTTAAACAGGGCGCAATAAAGAAATAGAACAATAAGTAATTATTATTCAACATTTATATTAGAACATGTAAATTATTACTAGAAAATTGTACATTTTGTTTCAATATTTTTTTTTCGATATTATTTTTATTCGGCATTTCGATATCTTTTCAATATGCTTGTTGTATACTGTCCGAATGTATCTTAATCTAAACTTATTTATAAATAAAATTTTGTCTGTGTGTGTGTGTGTGTCTGTCTGTGTGTGTATACGTTACCTATAGACTCCGAAACGGCTGAATCGATTTTCCTGAAAATTTACACAGTTGTACTATAAGCGTCTGCGAGTGTTCTTAGCTAGGTTTTGTGTCGAGGTACCCCCGATAAATATCGAAAATCGATAATCGAAAAAATCGGGTTATAGAAGGAATGGTCCGATTTTAATCAAATTTGATACACTCATAGACAAAGACATAAGAAATGATATTCAGAAGTTACAAGGTTGCAGTTCTTACAATAGTGCAGAAAATTTGATATCGATACCAGGAAATCAAAATTTGAAAAATGCACTAATTTTTCTTTCAGTCTACGGTTTCGCTTTTACTGGAAACAACTATTGCTTTTTAGTCTTTCGTGCTAACGTCCAAAGTGTCTGAGCTCCAGGACCATGGATTAGTTTTAAAGCTTTCATTACATCCGAGCAACGCCGGGCTATACTGCTAGTTCTTACTTACGAAGAGAATGAGGATGATTCTCGGTTGGACTGAAGAATGTAACTCGTTAGAACACTTTTAATCGTTTCACCCCAAGCAAGGCGGTACCGCCACTGATGCGCAGGGGGCTACATAAGAGAGTAAAAGTTTAAGGAAGAGGAGAGTGAAGAGAAAAGCGAACCAGTTACAGTGGGTATTAGAGAAAGGGCAGGAGAACGATGGGAACACAGTTGCGAAAGTAGAGTGAAACGAAAAGAACAAGATATACGGGGTGATGTAGAAAGAACTGGAGTCAAGTGGATAAGTGATGGGAATTGACATTGCATTTAAATTCCTGGAGGTTGTAGCCGTCAGGAAAGCAATTATACGGAAGGGAGTTCCACAGACAGGAATTGCGAGATAAGAAGCTACTGGAATAGAATTGTCGCCTGCATTTGGTTGATTTAACTGTAACTGAGTGATACCTTTTTGCCAGTCTGATTGCTCGAGTAAATTTTTTAGAGGAGGCACCAGTGACCTAAGTTCGTCTGAGCGGAAGCCATGAAAATATTTGTAGAAGAGACAGAGGGAAGCCACATCCCGCCGGTGAGAAAGTGGCTGGAGTCGAGCTGCCAAGTCGGGACCTATTACATTACAGATTCTATGCCATGGATATAGCGAGTGAGCAGCGAGAGGCTAATCTTATCGTTCTGTCGAATTTCCATATCTGTATATTAGTAGGTTTCTTAATTAGCACTTCTGCTACGAGAATAAATGTGTTGATTTTTTTTAAAGTTTCTATTTCTAACTTATTTTGAAGATTAAAAAAAAATCTGTTCTTATCAGTCGGTATCATAATGTCCATAAGCTAGTATTTAAGATTTTTAAAGTCTCTATGCCATTTTTGATCAATTAGCTTCTATATACAGTTGAATTCTTTTCATTCACTTAAGCTCAAATACTCTTTGGAAAAATGATTACCTATCTTATCTCTTTCCAGCTATGAATTAAATAGCAGGATATATTGGGTTCTGTAGCCTTGGTTTGCAACCAGTCTACCGAAGAAATGGTAACCTACTGCGGGAAAATCTTCTGCCTACTCAGTCATGGATCGAAAGAGACATGATCACTCAAGCGTGTATCACGTATGGTAATGAAATGACTGAATGCAGTATCTATCTTGAAGTCGAAGAAAAATGTAAAATTATTATTTCTTCCAACGTGGTCGCCTTTTCTAATGTCATTTTTTATGTATGGGTTAAAATATATATCCATATCTTCCAATATGGCGCATGGTTAGAACATCGGCATTTTGAACATTAAGCCAGGCAACAAATCTCACCCGGGTTTTTGTCGATTTGTGGTTGAATTACTTTTTTTTATCAGACATTAAACATCAAAGGGAACAGTGCCTGTTTTTAAGTATCCCATTATTATTATTAATATTATTATTATTATTATTATTATTATTATTATTGTTGTTGTTGTTCACTTGGAGTTCTATACATTTTTCATTCTGGTTCCTAACCAAAGAGCTAAGGTCAGAAATGGCTTCATAATATTTTCTACTGATCATAGAATAGCCGCCAAAAACCTAAGATCACCTACAGTGTACATTGATAAATCTCTTCAGAATGAGTGAATTGTATTTGTGAATACAATTGTATGTATTTTTTAAGGCATGAACTGTCAGGAATCGCATTAATCAGTCTATTAGACCTTTTCCAATCAAACCGAAGGCCCCAACTACAATGGAGTTGTTGATGTTCTAATGTGTCACCTGTTTTAGATTTCGATTTCAAGGTCCTTGTACTTTGATAGTTTTTTGAATATCTTCAAGGAGATATGACAATCTGCAGGAACAGCCATATCAATAATTCCGTTTTAGGAGCCTTTGATCACAATGCCTGGGCGATTAGCTTTGAAAGATTTTAGAAAGGTTTAATAGACGAAAAAATTGACATCTACTTTTGCTTATTATTAATATTATTATTATTATTATTATTAGTAATAGTAGTGGTGGTAGTAGTCTATTTGTAATGTAAAATTCTTTAAAATTGTTACAGGTTCTAATCTCTATAACCGGGTTTTGCTTTTGTTAATATCATTATTCTGCGTACCTATATTCAAATTAGGGGTTTGGTGAGATACAGAAGAGTAGAATATATCATAATCTTTTTATAATAGGTTTAATATATCGTCTCTTTCTTTTGCAGGTAAGGACACTTTTCATCGCCTCTGTTTTGGTAATGTAAGACTTTTAATTATACGATATTGTTTCTAATTGAAAAGGTTAGTTCACTTGAACGTTTATGAGACGAAAAGACTGACAGCAGCCTTTGTTCATGACTATCGTTATTATTATTATTATTATTATTATTATTATTATTATTAGTAGTAGTAGTAGTAGTAGTAGTGTGTTAGAGAATAGTATGCCAACAAAGATACTCTTATATTTTTATGGTTTTTATGATTAATTCGTTGGTATGGATATGATGAATTTATCTTAATATTTTCTAAAATATTTTTGTATATATTAATAATTGTATATTCTATAATTTCCGTTCATACTTTGATATATTAGATGAAGAAAAAAAAACATTATTGAAAAATACAATTAAATTTCTGCCAGTGTCAATTCACATCGTATTAAAAAGCTAAGGGGAATTAACTCTGCAGTTAGAAAAGCTCCAACTATATTTAGACTTTACTGTTATTTTTATTTGCACGATCTAATCTGCAAGTATAGTTTCAAAAATGTTCAAATATACAGGCTTATAATGTATTTCTTGTGATACTCTTTAGTCTTCTGTTAATAGTAAGTCTGATCAATTTATGAGGTCAAATTGGCAAGAGATCTCAAAGGTAACTTAAAATCTGCAAGAAGTGGCTTCCGTTCGAAATTCCTATCAGATAAAGAAGGCCGGAGCGTACAACGGCCGAAGCGTTGTACAAATGGCAACAAAGATGAGGACAATAGTCCGAATAATGTAAATACTGTAAACCTGCTCTTTAATAATAATTTGAGAGACCCACTTCTACCATCCATCAGCATTACAGGTGCTAATCTCTAGGGAAATGACTCATTGCAACTTCTCGGGCTAAGTTTCTCTGTTGACACGAAGTAAAAATATTATATCAAATCAGTTACCAGGTCTTTTGATAGGAAAGTTAGTTTAATATTTCTTTCTTTCTAGAATCTATTTGAAACATTTATAAGTCTACTATTCATTCATGCTTCGAATATTGCTTTCACATGATCTGGTGCTCATGCTGAATAATTTAGAGGTCCATGATAAAATCAAAATAAAGAATCTGCATTGTTATTAGTCCTGACCTGGCATCTCGCCTTCAGTAACTTTCCCACCACCATAACGTAGCTACTCTGTTCTTTTTCTATAAATAACTTCATGGTAATTGTTCTGATAAACTTATATCTATGGTACCTAGATTTATGACTTGAAGCGCAGTACTAGATTAAATAATTTAGAGGCCCATGATAAGTCAAATAAAAGAATCTGCATTGTTATTAGTCCTGACCTGGCATCTCGCCTTCAGTAACTTTCTCACAACCATAACGTTGACTTGAAGCGCAGTACTAGATTGGCAGCAAGGTCTCATCAGTTTAGAGTTAAAATGATTATATATAACCGTAATTTCCAAGCTAACAGTCTCTTTTCTCTCACTTGTCGTCTATTGAACCCCCTTCCAAATTTTTACTTTCTTGTCAAATATTTAAATGCAATGCCAATCATTATCTATAATTTTCTTGATCGCTCTTCTTTTATTGTTGTCTCTCCTTAATAATTTTTTTTTTCTTTTCTATTTTTCGTTCACACTTGTGCTATAATGGCTTTATTGCGTTGCTTGGGGTGAAATGATTAAAGAAAATAAAGTGTGGAAATTATCACGATGGAATTAAAAATAAAGGCTTAATTCTCGCGTAAAATAATGTTACTTTTATTTTCTAAATATATCTATGCATCAGAATATGTAACATAAATATTATTTTACAAAATAATGATGACATTTTTATTAGTAATTAGTAAGTTTCATTTCTTTTTTAATCTTGATATAATTTTTCCAGCATTTTTTAACACAACCGGAACATATAATGGCATCATTGTTACCGAAGGGTTTGGTTTGGTTGGGTTTTTTTTATGGCAAATCAACATCGGAGGGCCATTTATTGCCAACTAAATTTTATTTATTTATTGCTGGTAATACATTTTTCTTTCAACAATTCATTGCTGTTTTTCATATAAGTTTTGTGTCTAGTAATACATTTTCTTTTCGAGTATCAAGATTCATTGGGATTTGTTTTTAAGGGCAGGGTCCCGAAATCCTACCCTTGTTATTTAATCCATAACTGGAGGGAAGGGACCTTTCCCAAGGGTACCAGTGCTTAAATGAATGCAGGGTATTCAACTGGAATTCGAACTCGGCTCACCGATTTCTCTTTCCGAGCCGATATCCACTGCACCACAACGCACATCTGTCACTAAACGCTTACAGCACCTGGTATTCCCAAGTGGTCAACCATCTTATTACTGACCGGGCTCAACGTTGCTTAACTTCGGTGATCGAGCGAGAACCGGTGTATTCAACGTGATAGGCCGTAAGCATTTCCCGAAGGGATTGCAAATGCAAATCCTATAATTTTATTTTTATTAAATTGCATTTCAGATCAGAATTTAATTTTAGAAAATGCTAATATGCCTTAACAGAAAGTTTATTACCATGTGCCCTTTTTTCCTTTACATAAAGACACGCCCACAAACAGAAATCGAATCATGATACTATCTGAGGGCCGCTTCGAAAGTGACGCCTCTTAAATTTTTCTGCTATCAGATGTCGGCGGTATGGCTGACTTTCCACCTCCTATTAACCCGGTTTTTTTTTTTTTTTTTTTTTTTTTTGCTTTACAGCTGATAGCAGTGGGTGTGCATTTTGGTGTAATTGATATCGTCTTAGAATGAGAAAACGGAGATCCGAGTTCGAATTCCATTTGAATTTGTTGCATTCACTTACACGCGAATATCCTTGGGAAAGGTATTAATCCATCTCCCCTCCCTCCAACTATGGTTTGAATAGCAGGACAGATTCGGTTCTAAATCCTTGGTTGGTAGTCTACCACAGAATTAAATGGCAATAGAATGCGGGAAAACCTTCTACCTAGCCAGTCGTGGATGGAAGCAAAAAACGATCGCCTAAGTACATATCACGTATGGCACTTCACTGACTGAACTGACAACTGTTTTGTAAAAGCGTGTTTGAAATAAAAGCGACTACGAAGCAAAGTTGCTTCACTGAATTCCTTCATAAGGAAGAATTGCACCAATAGATATACGTTGACACTCACTGAATTTTGTTGTAGAGACCAAACAATGGATGTGAACACAGGCGGTAGGCAATATGGTTCCGCAGTGACGACGGCAATGATCAGAACTAACTCCGTTCCGAGGGGACTTTCATAACTATCAACTAATCAAACGCCCTTCAAAAATGTAACTGAAATCTTGATCTATCCACGGTGTTATTAAGCTCCGTGCATCTATCGTAATTTCCACTGAAAGAAATAGACGGCATTACTTCTCATAGAAAATGATTATTATAATAATCTAAACTTATTTATATATGGAACTTTGTCTGCGTGTGTATGTGTGTCTGTGTGTGTATGTGTCCGTTACCTATAGACTCCGAAACGGCTAAACCGATTTTGTTGAAAATTTACACAGTTGTACTATAAGCGTCTGCGAGTGTTCTTAGCTAGGTTTTATGTCGAGGTACCCCCGATAAATATCGAAAAATCGGGTTATAGAAGGAATGGTTCGATTTTAATCAAATTTGATATACTCATAGACAAAAACATAAGAAACGATATTCAGAACTTTTGGTTGCAGTTCTTACAATAGTGCCGAAAATCGATAATATATACATATATATAAGGCAAGATGTTTGTGTGTGTGTCTGTTTATCTGCCTGTATGTCTGTATTTTATTCAGCCCTTTTATTTTAGGTTTGCTTTGGGTTTGGCTCTAAGTAGGTATAATTGTAGTTCTTAGTCTCAGCCATGATACCATTTACTCAGAGGACTTATTTAGCCTTCAAATTTCAGTTTAAGACGAAAAAACTTATTTGATATCGATACCAGGAAATCAAAATTTGACTTATTTTTTTATTATTCATTTTTCTTTTAGTCTACGGTTTCGCTTTAACTGGAAACAATTATTGCTTTTCTTTCGTGCCAACGTCCAAAGAGTCTGAGCTCCAGGACCATGGATTAGTTTTAAAGGTTTCATTACACTCGAGCAACGCCGGGCTATACTGCTAGTAATAAAAAATTATAATTATTAATTGAAATAATAAGGACAGCTGAGGAATTGCAAGAAAACTTATTCTTCTAAAAGAAAAATGACTGACACACATAATGAGGATGACCCAAAGATTCACAGGGCAAGGCGAGAGGAGCACTTTGTCGTGTTGTAATGGTTGGTAACCTTATCACGCTAGATCAGTTACGACTAAGTTCGATTCCTCACCGGCTGTTTTGTGCGTTCCGGTAAGCTACGCTTACAAAAGTGCTGGGCAACTCGAAGTGGTGTAACGATTCGCGAAGCTTGTCTCGCTAGATCATTTCTCCATTTATTAGTGAGTTCGATCCTCACTGATTGCTCCATACTTTTCGGACTTGTGCCTCAAGTGTGCTACACTTGCTGAAGCGATGGTCTCGATATGGTGTAAAGGTTAGAGATCATGTCTCGCTATATCAATTACAACTGAGTAGTGAATTCTATCTTTACTGGCTACCCTATACTTTAAGCCTCGTAACACAACTATACAAACCTTAGTAAATTGCTATGGGCTCTTTGATGCAATGGTCGATCAATTAGGACTTTATTTGAGTGAGCGACGTGATCGTTATAATGGGCTTCGTGTATTTGTACACCAAGTGTCATTTCTTTGCTCTCTTACTACTATCAATCAGAACAAAACGTTTCAATCAAGATAACTATCTTTTTTTTTCTTCCATCTTTTCCCTTCTTGTTCAGTTTCAACTGTATTCTTTGACTCCTCCATCGTTTTTTTTTCTTATTTTCTACTTCTCTCACTCTCTCACCGGCGCAACGTGGCTTCCCTGTGCCTCTTCTATAAATACTTTCACGGCTTCTGCTCCGATGAACTTAGATCGCTGCTGTATTATTTTTTTCCAATAAGGCATGGCAATTCACAGATAATAAAGGAAAGAAAATCTTTTTGCAGTAAGGTTCAACCTATACAAGACCCTGGATCCACTCAAGATAGAGGATTATATTTAGAGGCAGTTTATATGGATAGAAGAGGAATAAAATCCTAGATATGAACAGGTTAAGATTGTAGTGATCGGGGAAAGATCCTCTTGGGAAACGGTTGCCGAGAACAACGGTTCGCGTGAAGTTTCTCCGGTGTAATTTTTTTCTCACCGAGAGAATGTGGGTGATTGAGTGAGTGAGTTCGATTATTACTGGAAGTATTTTGAGCCTTCTGCCACATCTAAGGTAAGCTTAGAAAATCACCACATTAAAGGCGAGAGAAGCAAGAGAAAACGGAGTATGCCACTTGAGTTGCTGTAAAAGGTTGAAAGGATAAAGGCAGAGAGAATTGTTAAAGGAAGAAATGTTATTTACAAACACAGAAAGTTGTAGAGGGATATCATTGTCTAAGTTCAGAATAGGAAACAATTCATGAAATAGAGAAGGTTGATTCAGTTGGCCTACAGGCACTATGATATGTCCCAGTGTGCTGGATTTTGCACGAAAGCCATTGTTTGCCGATTTTTTTTTTGTTTCATGTCACTTCAGAACGGAGACGATCATGGTCCTCCACATCTTCCTGTCTCTTTTAGTTCATATATTTTGTCTTGTTTTTTCTCCCAAACCCTGCTCTGCCATCCATTTGCTTAACCCAAGTATATCGCACGCTGTTTTTCCTTATCTCACTTTCCTTCTATCCTCTCTGTGAGTTTCAGATTCTCCTAGCCTTCCTTTCTTGTTACGTGTCCCCGAAACTTCAACCGTCTATTCCTGATGCTAAGTATCAGTTTCTTTTTTGTTTTCATTCTCTCCAAAATCCCGTCGTTATTCACACTTTCGGTTCATAATATCCTCAGCATCCTTCTGTAGAACCACATTTCTATTGCTTCGAGTATCTCTTTCATCTTTGAAGAGAATGTTCTGCATTTGCTGTCATATAGGAGAAAAGATGTCACGTAACAGCTCAGCAATCTTTTCATTGTTTCTAACGAAATTTTTCCCCTCTCTCAATACTCTGCTTAGCTTTTGAAATGCGTCCATGGCCATCCCAAAACGCATTTGAGTATCAGTGTCACACTTTCAGTTCTTTGTTAGACCACTTACCAAGAATTTAAATTTCTGTAACTGCCTGTTTTTAGTATCCCCAACCTGTAATTTATGTTTTTGGTTAATTAATTTTGCTGATTAATATGCATTCAGTTTGCTTGTTTATGTTTAGTCCTTTCCTCTCGCTTTCCTTAGATACTAATATTAATAAATATATAGTCAGCTTCTACTCGTATCGGGACCCACCTCTTCAACAGGATGGCTATCTGATCCCAATGACAGACACTTGTTCTGCTGACAGCACACAGGTGGCTTATACTGCAATTACGCTCATAGGACTTTAGTTTCGATTTCTGGAAGAGAGCATAAAGTCTGGCCTGATCATTTTCTTTAAAACAAAGCAATTATGTTCAGACTTGTTACTCTGTGCATGCAATGAGACAACTATCCACTGAAAAGACTTGGGTCGACCCGTAGTACGATTTTCAGTCGTTCTACAAAGTTACCGCGCACCGTGATCGCTTTCCCAGATATCAAGAACTTCTCAGCACCCACAAATCAGCCATGGTAAAATTCGAACCCGGGTCTCTTGGCCAGCAAAGCGTACGTTCTAACCACGCAATCTGATATAGACATAGACTGTAATTTAACTGGTGTCCCAATTAAACGGAGTTTTTGTTTCATAGCTTCAGATCCTAATTCTAGTTTAACAAGGCCTTATTGTTTCAATCTTTCAGCGTGTGGATGTTACCCGTTTTGGGCGAAAGAAGATTGCTACTTCTGTGTGTCTCGGGGTTTTGAATCCCACTTGTTTGTCTTCTTCTTGTTTTCGTTTTCAATTCACACGCATTTTCGGGAGGCTTCCAGACGCGAGTCGAGACAGGAATCCCAACAAAAGTTTCTAAATCGCATGAGGTCTCCATCTTGTCCTGGGATCGGCGTCGCTGGAGTAAAGAACTTAACAATCATCTCTAGTGTTTTATATCTGTTATCAGTGACCTCACTCGCCATCCGACAAACTCACCCGCCAATAGCGGCACTCTTTCTTTTCTCGCTTTTGTTTCTCCACTTGATATATCTTTCTCTCTCATTGTCTGTGCCGAACCCCTCTTTATTCCCTTTTATCACTCTCTCCTCCTCATCTCCCTCTCTCTCCTTCACTCTGTCTCTCTCTCTCTATATATATATATATGCGCGTGTGTGTGTGTCAGTCTTCCTTGTTCATGATTCCAATATTGTTCTGTTTTCCACACAGAGTCCCCTGATAAGGGGCTGTTTGCCTTTACGGTATTCTGTTTCATATTATCTTCATTTATCTACCAACACCTTTGTAAGTATATATATATTGTCTAGATAGGCGTTGTGATGCAGTGGATATCGGCTCGGAAAGTGAAATCGGGGAGCCGATTTCGAATTCCAGTTGAATTCCCTGCATTCACTTACGTGCAAATACTCTTAAGAAAGGTATTAATCCGTCACCTCCTTCCCGTTATAGGTTAAATAACATGACAGACTTGGTTCTATAGCCTTGGTTGGCAACCAGTCTAACGTAGCAGAAAGTAATGGCGACCTACTGCGGGATAATCTTCTGCCCAGTCAGTCATGTCTTTTTCGAGACATGATCGCCTAAGCGTGTATCAAGTTTGGCGCTTAACTGATATTGTCTGATATACGGTTACAAGTAAAGACCAACTTCTGAAGTTTGCATGAAATACAGCACCAAGTGACTTAGCATTTCACTTAAAAGAGATGCGTTTATAGTTATTGTTAATGTTTACTATCATACCGGTACGACGTTCACTTAACGGTTCCCCCAATGACAATCACACTTCTAAGATAAATTCAGGTTAGACACAAAATGTCTTATCGTCACACTACAGTAAGTGACGCTATATTGATCTGATAAAGCATTTGCATACAGATGTTAATTTAGTAATTTTTGAGTGGTTTGGTTATAATGTATGACATCCAGATGAAAGTCTAAATCTGACGAGTCTAGTTCAAAATATGATTAAAAATTTTAGATTCATGTTTTGGTTTTGTACCAATGTGTGGTATTGTGGGAATCTATATCTACACAGACAAATCTGTTTTCATTTTCCTTATCTGTGGAAATCATTTCCGATTTCTTGCTTTTCTGCCGCCTAGTTCGAATTCCAGTTAAATTCTTGTATAGACTTATGCACAAATAGCCTTTGGAAAAGTATTAATCCGTTTTTTCCCTCCAGTTATGGGTTAAATAACAAGACAGATTAGGTTATATAGCCTTGTATGATAACAGAAAGTAATGGCAACCTACTCCGGGATATTCTTCTGCCCAGTGGTGTACCACGTATTGTGCTTAACTGACTGACAACCTTACAAAATTTAATTCGCTATCTTCTGTTTTCCTGAGACATGTTTTTTATTGTCCTTTCTTCTCACTTCAGTTTTCTCACTCTTTCATTCTTAGTAACTCCCTGCATCCTAGTGGTGTTATCGCCTAGTTTAGGAGGATATATATATATATATATATATATATATAATGTCGAGAAGTTTGCCTCTTAGCTGAGCAGAGTTATGCAAACATCAAAGTTTCATAATGTCTTCACTCTTCAGGGATTTTGCTTGTTTTGCTTTCATTCTATTTCTTAGTTTTTTTGTTTCTATTAAGGCTCTCTCTTTCTGGCTCTCACTCACTCTCTCTCTCTCTCTCTCTCTCTCTGTGTTTCAAAATCGAGTACTTGACGACAAAGCCTGTTTGCCAATAGTACCTTATTTTTAAGTGCCATAGGTCATACACGCTGGGGCGATCATGTCTCGAAAGGGACATGACTGACTGAAGATTATTCCGCAGTAGGTTACCATTGCTTTCTGCGGTAGACTGGTTGCCAGCCAAGGCTATAGAACCCAATCGGTCCTATTACTTAACCGATAACTGGAGGGAAGAGACAAATTAATACCTTTCCCAAGAGTATCTGTGCGCAAGTGAATACAAGGAATTCAACTGGAATTCGAACCCGTCTCCCCGATTTATCGTTCCGAGTCTATATCCACTGCACCACAAACTACTAAAGAACAGTGAATTTGGCACTAATCATTATTGCAATTTAAACACTAAATATAAATAGCAAAAAATACAATTTATTAAACGCTACAAATGACAAGGCATTGCTGGGAGCCATGACCGGCAACGTCCTGAAGAGACACGGCACATAGAAGTAGAAAAACGTGTCTTTATAAGTTCGTTTTTGATATTATAATCAGGACTTGAATTATTTTTTTCTTTTTTTTAAATGGTGTGACATTTTGATTCCTTTATTGTGTTCTCCAATGTTACCTGGTAACGTGAGGACTTCCGCTTTCTTGTCTGGCCGAATGCTCACCTGCATATGTATGGAAGGAAAAGTTGGGGAGACGAAGGAATTTGAGAATTAGTTTATGCGCCTTAAAATCTCCGCTGCTTTTTCCCACCCATTTTTATATTAGAATGTGCGTTGTGGTGTAATGGATATCAGATCAAGATGAGAAATCGGAGAGTAGAGTTCGAATCACAGTCGAATTCGTTTCATACACTTACGCACAAATATCTTTGGGAGAGTTATCCATCCATATCACACCCTCCAGCTTTGGGTTGATTAACAGGAAAGATTGGGATCTATATCCTTGTTTTGGCAACCAGTCTAACGTAGAATCTAATGGCAAACAACTGCAGGTAAATTTCTTGCCTAATAAGTCAGAGATATAATCGTTCAAGCGTGTATCATGTATGGCAGTTATGTGTGTGTGTGTGTGTGTGTGTGTGTGTGTGTGTGTGGTATAATGTTCTACAACGTATGGAGCACTCTTAATAAAGTCAGTCAGACAGTCAGGTAAGTGCCACACGTGATACACGCTTATTCGATCATGTCTCGAAAGAGACATGACTGACTGGAAAGAAAATTATCCCGCAGTAGGTTGCCATTAATATCTTCGCTACCCAATTTGTCCTGTTATTTAACCCATAACTGGAGAGAAGAGACAGATTAATTCCTTTCCCAAGTGAATGGAAGGAATTCAACTGGAATTTGAACTCGGATCCCCGATTTCTCGTTCCGAGCCGATATTCACTGCACCACAACGCACGCCCAGCATACTTAATAACGTAAATCACTGCAAACAGTGAATTTCCAAACCATTAGATTTTACTACTTTATATATATATATATATATATATATATATATATATATAGAGAGAGAGAGAGAGAGAGAGAGAGAGAGATAGATAGATAGATAGATAGATAGATATCAGACAGTTGTGGATGACAAATTATTTTCCACCCTGCAAACTCACTCTGAAAGGCGTGATGTTGTGGCAAAACTCTTGCATTTCTATCGCTATTTCTATGGAAAGTGCGCAAACGAAAAACATTTCTTTGGGTCTGCCAGTTTTAATCTTTGCAACAAAGACCCACTATGCTACTTCAGTTAAGTGCCATACGTGATACACGCTTGGGCGATCACGTCTCGCAAGAGACATGACTGACTGGGTTGTGGTACAGTGGATATCGGCTAAGAACGAGAAACTGGGGAGCCGAATTCGAATTCCAGTTGAATCCATTGTATTCACTTACGCGCAAATACTCTTGGGAAATGTATTAATCCGTCTCTTCCTTCCAGTTATGGGTTAAATAGCAGGACAGATTGGGTTCTATAGCCAATGGTCGGCAACCAGTCTACCGTAGAAAGCAATGGCAACCAACTGCGGGATAATCTTCTGCCCATGCCACTATGTAGTAGAAAACTACCTACTTTTCCTCCGTGTTTTATAGGTGAGAAGTAAGCTTCACTCGAACAGCTTCTTTCCACGAACTACTTCAATATATATATATATACACTACTGACCATAAGTTTGGGACCACTTAGATTTATTCACTAAGAGAAAGAAATAACAAATTTTATGTCTTAGAAGAATAAATATAGATATATTTCATTGTTGCTCACAGTTGCATAATAATGAAAACCAAAATTAACATAGAGTAACTTCAAATTTAATTAAAATTATTCATATTTTCTTTTCATCAAAGAAACCACCACGTGCCTTTATTACTGCAGAGCAAATCCTTAGAATAGTTTCTAATAACTTATAAAAATAAGTTGGTGAAAGTGATTTTCAATCATCCTGCAAGCATTTAAACAACATTT
>JBBBDQ010000395.1:2200000-2205000 GCA_037127315.1 Ascarosepion bandense
TTTTAGTAGTTTTTCCTATATATATACATATATATATATATATATATATATATATATATATATATATTATAGCCGTGAGGAGAAGAAAGACCCTAAAAAATCCTCCTTACTGTACCTATGTCTATCTTTTTTTAATTTCGTGTAAGCAAAACGTATTGACTTATACATTTTTTTATCGAAGAGAAAGAACTCAACATCCAATAATCTGGAAATGTTTAAAGCAATCAATGGGTTATAGGTACACATCTATAACTGACACTGGATTTTCATCAATCAATAATTCATACTAATTTTTTTTAAACTGATAATTAAAACTGCCTATGTTCAAAATTCTTGAAATAATGCTTGATTTTATTTAAATTTTTATAATTGATATTGTTTATTTACGGTGGAGAATTAGTTTGTTAAGTTAGGTATCAACAAACATACCAAATGCATTTTCATTTTTAAAAATGAAAAAAAATCTTTCTTGAAGCTTTTTATTTTTGTTTTAAATTGAAACTAATAGATGAAATTTATAATTCCCAATAAGCAGAATACTTAGCTGCATTTCAGAAACTGATTTCAAACTAATTTAAATTAACTAGAAGGGTAGTTTTGTTACTAAAATAGCTGATTAGCGCCTGCTTTTACTCGTCTTTCTTCGCAATGTAATTCTCTTCCAAAAGTAAAATATAATTTTCTAAAACTTTGTTTGAGGAATATTAAATGATTTAGCGTATAATTAATTGGATTTGAAACCACCTTTGTTTACGTTTAGTTTAAAATATCTCAGAAATGCATTTTTTTAACCCGACAGTTGTTGTTTATTTAAGGTGTTCGTTTGTTTAACAGCTTGTCGACATATTGATATTGATCTAATATTATTCTTTGAAGGCTTTAAGTCTTAAAACATTATTGAATTAATGTGAACGACTTTTATATGAAATTTACAATAGTTATCGCTCTGATTTTTTTGATAATGTCGTATATGGTCGATCGTATATATAAAATCGGCACGTTTATACACATAAAAAATAGAAATTATTTTAAAAATATTTTTGTTTCATAATTTAAATTTGAATTTATGATTAGTAAAAATATTTTGTACTTAAGCGTAATATAATTTAAAGGGGTTAAATTAATTCAGAATTTTAAAAGATTAAAAAATATTTAAAACTTAATAAGATTTTCTAAATAAATTTAAGAACAAATAAAAAATGTAAAATTTCATTATTCATCGGAAAACAAATTTTCTTAACGAGATAGTGTCCTTAATTTATTTTGTTTATCCAAGCAGTTAAAGGCTTTTTTAATTAAATAATATCTTAGATTGATTGCATTTTTCTTTTCCGATTTAGAGCAGATTTTCGGTAAATGAGTAACTGATGGAAAAAAAAAATGGTAATTTGCATTGCCCAAGGATTCCTGATTTTACCTAATATAAATATAAAGAGGGACAAAATTTAATTTCTGAAATTTTCATTTTGTAAGAAGTGGGGGTAACAGATATAAATAAAAAAAATACTTCTTTTGTAAATAATTTCATTCATTTGTAAAAAAAAGTCCTGAAAGTTTCATTAGAATCAGCCATTTATATTGATTTTAGCGAGAATTTCCATATCTTATGTATTTTTATCGCAAAAAAACACTAAAATCTCCTCTAATATTCTCTCTTCTTAACAATATTTTGATGATAAAACTTTGTTTTCATCAAGTTTGGAGCCTTTTTCATTATACTATGTTCTTTCGTCAGTGGATTATTAGAAGTATTATGCGCATTGATTATATATATATATAGATGGTCATCCGCAGACAGATCTGTTTCGCTGTATTACAGCTCCGGTCGCTTACCGAAACCCAGGATTGAAACCCAACCGCATTGGAGTTAGTCGGCGATTCTACCCCTAGGTCACGAGCGCCCAGTAGAAGAAGGCAGGCTTTTTAGCGCGTAGAAACACGCCCAATATATATATATATATATATAAAGAGACAGAGAGAGAGAGAGAGAGTGAGAGAGATTTATATATCTACACATATATATATATATATGTTTTATATACATATGCATATATGTTTTATATGTTTATATGTTATATATATATATATATATATATATATATATATATGTAGATATATTTGTATACGTTTTCTTTAATATATATATATATATAATAAATATATATATATATATATATATTAAAGAAAAAGAAAAATCGTTGGTGGAATCAATAGACGACTCGACAAAACCCAAAACTTAGCCAGATACAGTCTCGAATAAAGCCAACAATACTAGAAGTAGAAAGAGAAAGAAAAGGAAGCTTAAAGGCAAACTTATCTACTCCCTAATATAAAGTGTTAATTAATTAATATGCTGGCAACTGATGTACAAATATCAGTGTGCAGTGCGTATTATCTTATTCCAAGAAAAGCTCTGTTTAGAATGCTCTGCGTCCAGCATTGGTTAGCGTATTGATCTTTAAAGTCAATGGCTGTAAGTTCTTTTTTAAATATTTGATGCGCATTTAGGTGAGTATCAAAATTTATATCGTCTTTATAATTTGCGGATGGGTGTGTTTTTTAGTGGTTACAGATGAGGAATACTATATTGCCGTGTTGAATTTCTTACGTTTATTTTCTAGCAGAACAATTCGGAAAGGTATGAATTAAACACTTGTGCCAGCATCCCTACCAGAAACGGGTTAATTGGAGTAGATAGACTAAACTATCGCCCGGTTCACACTCCACCCACATCTATTGAACAGGTGAAGAGGCTCATCCCTTGTTTCCTGTTTAGGATGTGGTTTCCGGTTTTCTCTTTTCTAATCTTCTCACTCTTATGTAGCCCCCTGCACATCAGTGGCGTTACTGCCTTGCTTGGGGTGATATGATTAAAAAAAAAAAAAAAAAAAAAAAAAAAAAAAAAATAGCAGAGTTCCCGCGATATGGTTAGCAGCCAGTCTAGGATTAATACCCTGGATTCAAAATAGGTTTGGTGTTGAGCATGCTATACTACCACATAAAACTTACTAGCTGCACTAATCATGGTAGTAACACCTACAGGGGTGAGGCTGTAACCCAATACTCCGTGGAAGAGACTTTAAAAAAAATGATGTTCACCTCTTACAAAGCAAGATAGCCACTCGAGGTAGCGAGTAACAGAGTAACAGTTATGGTTTGTTGGAATATGTGGGGAGGATAAAAATTAAGCCTAAACTTGAACAGGTTAAGATTGTAATAATCGGAGAAATATTTTTCTTGGGAGTCGCTTCCACAACGCATCGATTCATGGGAAGAAGCTGCTTGAGTGGAACTTACATCTCACAAATGGAATATGCTGGGAATGACTGCGGTTCATTATAAATAGCTTCTCATGGCGGGTCAGGCACCAAAATATAAGAGGAAGAATTTATAAAAGACAATTTCACAATTCTTCTCATGAGTGGTGGATTTCAAAAAAAAAAAAAAGAAAAAAAAACAAGAAGAAAAACGTCGGTATTTCGAAATGATAATTGTAATGGTGAGAATTCTTTTCTGAAAGCATTTAACATTCATTGAGAAAACAGTTAGTGTCACTTTCGCTTGAAATTCATAAAATGTTTCTCTTAAAAAAATTTAAATTATGTTTCTCAAATCCAGTAACTGATTTTGCCTTTTCCTCTTCCCAGTATTGATGGCGTTTTCCTTCATTTGTCTGAGATCGAGCGGAAATTCAGCATCTTGATGATGTCATAATTTTCCCTTCTAGTTACATGTGCACTCTGAGTTGATTCCACTAGTGGAAGTCTTCAACAGATGATGTTTCTGTTATCTCGTATAGTTCTTTGTTTGTGATTATGTAGCTACAGTTTATAATATTTGATGAAGTTTTGTCTTCTTTATAACCGAGAAGAGTTATTCGCTTGAAGGCATTTTTAATCATTGATTTGTAAAAATGGTTGTATAAAAAGGATGATTAACTAGTATGGTAACATGCATGACATCTATATGTCTAGATCTGAAGAGACTATTTGAGTGTTTGAGTTTGAGTTTTGTTTAACGGTATATCAACCTATGTGAGTTATTTAATGCCAAAAAGGTAAAGGTTTAAGAAATTTGTTTTTTTAATATTCAGTTATAGTGAAAAAGTTGATTTGGCCAGGTTTTGATAAAAATTTTATTTTTAATTTTTTTAATTTTAGAAAACTGAAGATGTCTTCTAGTTTTGTATTACAAATATGTATTGCTGGTAATAATTATTTTTTCCTTCAAAAATGTGTTATGGTAATAATTTTTTTCTTTCAAAATGTATTGTAGATAATATTTTTCCATCAAAAATGTACATTTTTCTATAAAATTATTTTTTTATATATATTTCTATAAAAGTCTATTTTTACACTTTCACAGTGTTTTGACCCCAGTTTGTGGGTTAACCATAGTTGGGACCCCAACAGATGCTAACACTCCAGGTCAGGGTGGACCTGGAAACATCAAGAGGTGATTCCATGCTTCTCACAACCTCCCAATCAGAGGTCTTGTTGCCGGATGCACTTTACCGTCGTACCCAGGACCGACTATTTGAGAAATTGAAGTTTTAAAATAACTAGTTGGATTATTCGAAGAATATAATCTTTTTAAAATAAATTATGTGATCTTGTGAGCCTTGGCGTTGACAATTTTAGTCAAGTAAGAATTTCTCTTTTCGATTGAGTCTGACAGTGATTTTTTAATCGCAGCTTAGATTCAGCACAAGGTCAAAGGGATGGTGCACCCAGTGAGAATCGAACTCTTTACTCAAGTGTAATGGTTCTATCGAGACAAGCTTGCTAACCATTAGACTACGTCGAGATGTCCAACCAGAGTTTGATATCTCACTATGCGCTGTACATATGTGACCGCAGTAGACTAATATATCACTAACTAATAGCTCATGTTCGATACTAAGTCGGGCTTTGATACAAGTAGTGAGCGAGGCTGCAATTTTGAATTCATAGAAAGTAAATTTTGAATTCATAGATAGCCTAAAGTTATCCAAAGTTAAT